>JAJOZX010001255.1:5000-320000 GCA_023014485.1 Bathynomus jamesi
GGAGAGGATCCCATGGTTACCGCTGAAAAACGGCAGAATCGGTTCAGTGTAACGGTGTGGTGTGGTATGACCTCAGATCAGGTTGTGGGCCCGTTCCTTCTGCGCAACACCATGAATGCTGAGCGGTACCTTGCTATGTTGCGAAACGAGGTCTGGCCGGTTGTCAGCACATGGGAGAACATCGACGATCTGATATTTATGCAAGATGGCGCCCCTCCGCACTTCGCTCTTGTTGTCCGTGAGTGGCTGGATGCCCACTTCCCTGGGCGTTGGATGGGTCGTCGTGGTCCACATCAATGGCCAGCCAGGAGCCCCGACTTGACACCGTGCGACTTCTTTCTTTGGGGGTGGGTAAAGGAAGAAGTCTACCGCACCAAACCGAGGACATTGGAAGAACTGGAGGACCGAATTCGGGAAGTCATGTCCTCCATCCCGCCGGAGTTCCTGCTAAAGTCAGTGGACGCCATTCCTGGGCGGCTCCAGAAGCTGGTGGAAAGAGTTGGAGCCCACATTGAATTTTAGAGAAAACCTACCATGTATGCATACCTTTTCATATTATTTCTTCTGAAATAAATGGATAATATACGTATTTTTTTACCAATCCAAAATAGGGAGCTACTTTCCGCCCACCCTGTATATATATATATACACATATATTATATATATATATATATACATATATATTATATATATATATATATATATATATATATATATATATATATATACATACACTATATATTATATATATATATATATACATACACATATATTATATATATATATATTATACATACACATATATATATATATATGAAGTTGGAGAGAAAAGTGAGGGTGTTAAAAGGGGTTACTTTTGTGGTCAATGCAAGAACAAATATTCAAAGAAGCAAAACTGGGAGGAACATTTTAATTCCAAAAAAAATATTTGTTACAATACAAGAGGTCCCAGAGTTTGGGCCCACAGCTTAGATATTGCAGTAAAGAAATACCAGGATGAAGTGCAGCAAAGAGATACGGCAAAGCAGTCATTTAGTTTGTTCACAAAATGTGCTAGTGCTAGACCTCAGAAAAATGAACCAACTTCATCAACTGCTAATCTAGAAAATGAAACTTTTTCACTAGATGTTTCACAGACTGAAGAAAGTGCTTCTCCTCCACCTAAGAAACAAAAGGTAAGTGAGGAATCTGCGCATCAGACTAACAAAACTGCTTTAGAGGAATTTGAAAATTCCCAAATCCAGAAGACATTGAATGCAATTTTGCGCCTAACAAAAGAAACTCACCAAGCTGTTGTGGTTAATAAAGAGAGAGTCAAAATATGCCTTCAAGTTCAAGTGTTGCATCCAAATCTAATAAAGCAAAAAGCAACAAATTTGACATTTCCATAGCCCATTTAAGCAAGTGTAAATCAATACAAGAAATCCTGAACAATGATTTGATCAAATCTACATTCAAATTGGTGGAAAAGAAGGATCTAGGGCATGCTGATGATTCATTTTCAGTACCAAGTGATATAATGGAAAACATTGCAAATAGTGACACTAATATGCCTGATGTAGATATAGCTGTTGAGGATGAAGATGATGATAATCAAGATGATATTGATGATGCTTCTGATGATAAAATGTTTACATTATATTGCATAGCTTGTACAGACCCCAAAGCATGTGCTTCAGACAAACATTCTAACATAAAAGGTTACTTCAATGTTAAAGATTTAACCTATGTATGCAAACAAGGAGAAAATCAAGAGAGATGGTTTAGAAATCTGAAAACCCACCTGAAGACATATTTAATTAAACTTCAGCATCATCAAAGAGCTGCTGTTTATGAAGTGATGAAAACATCTTCTCGGAACACTACTAAACGCATAGAAGACTTATGTGGCAACATCTTATACTACATAATGAAAACAAACACTGCATGGGCTCTATATCCAGTACTTCTAGCTGTATTACATAGGTCAGGTTGTGAGGTTGGAAATTTGAATCATAGCACATATGCGTGCGAGACAATTTGTGAGCTATTAGATAATCAACTTAAAGAACAAACTGTAAAGTGGTTCTTAGAACAAACTTCAGTAACAATAACAGCTGACATTGGAACAATTTTGGGATTAAGCATGCTAGTTGTATTAGTTATGAGTGAAGAAGATAAGACTGTAAAACTTGCTGGGATAAATTTAGTACGCAGCAAATCAGGAGTTTATTTGGCCAATGAAATTTTTGATGTGTTGAAGTCTCCTAATCACTTGAAACTATCTGAAGAAGCAATTAAATCCAAGGTATCTGGAATGGTTGGAGATGGGGCTTTTTGTAAGGACAACGAGCCATTTAAAAACGAAATGAAAAAGTTGTTTGGAGAAAATTTCAAATTTCGATGGGACTTAATGCATCTTGTGAACAGAGCCCACGTTGATGCATTGAAGAAAATTTGTAAACTAAGTGAGCTTTTAGACTTTATTCAGAATCACTCTTCAAATCTGAGATCAGGCCTTGACTATACCAATATGGTTCTTGACAATATCATTGGTTTTAAGAGACCAAAACTCAAATCTGATACTCGCATGGTTAATTACGAATTTGATCAATTTGACAGATTTGTGGAAAATTGTGTTTTTTTTTATCATCCACAAGAGAAAGAAATTAGTGCAAAGTTCTATGTATTGATTTCCTATGTAACAAAGATTATGTTGCAAGTAGCTCAAAAAACCACAGTTAGTGCAGAATTTGTAGAAAATATATTTTATAAAGAAGGAGGGAAAACTGTTATGTTAAGAGTGATGGAAACAATTTGCAAATTAGCTAATGGAGGAAATGCAAATGATGTAGTTTCTGAATTTAAGCACGATACCACAGGGCAGCAAAAGGAACTAACAGCTGAGGATTACATCCTAAATGAAGTTTACAAATACATCAAGAAACGTTCTGATTACTACCAGGTTGCTGAAGTTGCTAGACCATCCAGAACCAGATCTGAAAGTAGTTTTACAAAAGACTCAGTGATAAATTGGCTGACAGAATATATAGAACAGCTGTGGAAAGGAATCACAGAGAGATTAAAGCATTTTGATAAAGATGGATCAACTGCCTGGAGTGAAGCACCAGCTGAAGGGACATTCTCCATTCTTGGTTACATTGTTGAACACAAAGGATCCATTAAGCCATCTCATTTGACTAAGCTGTGCAGAATTGTGGAGGAGGGTCCAGCTCCAGGCACTAGATCTGCTGTAATGATCACACAGAAAGCCATTGATCAGTGGCCAAGCATACATGGCGGTAAAATCACAACAAATGCCTACATGCAAGGTCTAACATCGTCCACTGTTGCTGCTGCAATGAATAAATAAACTTAAGGTGAGTTATAAACTGTACATTATTGTATTATGTTTAGCTAAAACAATTTGTAATTGGTATTTCGTCAATTCAAGAGTTTACTATCATTAACCTATCTAGTGGTGTAAGGGGAAAAAAAGTAAATTCAGAGCTGTGCTCCAGTAAATTTTTTCAAATCTGGAGTCATGGGCAACACCAAGACAAACCCTTTTCGTCTATAAGTGTATGTCCGCTGACGTCACCATTCGGCGCCACTGCAATTGGCTAAAAGGTGAAGTGGGCTAGACTCGCGCTTGCCGCGGGCATTCTTAAATCGGACGTAGTACGCGCAACATGGAGCGCTTCACGACTGCTGAGATGGCTGACATGCATATGGTGTATGGGGCTGCCAATGGAAACGGAAGAGCTACTGTGAGGTTGTACCGACAGCGCTTCCCAAACAGATGTGTGCCAAACCACCAAACGTTTGCGCATTTGCATCGGCGACTGCGAGAAACTGGAACATTCCATGCAAACATGCATGACACTGGTCGGGAGAGAAACGTGCGCACTCCTGACATGGAAGAAGAAATCCTACGGCGATTTGAGGACAATCCAAGCGCAAGCACGCGAGGTGTTGCACGTATCCTCGGTGTGAACCACGACCTGGTCTGGAGAGTGTTGCACGAGCAGCAGTTACATCCGTTTCATCGTCAGAGAGTCCAGGCATTACAACGTCGGGATTACCCTCTTCGTGTGGAATTCGCACGCTGGTTTCTGCAGCAGACAGCGGTGCAGCCTAATTTTCCGGCTTATGTGCTGTTCTCAGATGAGGCCTGTTTCACACGTGAGGGTGTGTTTAACATGCACAATTCTCACGTGTGGGCGCACGCAAATCCACATGCTACACGGGTGCATGCTCATCAACAGCGGTTCGCCGTCAATGTTTGGGCGGGTATCGTCCATGACAAGTTGATTGGGCCGTACCTGCTGCCTGCCCGACTCGACGGGCGGGTTTATCGGATATTTCTTGAACAAACGTTGCCGGAACTGCTGGAAGATGTTCCCGTGGCTATTCGGAGACGAATGTGGTTTCAACACGACGGGGCCCCAGCACACTCCAGCAACGATGTGCGAGATTATCTGAACGCCACTTTTGGGGACCGATGGATAGGCCGGGGTGGGCCCGTAACCTGGCCACCGAGATCGCCCGATTTAACATGCCTCGATTTCTTCCTGTGGGGACACATGAAGAACCTCGTGTACGAGACTCCCATTTACTCAGAAGACCTCGTAGCAAGAATCGCTGTCGCCGCTGGAACTGTTCCCGAAATGCCGGGAATCTTTCGATGTGTACGTCGGTCAATGCTTCGACGCTGTCGGGCATGCATTGATGCTACCGGTCGCAACTTTCAGCACCTTCTTTAAATAAACATGCCTTCTTTAAATAAACATGTTACGCGTACTACGTCCAATTTAAGAATGCTTGCGGCAAGCGCGAGTCTAGCCCACTTCACCTTTTAGCCAATTGCAGCGGCGCCCTCTCGCGCCGAATGGTGACGTCAGCGGACATACACTTATAAACGAAAAGGGTTTGTCTTGGTGTTGCCTATCCCCCATTACAATTTGTACAGAAAGTTTTCAAACACCCTGTATATATATATATATTATATATATATATATATATATATATATATATATATTATACACACACACATATATATATATATATACATACATACATACATACATACACACACACACACATATATATATATATATATATATATATACAGGGCCGGATCTAGAAGTTGCGAGGCCCTAGGGCCTAGGCAGATCTAGAAATTGCGAGGCCCTAGGCCTATATATATATATGAAAATATGGACTTAATTATCGGTACTATACCAGCAATATTAGAATCCCGCATAGACAGAACTATGCCAGCACTTAAAAATTAAACCAAACCAAAATAATCACGCATGGAAATTGTATAAGAAATATAAATAAACCATACAAATAAGTATAAATTATAATATGAATCAAGATTTGTATCGAAAATATAAGACAATGATTTCTAAGATTTATATAATATAGGTAATGACTTTCCATAGTATACAAACGTTTTTCATACTGTATGTGATGTACAAGAGATGTTGACATTTCATTTTTTATAATAGTGAGCGATCGACTTATCAAGCTAAATATTAATGCTTTAATATTTGGTTCAGATGCTCCTTGAATATTACAGCAATGCTTTTCTACTTTTCTTCGAGCTAAACTCTTCAATTAATTGAGAATAATCTAATGAATTTGTTATATCGTTTTCTATTGATAACATAGCTAATGATTGCAATCTCGCTTGAGACATGGTGGAACGCAAATATGTTTTAATAAGTTTGAGACGCGAGAAACTTCTTTCAGCCGAAGCAACAGTAACTGGGATGGTTAATAGTATTCGAAGTGCAACATAAACATTAGGATAAATCTCACTTAGTTGTTTTTGCACTATATAAACAAGGGCATTTCCGAGATCTGTTTTCTCAGGTATAAACCTGCAAAGTACTTTAAGTTCTTCATAGAGTTCTAAATCATTAATATCACTTGAACAGAACGCGCAAAACGGCTTCAGCGAGGCCCCCTTTGGCGCGAGGCCCTAGGCGATCGCCTAGTTCGCCTATAGCTAAATCCGGGCCTGTATACATATACATACATACACACATATATATACAGGGTGTTTGAAAACTTTCTGTACAAATTGTAATGGGGGATAGGCAACACCAAGACAAACCCTTTTCGTCTGTAAGTGTATGTCCGCTGACGTCACCATTCGGCGCGAGAGGGCGCCGCTGCAATTGGCTAAAAGGTGAAGTGGGCTAGACTCGCGCTTGCCGCGGGCATTCTTAAATCGGACGTAGTACGCGTAACATGAAGCGCTTCACGACTGCTGAGATGGCTGACATGCATATGGTGTATGGGGCTGCCAATGGAAACGGAAGAGCTGCTGTGAGGTTGTACCGACAGCGCTTCCCAAACAGACGTGTGCCAAACCGCCAAACGTTTGCGCATTTGCATCGGCGACTGCGAGAAACTGGAACATTCCATGCAAACATGCATGACACTGATCGGGAGAGAAACGTGCGCACTCCTGACATGGAAGAAGAAATCCTACGGTGATTTGAGGACAATCCAAGCGCAAGCACGCGAGGTGTTGCACGTATCCTCGGTGTGAACCACGACCTGGTCTGGAGTGTGTTGCACGAGCAGCAGTTACATCCGTTTCATCGTCAGAGAGTCCAGGCATTACAACCTCGGGATTACCCTCTTCGTGTGGAATTCGCACGCTGGTTTCTGCAGTAGACAGCGGTGCAGCCTAATTTTCCGGCTTATGAGGCCTGTTTCACACGTGAGGGTGTGTTTAACATGCACAATTCTCACGTGTGGGCGCACGCAAATCCACATGCTACACGGGTTTGTAATGCCTGGACTCTCTGACGATGAAACGGATGTAACTGCTGCTCGTGCAACACTCTCCAGACCAGGTCGTGGTTCACACCGTGGATACGTGCAACACCTCGCGTGCTTGCGCTTGGATTGTCCTCAAATCGCCGTAGGATTTCTTCTTCCATGTCAGGAGTGCGCACGTTTCTCTCCCGACCAGTGTCATGCATGTTTGCATGGAATGTTCCAGTTTCTCGCAGTCGCCGATGCAAATGCGCAAACGTTTGGTGGTTTGGCACAGGTCTGTTTGGGAAGCGCTGTCGGTACAACCTCACAGCAGCTCTTCCGTTTCCATTGGCAGCCCCATACACCATATGCATGTCAGCCATCTCAGCAGTCGTGAAGCGCTCCATGTTACGCGTACTACGTCCGATTTAAGAATGCCCGCGGCAAGCGCGAGTCTAGCCCACTTCACCTTTTAGCCAATTGCAGCGGCGCCCTCTCGCGCCGAATGGTGACGTCAGCGGACATACACTTATAAACGAAAAGGGTTTGTCTTGGTGTTGCCTATCCCCCATTACAATTTGTACAGAAAGTTTTCAAACACCCTGTGTATATATATATATATATATATATATATATATATATATATATATATATATATATATATATATGTTTCCACAAAAAACATATCTGGTCAGCTGCCCAGAATTTATCTTATTTTTCTTTTAATTTCAACTAAGTTTACTAATGATCATTTGTTATTTAAAATATAGTAATGTTTCATGCAATAGTTATAAATGTATGAAATCAATGTAATTTTGTTAAACGTTATATCGTACCAGCTGTTTCTGTAAAATTTTCATAATTTTTTTTTTCTACTACAGTATTGTCATTATTATTTGCCTTCCATTTCCTGTATCGTACGTAGTTTTCCATGCTTCCTAACGGCATATTAACGCGAGAATACAGTACAGTACTTTAAATATATCAACGACATATCTGATACGGTACCCAAGTTGTTTGTACATTGTACAGAGGAAAAAAAAAAGTAATTTCCCTATTTTAATATACTATAAAACTTCAGGAAAATTGTATATATTTTGTGAATAAAGTTTTTCAGATTTTTTATTTAAAACGCTAGATTACCCGATTACCCAAGAGCATCCAAACCACCCAATGCGGGATTCTGTCTCCGTGAACTGGCTAGGAATTAAAAGTATTTTACACGGTACGTGTACATTATGGCATAAAAGAATAAACTACTCATACTTCACTCAGACAATAAAATTAGATCTAGACACGCGCTGTTTCGATGATGCAGGCCTGTAGGCAGGGGCAATTTGGACCAGTCTATGTAGGACCCACAACCAAGGTAATTAGGGGGAAAAGAATTTTAATTGAAGCAATCCCTTATCCATTTCCCAATATTAAATAAAGAAAAGACTAGTTTGCTTACCTATACTGCCATTCATCTTTCATCCTGTTTTCCACCGAGTTGGCCCGAAAATAAATAAAGTTCTTAGCTCTCTTAATGGGCATGATTCGAATTAGAAAGACACTCCACGCGAACAATCCACTGAATTGTACTTGAGAAAAACATCTTATGTCTACTTTGAATAATTTATATTAATTTATCAAATTTCTCTCCAAAACTACGCCTAAACGTATGGTTCAATATTCACACTCGTTTGTCTGATCTATATTTACTAAGAATCATCACTATTACTCGTACGCTTATTTATAGATCATTTTCTTGTCTTGTTCGAGTATTTCCGCATCTACCTATTAAGGTACACTACGGAACGGAATATAGGCTACTCACCTAAATTATTCACGGGCAATACGGTACTGTTCGTACGAGAAACCCATGGTACGATATAGCCACATTTTGAAATACTAAATGCCAATTATACATGAAAATGTTCACTTTACCACTAAACCAATTACACACAAATATTATAAATTATTACACACAAATATTATAAATTATAACCTAATGCACCAAATTCTAAACTATATTTTATTTTCGATAATTCATTAACACCATATAACCTAAATCGAAACGGGGGCACATTTTCAGAATTCCACAATAATTACGTAAATGGTCCATATTACACGTTACAAAAATAATGTATAAACGCGATTAATAATCGTCCTTGCTGCACCGAGATATAAAACAACTATGACGACACGAGGGAGTTTATCCTCTCGCTTTGCAAACCATGTGACTAATGTAACAAAAGATTTTGCAATTCAGTTTTTAAAACGTAATAAATAATTCTAAAATAATAATAATAATAATAATAATAATAATAATAATAATAATAATAATAATAATAATAATAATAATTTGAACAACAAATCAAAGGAAATGCGCAACTGATAAGGTGGTCGCGTTTAAGTCAATAATATTTAATGTCTGCTTTTTGCGTAACTAACTGTACGCGAAAGAACAGTCTGTCCCTCGTTCACGCAAGTTACGCAATAATTAAGTTACTACATACAACTTTGTCCGTCACACCGTCAAAAGACCTTCAACGATAAAAAATAAAACATTTACCGCCCACGATATGTCAAATATGAAAAAATCGGACTAATGGAACCAAACTACGCAAATCTTTACAATGACATTTACGAGCAAAGTGTAGACCGAACGGCTGTCTAACGCGAGTACAGTATCTGATAAAACAAACACCCATAAAAATCATTTTGAAACTGGAACCGTTTCCTCGACATGAAAATTCAGAGAAAAAAAATAAAAACTGTCGAATCAACGGCGCAATTCTGGGGTGGAAGGGCGTTTTGTTAGTAAAAACCTCGCGTAAAATTTACTGATTTCTGCTCAATTTACTCCATTTCCTCGAATTTTCGACGATTTGGTGAAACGTCGATCTTTCTTCGTTTCTAGGAAATGGTATTAGTTCGGTCATTTTGAGTTCTCCATAGAGAAAATTCTATAAATATTGATCTCATACTATATAGCCCTACCTATATGTAGTGTATAAAATGTAATGAAGCCTACTGAAATATAAACAACGAAATTAATTAATGAACCCTTTTTTCGAAAAATCCTCCTCAGTACACTGAATTAAAAGACCATGCTACAGTTGGCTAATAATGAAAATTTTATAGCCCAGCCTTACAAGCCACGAGACGCTGAAATAACGCGTCAGGTAAGCTGTATACATGATTCTCGAATAAGATTTACATTAAATGCTCAAAGTGCGCACAACCAGTAGCCATAAAAAAAATGGTGCACTAAATTTGCAAACTTTTGAACATATTGACTATATAGTGTTTTGCACAACTAGTTTGACACTCTTCTCAGTCGAGACACAGTCAGGGGTGTAGTGGCAAATTTTAAGGTGCAGGAGCTCTAAGGAAATACCGGCATATTGGTACATAATTTTAAATTCTGCTATTATTTCTTTGTACTGGTACATCAGTGAATGAGGTTACTCCCCAGAATAATAATAATAATAATAACTAGACGTAATGTTACTACCGATTAATAGTTAATTAAAATTTTTTTTTTTTTTATTTTCGCTGCAAGTAGCAAAAACGCAAGAATTTCAGTTTCGCTCGGGAAAACCCCCTATTGCCGTGTTAAATGTTTTCGCCGCTTAATAGTTAACTAATGTGGAATTTCCTTCAAATATAAACCTTCCAAAAAATTTTAATTATTTTCGCTGCAAGCAGTTAAAGTGCAAGAATTTCCGTCCCCAACCTCAATTGTTGTTGTCTTTAATGTTACCGCCGTTGAATTTATAACTAATACGTAACTTTCTCCAAATATAAACCTCTTAAAATATTTTAATTATTTTCGCTGCTAGCAGCAAAAATGCGAAAGAATTTCCGCCCACCCCCAAATCTCCAATCTTGAAATTCCTTACCTATGGTCAAAACTTAATGGCATAAGCCCTTTCGGGGATTATTCCATAGAGCCCTACGACCAAAAACAGCTACCTTCCTGCATTTATTGGCAGAACGAATATATAATAATGGTTGGCAATTTTGTCATGTCATAGCTGCCTACCAATGTATCATCATCTCGGGTTCTTGAAGTTGACCGCCCCCCTCCCCCCGAATTTTACTCTGGATTTGCCCCTGATTATCGCAAATTCTGAACATTCTTCCCGAGTTTCATCATGATAGGATGAAAAGCCATGATTTTAGAATTATCACTCATTCTGCTAATACTACTAGCAATAGAAATTTTTACTGATGATATTACTAGCTTATGTTTAGAGGACAATATTTAAACTTCTTTCACTTTTGCTGGTACGCGCAATATATTTACAGATGATACACTGACCCCATGTCAGAACTTAATAGAATAAGCCCTTTCGGGCATATTCCATAGAGGCCTACATTTTTAATAATCTCTCCAAGTCTCGTGAACATCCGATGAGTATTTACAAAATTGGCACTGTGTGGGCTCTATTCTGTCTAATCCTACGCCTTGATTGACATTTGACTTTGTGCCATTCATCAGGCTTAACTTTACTTAGACCTATATATATATATATATATATATATGAATAGAAACGACATAAGTATTAAGGAACGTTTCTGCACACGAGGAGGAGAGATAACGAAACGTTCCTTAATACTTATGTCGTTTCTATTCATTTATATACTGCGCGGTCATTGCAGTTAGTTATTTGCATTATATATATATATATAATATATATATATGATGAATAAAACCACGAAGGAAAGGAAACACAAAATGGTGGTTGCGGTACGTCGACGATATTTTGTGTATCTGGCCCATGAATCGTGACCTGGATAGCTTCCTCCTTCAGTTAAATGATCAAGTCCCCTCCATTAAGTTTACTTTAGAAGTTGAGCAAGACAATTCAATCCCATTTTTGGATGTGCGTTGTACATAGGGAAAGCCCAGGTTTTAAGTTTAGTATCTATCGGAAAACGACAAACAATTTGTCCTACGTACACTTTTACTCGGGACATGATACCCCCATTAAGAAGGCCATATTTTCATCAATGTTTCTCCGCGCCCTTAGGATCGCCAGTCCGGAATACATCGATGCCGAATTGGAAAAAATCAACGGTATTGGAAGTGATTTGTGTTATCCATCTGCGTTTATGGAATCTTGTCTCAACAAGGCAAAACGAACTTTCTATCGTGTCAATATTAACACTCGTACTTTGTCAAAAAATATTTTAGTACTTCCATTTTTCCCGGACTTTTTAGGCATTGCTAATGTACTTAAACTTTTGGATATTAATGTAGTATTTTCATATAACAATATTGTGAAAAATATCATAGTAAAAAATAGCCCTACCAATAATTCAGGCATTATCTATAAAATTGGTTGTAAACAATGTGATTCCTTTTACATAGGTCAGACGGGAAAGGATTTGCACACACGTATAAAACAGCATCAATATTCCGTTAGAACAGGACAGTTGTCCAGTGCCCTTTTTGTCCATTTGTCAGAGTTAGCCCACTGTATTGATTGGAATAATGCTTCAGTTTTATTCCATTCAAGCAACATTGTTAATAGAAATATTCTTGAGTCTGCCATTATCCAACTTTCAAATAACTTCAACATAAGCAAAGGTCTTTTTCAACTCGATCCTGTTATGTTGAATTCCTTTAAAGCAGATTTAGATAAGAAGTGTAAAACATTAAATCTTTGGTAAACTTGTCTTCTACTTTATTAACTTTTAATTTGCATTTTATTTTTTATATATATCGAAACCTGACCATAGGCAGCAATGTGTTAAAACCCGGACAGAGTTCTAGTATAAATTTGTATTTTATAATCCATTTGATCTTGTGCTAAAAATCGATTAACTTTTAATTTGCATTTTATTTTTTTTTTTAATATATATCGAAACCTGACCATAGGCAGCATTGTGTTAAAACCCGGCAGAGTTCCAGTATAAATTTGTATTTTTATAATCCATTTGATCTTGTGCTAAAAATCGATATTTTTCCTTACAATCTGTACGCCTCATTGGTAATCCTTTAAGGTTTTAATTTTTAATTTTTAATTATTTTTACTTCTCTGTTTATTGTATATATATGTATGTATGTATGTATGTATGTATTTGTATATATAGATATGTATGTATATATATATATATATATGTGTGTGTGTGTATGTATGTTATTTATTTTTTCTTTCTGTAACCTATATATAGGCTTAACCTTTTTATATACTTCAGTGTTCCTGAGGATGTCATTAGACGAAAGCGCTTGAGCACCATTTGTGTTCCCTTTCCTTCGTGGTTTTATTCATCATAAATATTTTTCACGTGTTACCTTCGTGAAATAATTTTCATATATATATATATATTTATTTATTTTAGCACTGGGAACTCAATTTTTGCATGAAAATAGGTTTTTCTGATGTATTTCACTGTTTTATGCAAATGTGTAATAAATAAATTTAATAGTTTCATCTTATTAATCTATCAGACAGTTTAAGTGGAATAATGTTAAAAGAAGGGTTTAATGGGTGGAATATATATATATATAATATATATATATAGGGTGATCCAGAGAAATGGGGCCCAAAAGAAACCCCTGTAACTCTTAAAGTATAAGTCCTTTTATAAAATCATACGCATCATTCGAAAGAGGATAGTTACAAGTTGTACAAACTTGTAACTATCCTCTTTCGAATGATGCGTATGATTTTATAAAAGGACTTATACTTTAAGAGTTACAGGGGTTTCTTTTGGGTCCCATTTCTCTGGATCACCCTTTATATATATATATATATGAAAAAAAGGATAAAAAATAACAGCAAACATTTTCGTTTATTCTTGTACTTCGGATGTTTCGACAAATCTTTTGTCATCATCAGTGAATTATAAACCTTAAAACAAAATAATATAATAAATAATTAATTCCTTTTTGTATTGATGTAATTTTAAAGTCATTAAAATTAAATTCAATTAAATTAAAATGACCTCGACTGGTAAACACACAATAATTACGTCAACCTCCATATTCGGCAGATACTGAGAGAAATCTGTATGAATGTCAGTTACATTGGAAGGTATAATATATCTATGAAAGTAGGTTGGTTGGTTAGAAGAGCTGTAATTTGTAAGATGAACTATTGTTGTTAATGGAGAGTTTTTTCTATAGATGTACAAGATTCTAAAATTCCAAGTTCAACAAGGTTATTGGTTCTTGTTAGAATTTCGAGCCGAGTTTTGTAAAGGGGATGGTTGTTGTTCATTACTATGATTTTTAATTGTGGTGGGTTACTGAGGGTACGGTTGGTACGGACTGATAAGCCCAAATGTTGAGAAAGGCGTATCTCCAGTTGGAGTTGAGTACTGCCGATATATGCAGCCTTACAGCTGTCACACGTGTATTTATAAACAACATTAGGGCATACGCATTAGGGTGTCAATTTTGTGAACTTTTTTCAAATCAATTTTGGTAGTGAAAATATAGTGTCTCTTCAAGTCAAAACTTTAAATTGGCCAACCAAAATGAAATAAAATAACCCTTACCTACATCAATTTTACCTTGAAGTTTCAGAAATTGACTCTTTTACTAAATAATAGGAGATAAATTGATTAACTACACTGGGATGCATCAATTTTGCTGTCAAGGGTTTTGTAAGTGATTCTTATAGAGGTTTTCCTGCTGATTTCGAATCTGCAATCCGTTTTTCTCAATCAGCTCAGGTTATCCGGCTATGGCCTCATAAGTAAAATAGAATTTTTCGTGATTTTGTCAAAGCGGAATTGGAACAGTAACATCTATCATCACTTGTTTCACTTGTATAATATCTTTTTTTACTTTTCAGGCATATAGATAAAAATATTCATAATGAATAGAGCGTGTAAAAATGATCCCAATAGATTCTGCTACATATGTGGGACGGTTACCATGCCAAATAACCAGTCCCAAATCACTAAATTGTGAAGACAATGTATAGAGCATACTTGGAATTAAGCTAGGGGACCAGGACAAAAAATTTTGCCCCTCATATGTGCTGCAAGACGTACATTAAAAATTTGAGAAGATGGAGCAAGGCAGAGCGAAATCTTTGCCTTTTGGAATTCCCATGATTTGGAGAGAAGGAAAGGATCACGTGACAGATTGCTATTTCTGCATGACAAACCTCCAAGGTGGGCTTATAAATTATTTTCTAAATATTTGAAATCCTTGTATGAAACTTGACATAATATTCACCATAATGTAATATCACCATATGCAGGGGTGCTCAGACTTCGGAGACCTTAGGGCAAAATTTGCTAACTATTATCTTTGCGGGCACAAACACCAAAATTTTCCCCTAATTTATGAACTAAAAATAATGATTATGATTAGCTTTAAAATGCCTTTCAACATTATATTTTTTGGCAACAGCTAGAGTAGATTGCATATTAAGCATATCATTAGAATTTATGTTTGAGAAAAAGTAAATATCTTCCCATTCACTTTGAAATTACACGTCCTTATAGTCTTATCACTGGTTCGTGTCGCCATTATGAAGCCCTGTCAATAAAAAAAAATAAAATTTAAATATGTAATTTTTAAAAAAAATATTTTGCGATCTAGCCACTAATATCAGAGGCTGAACTTTTACCACTTGAAACTTCAAAATCGGACACGCTGCCGGTCGAAATAATGCTAAACTTTTAATACTAAATGTGAAAACGTCAAATTACGTAAAAAACGACTTAAAAATAGACAAATTTCAAATTCGCATCCACACACAAGATGACACGAACGGGTGAACGGTCGACATGATGCTAAACTTTTAATACTAAATGTGAAAACGTCAAATTACGTAATAAAACGACTAAAAAATAGACACATTTCATGTTCGCATCCACACACAAGGTCACGCGGACAGGTCAAACGCGGAACTAAATATCGATCCGTCCACTCATCTTTATAAAATCAATAAAAATTCGAAAAGACACAGAAAGCCTAGCGAGTCGTTTCTAAAATGCCTTCTGATTGGTTGTATTTTCACGAAACACCCAATCAGCCAACTCGATTCATTATATCCGTTGAAATAGAATCGTCGCTTTAAGCGACACAGAAATTGGCGGAGCAAAGCAATGGTTTCAGACATGTTTTAAACATGTATGTGAGCGCTCTGCTCGCATGTAAAAATTCATTTCTAGTAATTTTTATATTGCCAGTTAAGATTTCATTTAGGCCGGCTATTCCAAAAAAACCAGCGGGCACATTCAAATCCATGGCGGGCACACGTGTGCCCGCGGGCACGGGTGTGAGCACCCCTGTAATAATTATATAGCATAATATTCACCATAATGGTAATCATACATTTACATATTGTTATAGAAAATACATTTACACATACATATTGTTATACAAGTTACATTTACATATAAATGATTGTATATTTCTTTCTTTTTCATTCATATTGTCCCCGAAGGGACAATATGAATGAAAAGAAAGAAAATATACAGACTCCATCGACCTATTTCATATCTTACAGACGCAGCCTTCCCTCACGAGCCGCCACTGTCTGAATGCTGCTTCTATTTCATATGCAAGTTTTATATCCATGTTTCTGTGTTTCTATTTTCAGGAGTTAACAAGAAGAATAAACACATTGTTGTATACCTGACATTCCTTCTGCTATGAGACCTGTACCCCATGGTCCTGGAATTCCAATACCCGACCCACCTCAAACCCTGGACTTCGATGATTCTGATGATGAATCAATGACCAATGCCAATGACCAGTCCCAGTCGTATATACCTCAAAATATCGCTTCAAATGAGCAGAGGCCTCTCAACCAGGCCAAACTTAATGATCTTACCAGGGATTTAGGACTTTCCAAATTAGCTGCCGAGATCTTGGGCTCACGACTTCGAGAGGACAACTTGCTGGCTCCGGGAACAACATTCTCCTGGTATAGGAAACGAGGAAGAATTCCGCAAGTTTTTTGCAGTGCACGAAAATACCTCTTCCTTAGTGTACTGCTGCAATGTTGAGGGGCTAAGCGAATCCTTGGGCCTGTCATATAACGCATCAGAATGGAGGCTATTTATAGACTCGTCTAAACGAAGTTTGAAAGCAGTACTTCTCAACATTGGGAATAGGGTTGCATCAGTCCCTGTAGCACATTCCGTACAACTTACTGAGAGCTACGATAACATGAAAATTTTACTGGATGCTCTCGTATACGACCAACATAACTGGAGGATCTGTGGAGATTTGAAGGTAATACTAATATCATAAGTAAACTATTGCTATTGACTATGTTGTTTTTCCAAAGGTTATTTGAGAGCGTATAAGAACACTTAACTTCCCCACAGAAGTGATACAGTCCAATGCATAGATATTTTTATCTGATAGAACAAATTCTCTCAATTCTTTAAATATTTTTTTTTTTTTCAGATTGTGGCATTTGTATTGGGAATGCAAGGGGGATACACGAAATACCCATGTTTCCTCTGCAAATGGGATAGCCGAGCGGATGAGAAGCACTATGCACAGCGTGAATGGGCATCCAGAGAGAATTTTGAACCTGGGTCGCATAATGTCGTTTCAGTGCCCCTTGTACCACCAACAAAGATTTTGCTCCCACCACTTCATATTAAGTTGGGCTTGATGAAAAATTTCATCAAATCAATGAATAAGGAGGGTTCAGCATTCCGATATCTCGAGAGTAAATTTCCTCATATATCTGATGCTAAACTAAATGCTGGGGTTTTTGATGGTCCTCAAATTCGAACTTTGATCAAGGATACTCAGTTCGAAAACGCAATGACTCCAACTGAGAAGAATGCCTGGCAGGCATTCAAATCAGTTGTCACTGATTTTCTTGGCAAGCGTAGAAGTCCAGAATACGAGTCCGTTGTCGAAAACTTGATGGAAGCTTTCAAAGCTCATGGGTCGCGCATGTCCATAAAAATGCACTTTTTGTGGTCCCACTTGGACTATTTTCCTGAAAATTGCGGGGATTATAGTGAGGAACAGGGTGAACGATTTCACCAAGATATCAAAATAATGGAAGAGAGGTACCAGGGAAACTGGGATATCAATATGCTGGCGGACTATTGTTGGTGTTTGAAGCGAGACGTGCCCGAAGAAAAACAGATGGAAAGCCAAAAAAACTTCCTTCCTTCCTCAATAAACTTTTTTCCATATTAATTGTATGAATAAAAGTATTTATTCACACAATGTTTTCATTTTTCACGAGTGTTCTTATAATATTACTCGTATCTACAGTGTTTAAGCTAAAAAAATCAATAAATTTGGGGATAAAATTGGACTTATAATAAATGGCCAATAGAGAAAAAACCTGACCTGATTGAGGAAAACCAATGTCATTTTCGAATTCAGCATGGTCGAATTATATAATGAGTTGAAAAAACCCTCTCAGCAGACAAAAAAATTTCATATGCATACCAGTGCTATTCATCTGTCGCAGAATTATCCCACTGATCGCATATGGAGTGTTTTCAAGGTCATATAGTTGTTGTACAATGTACAAGTCACAACATGAATAGAACTGTCCCTCACTCTCAGTCCTCAGTTGCCTCTTAGATGTCATAGACGGTGGTTTGCTGTTATTGCTCTTGTACCTACTTCATAGTTATTCTACTAGACGAATACTACAGTTTAACTGTAAGTATGGATTATTGATTATTACAATTATTTATTATTATCATATTCTTCTGTCTAATTATGTTGTAATCCAATGAAATATTTTTTATTGAATTTAGAACATCGAATGACTAAACTTTGAAACATCGTAATTGATATAAAATACTTAAATGTTTTTCTTTCTTTTCAGATATTCCTAAGATGCCAAAATTGAAGACAAGAGGTCAGTCGTCATGCCACTTGAGCCTGTTAGTCAGTACAGGCAAGGAGCTTCCCGTATCAGAACTACCAACAGTGCGAGACATGCTGAGACTAGGGTTACTCCTTCGTGAACAAAATATAAAGGATAGAAGGAACTGCACAGAGAAAGAGTTCATAAGGGACATGATTCCCCCTCTTCTGCATCAGTGGAAAAAAGCTAATGTGTTATTCAAACCACCTGTACTCAATCAGTATAGAACTATTGAGCTAAAATTAACAAAGCTGTGGCACAAAGCAGTTGAGACATCACTTGGTAAAGGAAAACTAGCAAAGAAAAATAAATTTCTGCACACCCTTGATACTCTTCTTGACATTTTTAACTGCCAGTGTCCCAGAGTTGTGTTCTGAAGCCAATTGTTCTCTCTCATGCAGAAGAGAACCTCACCCTCACATTGATTGTCGCTGTCTTCGTGAGAAGAAGATCCCTGTTCTGGAGCTGGCTTTCATCAAGGCGCAGAGAACAAAGGCAGGAGGCCAAGGAAGTATGTAGATTGGTTCGGCAGATTATTCAGAAACCAAAAAACAGATTGTTATTGCTAAGAAAAAAGAGAAAATCCGAGAGGGAAAAAAGGAAAAAAAGAAGAGTGAAGAAGCCACCCAAAGAGATGAGCTCTATCAAGAGGTTTCTCACTTCTTTGAAAGCTCTTCAGATGAACAGAAAGAAGCAACATCAGATGATAGCTCCAAAATGCCATCTGAACCTTCGCCGAAGGGGCTACGAGAGACTGCAGAGATTGCCACTGCCGCTTGGATAGATGCAGGCCTCATCAGCCGAGAGGATACATCCTTAGTGATAGATCATAAGATAAGACGAGCACAAGAAAAAATAATGAAGGAAATATGTGATCAGCATGAAAAAGATTTGGAGGAGGAAAGTCTCTCTTGCCTTTTGTTTGATGGAAGAGATGACACAAAAGTTCTCCTAGAGGTAGAGGGAATGGACAGAAAGTTTCCCGGTCTCATCAAAGAAGAACACTACTCTGTGTGTTCCGAACCTGGTGGCCGCTATTTGTTTCACTTTGTTCCTGAAGCAGAAGTAGAAGGCAAGAAACATGCAGAGGCAATTGCTGATCAAATAATATGTTGGCTTCAAGAAAGAAGACTTGACAGTTCACTGTAGGCCGTTGGTGGAGACTCAACTGCGGTGAACACTGGATGGCAGGGCGGTGTTATGACGCATTTAGAGAAAAAACTTGGAAGAAGGCTTGTTTGGATTGTATGTGATTTGCACACAGGAGAACTACCTCTTCGTCGTTCTCATCCAGGAACTTGATGGTCCTACAAAGAGCAACAACAAGTGGTCAGGCCCCCCCTTGGCAACATGCTAGATGAAGCAACGGAATTAGAAATAAATACAAAATTTCCAAAAGTCGAAGTAGGCCCTCCCCTTCCAGTGTTGTCTGAAGAAGTTATCAAAGACCTCAGCACGGATCAATCTTACGCTTATCGTATTGTTCAAGCAATCAGATCAGGAGAGTTGCCTCAAAATCTGGCTCTCTTGGAGATTGGACCCGTAAGTCACAGTCGTTGGTTAACTACAACGATTCGTTTCTGCAGGATTTGCGTTTCCAAACATGCACTGAAGGGCAAAATGCTACAGAATTTGATGTTGATTGTTGAATTTATTATTGGGTTTTATCGTCCTCACTGGTTCAATGTAAAACTTAATCCAATGTGGATGGAGGGGCCCAACCACATCTTGTTTCAATTACAGCTACTGAGAACCCAAAGGAAAGTAGTGGTGGACATCGTGTTACCTGTGGTGAGAAGGTTCGCTTGGTATGCTAGGCCAGAAGCAGTTTTGCAAGCAATACTCTGCAGCCAATGTACCAAAGAGCGAACTGAGGCTGTGGAAATCATTCTAAAGCTTAGAGGAACATCACTAGATGATGACCAGCTGGGAGACTGCTCTGTTCAAACAAGGAAGGTACCTCCGATAAACGTCAATGCCACGAAATTGTCAGAATTAGTTAACTCGAGTTCGGAAGTTTTGGAGCCACCACTGACAACATGTATAACAAACAAAGATTTAACACAACTTAGAGGCCCCAATGCAAGTGCCAAAGTGGCCTTCTCACACTCAGAGTGTGGAGAGCAATGTTCCCTCTAAGGTGCGCGCGTGTGCGCGCGCACACGCGTTATGAAACCCGCGCACACAGCAAAATAAAATGCGCACAGGCTGAAGCGTATCATGAGTCACGACAGTAAATGAAGTAATTTCAAAAATTTCAGTTTAATTAATTCTATAAAGAACAAATTAAGAAACCGCTTGAAAGAAAATTATTTGGACATGCTCATGCGAATTAATAAAAGTTACCTGAATGATGATGGAGTATTAATCTTCATAGAGTTTATTGGAATGGGCAAATGCTAATGATCGTAGGGTGAAATCATAATCATACTTAAATGAAAGGCACTTTCATTTAATGTTATTTTGAATTATATTTATTATTTGAATTTTATTATTTTTTATTTTATCCCTATTTTGTGAATAGAGAAAATCATGATTAATCTTGATAGTCTATTTTAAATTGCTAAATGCTAAAAATTGTTTTGAGGAAATGACAACTAAAATAGTCATTTTCAATTAATGTTATTTTATTTTATTTCTTTATTTTTTGGAATTTATTTTACTATTTTTATTTTATTCATATTTAGAATGGATAAAATGTTTTCTTTTTTAAGAATATATAATATTGTAAACAGTTTTCTAATATCCATTTAATAGTACGTAATGATCAGGCTATCACCTTATGGAAATAATATTTATTACGTACTTAATATTTAATTTTGAAGATAATACCGCTCAGAAAAGTTTGCACAATTTTTCACCATGAATCTAAATGTATGCACAACGAAAATTTCTTGCGCACACAGACTAAAAAAAATTAGAGGGAACATTGGTGGAGATGTGTGAAAATGGTCACAGAAGCAGCTAGTCAAGTTTACAGTCACGAGAGGCGAAAAGGCTACATCAAAGCGCAAGTAGCAAGCCGAATGCTGATGTCAAGGAACCGCAGCAAAAAGGGCATGACTGCATTGGTTACTTTCAAATAAAGACTCTGAATGATATCTTATTGCCACTTTAAATGTTGATAGGATGTTTGCGCACATTTGTTATTTTGTTACGAATTTATGGAAAAATGGAATTTTTTAATTAAAATTGATGTAGGTAGGAGTAATTTTTTATTGTTTTTGAAGCAAGGATATTATTTTGTATGCCAAATGATTACATTAAATTGCTACCAAATCACATGATTTTCAATTTAGTCATTTCACCCCCAAAATTGACACACCCTAATACGCATGCAGTTTTGGGGAATTTGTCTTTGAACTTTAAAAATTTTTATAATTTAAGTGGGTTATGACGAGGGCTAATCTAAAATTCATTTGGGGATAACTAGACTTAAGTTTGGAAACTTCATTTCGAATACGTAATGATAAATAACCATAAAAAGGTAATCTAATATATCTCGTTTCTTTTTGTACTATGTATTGGGAGTTTAGTATTAAAAATGTTATTTAAAAATTTCTTTAATTGGTTGTCAAAAAGATTAGAGGAGTAGTAATTATTAATAAAGTAGTCTTAAAAATTTAAATTCTCCGTTTAATGAAAAGTAATCTGAACAAATTCGGTAACTTCTTCTTAATAATATTTGTATAGCGCTAATCTTATATTTATAAAAAATAACTTAAATAATGGATCACCTGAAGATCAGGAGCCCCAGCCTTCGTTAGTTAGCCTTATAAGGCTAACTAACGAAAATATCACGACTTAACCTAACCACTGGTTGGGGCACGGACAAAAACTCACCTGACAAAAACTTACCACTTAAACGCAAAAGAGGACAAAAACTCACCAGACAAAGGTTTTTGCGAAATACATACACTCTAGTTCAGATCTTAAGATCTCAAGATTTTAGACTCATTGTAGATAATTACTATTCATCTTTCAAATTGTTCATCTTTCAAATTGTTCTGTACGCCCTTGACGATTGGTTAGGTTAAGTCGTGATATTTTCATTAGTTAGCCTTATAACCGGGTTAGGTTAATTGAATGCGGGGTTAGGTCAACTGTACGCCCTTCTCGGCTGGTTAGGTTTAGTCGTGATATTTTCGTTAGTTAGCCTTATAAGGCTAACTAAAGAAGGCTGGGGGGCCCTGATCTTCAGGTGATCCAAATTTTTATCTAAATTTTGTAATGTTCCGAGGTACCAAAAGTGTTACCTCACAGAAAAATTACCCCACTACAACTGTGAATTATTACACACTCGACCTTACTTATGCCCACTTAATTACACACACCACACAATATATATATATATACGTATATATATATATATATATATATATATATATATATACGTATACACACATATATATATATATATATATATATATATATATATATATATATATATATATATATATATATAGTGAGAAATAAGAGCACGAGGAGATGGTATATGTTTAATAACAGACGTTTCGGAAAAGTTCAATTAATTATCTACAATAACTTTAAAATCTTAAGTGTATGTTAAGATCTAGACCAGAGTGTATGTATTTCGCAAAAACATTTGTCTGGCGAGTTTTTGTCCTCTTTTGCGTTCAAGTGGTAAGTTTTTGTCCTATTTGCATTCAAGTGGTAAGTTTTTGTCCTCTTTTGCGTTCAAGTGGTAAGTTTTTGTCCTCTTTTGCGTTCAAGTGGTAAGTTTTTGTCCTATTTGCATTCAAGTGGTAAGTTTTTGTCCTCTTTTGCGTTCAAGTGGTAAGTTTTTGTCCTAGATTCCCAGTCGTTAAAGTCAACTGTACTCCCTTGGTGACTGGTTAGGTTAAGTCGTGATATTTTCGTTAGTTAGCCTTATAAGGCTAACTAAAGAAGGCTGGGGGCCCTGATCTTCAGGTGATTCAAATAATTGGTTCCCAAGCAAGTAAAAGTTTGTTTTCTAAATAGTGACGTCTGAAACTTATTAGCGCGTTTAACTAGAAACATCCAGGAAAGGTAAACTATTATTTGTTTCGTTTTCACACGTGTACTTAATATTAATATGTTGTTTATTTAGATAATGAAGAAACGGGTGTCAGGGAAAAATTCATACATCCTCAAATAGTGTGCAAGATTCGGTCTAACCTTTTCTTGAACAGATCCACAGAACTGTTCACAACTTCTGAAGGTAACCCGTTCCAAGTGTCACAGATGTTATACATAAAGTAATTCACACACACACTAGTCCTAAACCGTTTCAAATCCAACTTCCAACCATTGTTACGAATTGGGTTATCATTTAAACTAAACATACTTCTAAAATCGACATCGTTGAACCCGCGTATGAACTTGATAACCTCGATGAGTTGACCGCGAAGCCTCGGAGTTTTCAGCGAAAACAAATTCAGGGCGCGTAAGCGTCGATTGTAGCCCATATGCCTAACGGAAGGGATTAACTTTGTGGCCCTCGCCTGCACTCGCTCCAGCCTCTCAATATCTTTCCTGAGGGTGGGCGACCAGAACTGCGCGGCATGCTCCACGTACGGCAGATCCAGAGAATTGAACAGCGAGAGCACAATCTCCTTCTTCCGAAATCGAAATTACCTCCTCATATAACCCAACAGCTTCTGGGCTTTCTTTTCCACCTCTACTCACTGTTTCACAAACTTAAGGTCGCTGCTAATTAGCACACCCAAGTCCTTTTCCAAATCAGTCGCCTCGATATTACTACCCAACATCGAGTAGTCCGACTTGGGATTGGCGTAGCCAATGTGCATCACCTTGCATTTGCACAAGTTAAACGGCATTTGCCATTTTTCGGACCACTCTCCTATCCTACCTAGATCTGCACACAGTTGCTCAATCGCCTCGGGCGTCCCAACATTGGCCACAAGCTTGGTGTCATCAGCGAGTTTGGCGATCCGACTGACGATGCCACCGTCGATATCATTTATGCAAGTGATAAACAACAGTGGCCCCAAAACGGAACCCTGAGGAACCCCGCTAGTGTCCGAGGCCCAACCCGAACTAGCCACTTTAATTACAACCCTCTACCGCCTATTCTTCACCGTTTTCAATCCACCTACCTATTTCCCCACCGATACCCAGCGCTCGGACTTTCGCCATTAGCCGGCAGTGAGGTACCTTATCAAAGGCTTTCTCAAAGTCGAGATAAAGTATATCAATCGCCCTAATCTTATCATACTCACTCAACATGACGTGGAAAAACTCGAGCAAGTAGGTGAGACACGACCTATGCCGTCTAAACCCATGTTGGGAGTCCCCAAGCAGCTTGTAGAAATCCAAATGGTCAACGATCCTATCCGCTATTATCTCTTCTAATAATTTACCTACAACTGAAATGAGACTAATGGGACGATAGTTCCCTGGACTTTCGTGATCCCCTTTCTTAAAGATAGGGGTCACGTTGGCTTCCCTCCAGTCACCAGGCACCTGGCCCGTCTCCAACGATTTGTTGAAGACTGTAGCCAGGTGGAGAGCCACCTGGTCGCGCACCTCTCGCAACACTCTGGGGAGGAACTGGTCTGGCCCAGGAGCCTTAAACGCGCTGTTTGTCTATTCTATCGGCAACGACTGTCGCGGTACACCGAACACTATCCAGGCCAGCACCTTCGTGCCTCACGCCTGGCACGGGGATGACGCGGGTGTCCTCCCTGGTGAACACTCCGGCAAAGTACTCATTCGGCACATTAGCGATGTCCGCGTCGGAGGTCCGCAGAGAGCCGCTTTCTACTATTAACATAAGTCAAGAACTCCTTTGGGTTCCCTTTGCAGAGGCTTACCACCCGGAGTTCTTCGTTACGTTTCGCTAGCCTAACCTTCGCCTTCACTTCCTGCACAGGCAGACATACGCCTCAGTGTTCTCATGGGAACGATTGGCCTTCGCCCTCCTATACGCAGAGCTCTTTCCTATTTCGGATAGCCAGAGCGATGTCACGATTGAACTACTTAGGCTGTGTTGAAGCGGGGGTGACCGGTTTTGAGGGTATGGCAGCAGACTGCAGCACCATAAACTCGTCCCGGAATGCACTCCACACTTCCTCAACATCGCCGCCGACCTCTAACCCCATCACACCTACGCTATCCCGGAGGCCAAGGCCCGCCCGCCGGAGATCGAGCTTACTGACTCTAGAGTCACTACGCTTCACCCGAGGGACGCACACACAGAACCTAATCAGACCGTGATCACTCCCGCCCAATGATTCGTCAACGGTGAGGCCAGTGACGAGGTTGTCTTCGGTCGTGAATACTAAGTCTAAAACGCTTTCGCCTCGTGTAGGCCCACTGACCAACTGATTCAGGAAGTTCTCATCAGCAAAGTCAACTAGCCTCCTCCCTTCGGCATCAGCAGTCCTGTCTTCCCACTTTATGCCGACAGTTGAAGTCTCCTGAAACTACACACACCCTTCCCATAGCAGGCTACGGAGTTCGGTGTACAGGGCTGTATCCTCCTCGAGGAGGAGATGCGGAGGTCTGTATACCAAGATTAACCTATAGTTCGTCCCTCCCACGTTCACATCGACGCCAAGCAGCTCTCGTTTCGATCGGAACTGGCAGTCAACAGGACTCAACGTACCCCTCTCCCCTTCCCACGGGTGCGGTCTGAGAGTTACAAGGAGTTACAAGGAAAAAATCTCAAAAGGCCTTGCGGCCCATACCGAGGAGGTACCAATGGCAATGGGTGCCACGGAAAATTTTCTATACACTCAAATAATGTGCAAGATTTCGTCTAACCTTTTCTTGAACTGATCCACAGAGGAACTGTTCACAGCTTCTGAAGGTAACCTGTTCCACGTGTCACAGATCTTATACGTAAAGTAATTCCCACACACACTAGTCCTAAACCATTTCAAATCCAACTTCCAACCATTGTTGCGAGTTGGGTTATCATTTAAACTAAACGTGCTTCTAAAATCGACATCGTTGAACCCGCGTAAAAGCTTGAAAACTTCGATCAGTTGACCACGCAGCCTCCGAGTTTTCAGCGAAAACAAGTTCAGGGCGCGTAACCGTCGATTGTAGCCCATATGCCTAACGGAAGGGATTAACTTTGTGGCCCTCGCCTGCACTCGCTCCAGCGTCTCAATATCTTTCCTGAGGGTGGGCGACCAGAACTGCACTGCATACTCCAGGTGCGGCCGAACCAAGGAATTGTACAGAGAGAGCACAATCTCCTTGTTCCGAAACTGAAATGCCTCCTGATATAACCCAACAGCTTCTGGGCTTTCTTTTCCACCTCTACGCACTGTTTGGTAAACTTAAGGTCGCTACTAATTAGCACACACACACACACACACACATATATATATATATACTTTTTTTTTTTTTTCAAAGTATGACCGCTCATGGCCACCAAAAGAAAGGTGGATAGCAGAGCGAACACAGGACGAAGATTATGGAACAGCTAATGGAAATGAACAATAGACGGGGGGGGAGGAGGAGGAGGAGGGGGAGGGAAGCAGAAAGATCATGGCGGTCACAACCGGTAAAGAAGTCGGGAGCGAAAGAGGAAGGAGAACAACCCGGTTATCGAAAAGTAGGGACCTTCAGATAGAATAGCGCCAAGCCTATCACAAGGCCTGACGCTCTCCAAAAAGGGAAAATACTCTGCGCGCAGCGCAGAGTAAAGCGGACAGTCCACCAGGAGGTGGGCAACTGTAAAGAAAACGTTACAATTGGGACATCGGGGCACCCGATCCCCGGCCATCAAATAGCCATGGGTCAGGTTGGTGTGTAGTCCAGGCAATCTAGAGCAAAAATAGCTTCAACCTGGGCAAAATTGCTTCAGAAGCTTTCTAAACTGTTTCCAGCTCAGGAACCATTGCAGAATAACATATCCAAAATCCGACAAAATTGGACCCCGGGAACACCCCCAAAAATGAAATTCAAAATGGCGGACTGGCAGTTTCCTACGAAATACAATAAATTTTAATTTCGCTTTGTAGAGAGAGTTATGACGTTTTTCTTGATCAGTAAAATGTTTTAAAACACATTTTCGTTTCTAAATTAACCTATATGACACTAAAAATTGTATTAGGCGGCTAGTATTAAACTATGACGTCACGTAATGTAAATAAAATATACTGTATGGAGTGTATGTGAGAATGGACATTGCTACATCTTTATAAACTTATATTATATACAACTCTTTAATTCCTACTACCCACTATCAAATCTGCGTATTTGTGCTTGTCATTTTCTTTAAAACTGTTATTATGTACTCCTTTTAAATACTGCAACACAGTTTATTAATTTGTGTTTTCTGTTTCAGACTGACTCGGTGTACGGCTGACTCGGTGTGCGTCCGCCTTCAAGAATGCAGACCCCTGAAGAATTGTGCGTGATTTGTAAGGAGAAATTGGACAGCGGACAGGAAGGGTTCACATCTCGCAAAAAGGAGCAGATGGTATAAATGCATCCAGCCGCAGCCGTGGAAGCGATGTTGTTGCAACAGCTGGAATAAGTGTTCACGTTGTATGTAGGAAAAGGTTTACGGATAAAAAGACCATTGAAATAAAGAAACGACAGACCGCAGCCGAGGCAATACCAAGGAAAAGTGCTCGTTTTCATGAATAAGCATTTTCCAGTGCTACTCACTGTTTGTTTTGTGATACCTTTGTGGACTTTTTTTCCAAACACAAACCAAAATCAGAGCATGTCAAAATAAGAACTACAGAGTTCTCCGAAACCATAAAAAGGTGCTGTGAAAGCCGCTGCGATGAATGGTCGTTTAATGTAAAAGGCCGTCTGGAGTATTATCTTCGTGATCTTCCTGCTGCAGATTGTGTCTACCATCACACCTGCAGCGTAAATTTTCGAAGTGGAAAAAACATTCCTCGCGCATACTCCTCCGACGATCATGATTCGAAGAAAGGGAGACCAACTAATGAAGAGCAACACCAAGCATTCCTTCAGACCTGTGCTTACCTGGAAGAGAATGATGATGAACAACTGTTGATTGGAGACCTAATTTCCAAAATGGAGGAATATCTTCAAAGAAGTCAGAGCTCTGTCTACGAACGCAGGCACATGAAGAGAAAGCTTTTAGAACGTTACGGAGACAAGATCATAATATCAGGTGAAAGTGGGAAGGCAGATGTAGTAACACTACGAGAGACAGCTAATGAAATTCTTATAGATTATCACAAAAAGTCGAAAGAATGTGATATAGATATAGAGCTACAGAAGATTTACCTAGTAGAAGCTGCTGCAAAAATAATCAGAAGTGATATCAAGTCTGTCGACTCGCCTAGAAAAGATGTGTATCCATCTCCAAATGACATCACTGCAGAAAGTGCTCTTGATTACATTCCCAACAGTCTGAAATTGCTATTATCAAAAGCATTTGCGGGACAGGATGCTTCAAGAAAAATAGGTGCAATTGGGCAGAGCATTATGCAAGCAACCCGTCCTAGAGGATTACTATGTCCACTACAGATCGGTTTGTCGGTTCAGCTACACCACAACTTTAGGTCAAGGTACCTTATTGACGTTCTCCATCAGCTGGGTTACTGTTCGTCGTATGCAGAAGTAACAAGATTCGAAAGAAACGCGGCGCTGGCAAGTGGGTCTGGCTCTTTTACTGTTGATGAAAACACTGCAGTCCTTCTAGCAGCAGATAACGTCGATCATGATGTCTGCACTTTGGATGGGAAGAATACCTTTCATGGAATGGGTATGATTGCCGCAATAACTCCGAAGATCAAGATCCACCCTTCTATTCACAAGCGTAATGTTGGTGACAATGACATTAAGAAGATTGCAACCGTTGACATTAGGGAATATAGACACGCGAGAAGCATGTTGAGGGACATCTCATTCCGCGAACTTCCAGTACCCACTGCCACCATAAGTCGACTTAGTCTTCTCTGGCAGATATCTTCAGCAGAAAGATCAGGTCCAAGTTGGTCCGGAACAATGCAGGCAATTCACGGTGGATCAAGTGTCTCACATCCAGGTGTGGCGTCGATCACGTTCCTTCCCATCATAGATATGTCGCCAACTGACATGACCTGCATATTTTCGACATTACTATATTTGAGCAAGATAGCACGCGATCAAAAAGTCCCATGCATTATTACCTTTGATCAGCCTTTGTTCTGGAAAGCTTCCCAAATCATCAATGAACAGAGAGACCTGCAGGACATTGTTTTAATGCTGGGATCATTTCACACTCTGATGAATCTTTTGGGAGCAGTCGGTACTCTTATGAATGGTTCAGGATTGTCTGAAGTACTTCAAGAAATATACGGACCAAATGCCGTGCAACACATGATGTCTGGAAAAGCTGTTTCAAGAGCGATACGTGGTCATATGATAGTAGATGCAGCTCTTAGTACCTTACTAGTCGCAGACGTTTTCCCTCGTAATGAAGATGGAACTCCTCATGACCTCCATAAGGAAGCTTGTGACCTGCTCGACGATGTTATGACCGCCAAACAATCAGTTGAGGATGTGGAATCTTCGAATGCATTGTCTCAGATTGCTACCACTTTGGATGCGAAGAAAACTGACCTACAATCTACTTCGCAAACAAGTCAACTCTGGTTGGAATATCAGCGAATGATCAACATTGCACGTTCCTTGATAACAGCAGACAGAACCGGCTCGTGGGATTTGCACTTGCAAGCTATGCTGGAGACCATCCCCATAATTGCAGCAGCCGGACATCACAATTACCTGAAATCGATATACCTGTACCTGCAGAAAATGTTGTTTGCCTTCTGAAAATCCAGCCGTTAACAAAATGTTCCAGGAAGGTAAGTTTGTGGTAAGAAGAAGCGACAGATTATGGGCCGGACTCGGCACAGACCTGGTGATAGAACAAGTACTAATGCGTTCCCTGAAAAGCAGAGGCGGACTGACACGCGGAAGTGGATTTACAGACATCCAAAGGACAACGTGGCTCTTTTCTATGCCTCTGTGTTCCACTTATAACTTAGCAATGCAGGAATACACCAGAGTTTTGTTGGAAAGTAGTGAACAGCACAAGGAAATGAGGGGAAGTAGACAAATCAGGGACAGTAATGACATGAAGAAAGTACTTGAACGTCTGGAATCCTTATCCCCATTCCATTCTACCTCGGGTCTCTGCAACATTGTAACAGGGCTAACTGCTGATCCTGGAGTTAACGTTCATCAATTGCATTCAATCGGTACGAACATTGTCGTAAAAATGATTGGGAAACAAGCCTTTACATATTCTGCCAAAAGATCTGACAAAGTGAAAACACTAGGATCTGCTTCTGCCGTTGTGATCACTGATGCTTCAGATATAGAAGTAGATCCTGCACTACTGTTTCAGAGAATGATGACTGTTGCCACTAGCGGAGACATGAATCTTGAAGATGTCATGTGTTACGAACTGTGTGCATATCCTCCTGCATTGTTCGAATCACGAACTATCTTGAGGAAACCCGATAAGTCTCAGCTAGCTCATGCAATAATCAAATACACTGACACTTTACGCATGGAAGAAGTTCAAGAAATTCAGTGCACAGACCAGTACGTATTGAATGGTGGATCTCTACTACATCGTGTTTCCTGGCGTCAAGATGAAACATATGACAGCATCGCCAACTCATATGCCGATTTCACTCTGAAAACATATAAAAGCAATCATTGTTTTTGATGGCTACAGCAGCTCTCCTACGATCAAGGACATGACCCACAGAAGACGCAGCACCAAGACAAGCAGAAATGTGAATCTCAGTCCAAGCATGAAGTTTGTTGGCCAGAAGGAACACTTCTTGGCTAATGAAAACAACAAGCAAGCATTTATTTCCCTCGTAGGTGAGATGTTGAAGAAGCACGGGTGTACTGTTCACAACGCAAATGGGGATGCTGATGTGGACATCGTTCGTGCAGCAGTTTCCTCATCAGAAAATGCAACTACAACAGTAATAGGGGAAGACACCGACTTGCTGATTCTCCTTCTGTACCATGCCAAGGACAGTGGTTTCAAGTTGTACTATCGCAGCGATATAAGACGGGGACCATCTCCTAATCCTGTGTATGATATTCTCAGCATTCAATCATTGTTAGGCAATGACATCTGCAAGTATCTCCTGTTTGTGCATGCTTTCATGGGCTGTGATAGCACATCCAGAATTTTTTCGATCGGTAAAGCCAAAGCATTCGACACACTGATGAAGGTGCTGAACTCCGTTCAGTTGCAAATACATTCTGTTCTGATTGTTGCCAACACTCTGACATTGAAGCCGCTGGAAGAAAGGCAATGCTTCTGTTGTATGGCTGCAAAACACTTGAATCCACTAACGCACTACGTCATCGAATGTTAGTTGAAAAGGTAGCTACAGCTAAATCTTTTGTTACACCCGAACGTTTGCCACCTACCGATGCGTCCACAAAGTACCACAGCTTTCGCACATACTTTCAAATACTAATCTGGAAGTCTACAGAAGAGAAGATCGATGCAGAACAGTGGGGTTGGTATGTAAAGAATAATTCCTACTACCCTACAGCCTGCGACAAGCCACCAGCTCCAAATTATCTACTCAACATGATCCGCTGCTCCTGCAAGACGAAATGTGCTACTTCAAAATGTGGATGCAAGCGTAATGGAATGCCCTGTTCAGCCGCTTGTGGCGAGTGCCAAATCAGTGGTTGCGATAACAACCCAAGTACCGGTAATCTATCCGATGATAGTGATGAAGAGGATTAATTTCTGTATGTTTGTGACCAGGTATCACTTCTTCTGTAATGAACATAACTTGAAACTGGGAAAAAAATAATTGTTGTATTATTGATTATAAAAATCTGTAAAAAGCTATATAACATTATATTTGCGTAATAACTGGTTGTGTTGTATATTGTTGAATTATTTAAAACATTACAACTGAAAGAAAAAGCATCAAATGTATCTCTATAAATAAAAGCGTAAATTATATATTTTTTTTTTTCGTAGGAAACATCCAGTCCGCCATTTTGAATTTCATTTTTGGGTGTGTTCCCAGGGTCCAATTTTGTCGGATTTTGGATGTTATTCGGCAATGGTTCCTGAGCTGGAAACAGTTTAGAAAGCTTCTGAAGCAATTTTGCCCAGGTCTAACTACAAATTGCCTGGACTAGTGGCCAATACGGAGGCGGGCCAGAGCCACCTCCTTATGGCGCGACCGATGGAAGGAAGAGGCCCAACATCACAATTTGGGTTTAATCTTGCAAAGTTTGTTATCTGTAGCGCCATCCCAGCGACTCTGCCACCAGGAGCACAAAAACTACGGAAGCCAGGGATATAATCGGAAAAGGGGAGGGACACGGGTGAAACCTGTAGTCGGCACGCGGAACGGGCAGCTCGATCGGCAGCCTCATTTCCAGCAACGTTAACATGTGCTGGGACTCAGCAAAATACCACCACCTTGCCACCAAAAGCGACAAGGGTATGGCACAGTAGCTGGATTCGTCGGACCAGTGGGTGGACAGGGTCAAAACACTCCAGGCCATCCAGGGCACTGCGGGAATCCGAATATATGACAAACGACCCATCCGGATGCTCCCGCACCACCTCCAGAGCGCTCAGAATGGCATAGAGCTCCGCCGTGAAAACGGAAGCCTCATCAGGGAGACGGGTACATCGGGGAGCAAGGGCAGACGACTGGGGAACAGCCGCGGCCCCAACGCCCCCCGACGACCTCGAGCCATCCGTGAAGACCGCAACACATGCAGAGTGACACGCCGCATGCTGAAGGAACAGAGACCGAAGCAAGGCAAAGTCAGAATCGGCCCTGCGAACGGGGCGCAACGCCCTACAGCACGCAACAGGGGTGCTCTCCCAAGGTGCAACACCCTTGAAAGAGACCGGTATAACAGATGGAGGAGGAGTGCCCATACCATCGAGGAGGGAGGTCACCGTGTCGGTGAAATACCAACCCCCATCCCGGCAGAACGCCCTCTCCACCACCTGGAACAGAGGAGAGTTGGGAAGACGGAGGATCCGGAGATAGTGCTTAGCAATGAGGAACGACCTCCGATCCCCCAAGGGAGGGATGTCGCACTCAACCTGCAGACTATCAACCGGAGAGGAGCGGAAGGCGCCAGATGACATGCGCAGTCCTCTAGAGAGGACCGGATCCAGTATCCGAAGGGCCGTACGGGAGGCGGAGCCATACATCACACTCCCATAATCTAATTTTGACTGTACCAGGGACACGTACAAACGGAGGAGTGTCCGCCTATCCGCGCCCCATGTAGTATGCGACAGATGTCCCAGCAAATCCAGGGTACGTCTTGCAGACTCGCGCAGCCGGCTAAGGTGGGGAACCCAGCTCAAACGGCTGTCGAAAACCATACCCAGGAAACGCACTGACAGAACGAGAGCCAGAGGCTGACCCCCGAGTGTAAGATTAAAAGTCGGGACGGCGCGGGATCCCCGTCTCCTCGACGGAAGGCCACACACGAAGTCTTCGGGGAAGACAGCGTAAGGCCCACCGACGACGCCCAACGTTCAACCCGATTGACCGCGAGTTGGACTTGCCTCTCCACGAGGGGGGGACTCGTCCCCGCGGCATAGACAGCCAGATCGTCGGCGTAGATGGAACATCGCACCGAGGGCGGAAAGGCTCCCGGTAGCGCAGACATGACCAGATTGAAGCAGGAGACGCTCAAGACACACCCCTGGGGCACCCCCTCCTCCTGAACATACAGGTCAGATAGGGCCGCCCCATTACGGACGCGGAAAGTGCGACGGCAGAGGAAGTTACGAAGGAATGTGGGCAAAAAGCCCACAAAACCGAGACTTCAAACGGTCCATGACAACTCCCCGACGGGTCGTGTCATAGGCCTTTTGGACATCGAAAAAGACGGCCAGAACAAGATTCCGGCGGGAAAAGGCCTCCCGTACATCATGACCAAGGAGGAGAAGGGGGTCCAGAGTACCCCGAAATCGACGAAAGCCATACTGGGTCCAGGGGTATAACCCAAGCGACTCCAGTGTAAAGGAAAGTCGGACGGCCACCATCTTTTCAAGCAGCTTGCATAAGCAGCTCGTCAAGGCAATAGGCCGATAGCCCGCCACCTCCACCGGATCCTTCCCCGGCTTAGGTATCGGGACCACAATCGCCTCCCTCCAACGGAAAGGGAACGACCCCTCAACCCACACCCGGTTGAAAAGATCCAGCAAGAAGTGTAGGGCCATCGGGTGCAGATTCCAAATAAAGTCATACGGAATGTCATCAGGGCCAGGGGCGGAAGAACGACGGGTTGCCAAGGCAGCCCGAAGTTCCCGCATCGTAGAGACGGTTATAGGGCTCGTTCCCAGGCGGCGGGAACGTAACATTCGACAAAGGACGATCCGCAGCTGAAGGCGAACGGGAAACCGCAGCAAAAGCCCCAGCCAGCCGATCGGCCACAGCAGCAGGATCCAAAAGGAAGCCGTCCCCGTCCCGAAGGAGGGCGACTAGCAGGGACCGGCTTCCCCTCGATACTACGTACCTTCCGCCACAACAGCAGAAGGGGTATACGAGGAAATGCCGGACACCAAAGCACGCCAAGAGGCCCGACGGGCCACTTGAGAGACCGGCGGGCGAAAGCCTTCGCCCGCCGCATCTCAATGAAGTGGTCCGCGCGCCGGGTGCGGTGGAAGCGGCGCGTCGCCCTCTTCCTCTCGCACACCGCCCGGTGACATGCTGGAGTGCACCACGGGACGCTACGCGTCCGCGGGTTACCGGAAGATCGAGGAATACAGTCCTCCGCGACGCCCATCAATACCCGCTCGAAGAACTCCAAGCTCTCATCCACAGAGCCAAAGCTCAACACCGAACGGGCAATGACGGAACGAGCTCTGAAGGATGGCCAGTCAGCCCGCGCAAGGCACCACCTCGGTCGAGACGAGACACCCGGCTGCGGTCCGACCGGCTCAAGACACTGGGTAATGATCACTGCCATAAGTCCCCCAACACCACCTTCCACGAAAAATCGAGTAAGGCATCGAGGGACACCAAGGAGAGATCAATACAGGTAAATGAACCCGTGGGTTCGTGGAAGTAGGTAGGTTCACCGGAATTGAGGCACGCAAAGGAAAGTTCCTCCATTAAGGAGAGCAACATACCAGCAACATTAGTCGACCGAACATCTCCCCAAGCCGGGTCGCGACTGTTAAAGTCCCCGAGGAGGAGAAACGGTCGAGGCAGTTACAACACCAGCTCGCGAACCGCGTCGCGAGAAGGAGGGTCATGAGGAATATAAATCGAGCAGGCAGTGTACTGGCGATCTAAAGAGAGCCGCACAGCCACAGCCTGCAAGGAAGTGCGAAGAGGCACACCTCGCGATGGTAACGAATGATGCACATAAATCGCCGAACCCCGCCGGTGTGTGTGCTCATCCGGGGTGCAAGGGAAACCAACATAGCCAGAGAGACGAGGGAGTCCCCGCGCAGCCAGGATAGTCTCCTGGAGACAAACACAGGAAGGCCGCTCGCTCTCCAGTAGGGAGGCAAGGTTCTCCCAGTTAGCTAAAAGCCCCCGACAGTTCCAATGCAAAATGGAACTGTAAGGGTGAGTGGCATTGTAAGAGGCTGAGAAAACAGAGAAATAGCCACGGACCAAGCTGAGCAGCAAACTCAACGGTCCGTAACCAGGGCGGAATCGGCTTCCCCGACTCACCCCGAACGAGGGGGTAGGGGCCATCGACCCCGCAGCTGCTTCACCCGTAGTAGAACGAGAGGTGGAGTGGAACAGGAAGTTCAGAGGGGGGCTCCCCTGGGGGGGGAGACGACGAGACGGGCCCAGCCGAAACCCCCCGACTCCCACCAGAGGGGGGCTGGGGAGAACCAGATGTTCGAGGGCTCGTCAAACCAGAGAAGCACTGACGGGGGGGAGGAAAGGTCCACCACAGGTGGGAGAGGTAGATCCAGGAGAGACCCGACCACTCTCAGCAGGAGCCGAAGGGAGAGAGACTCCATGAAGGGCCAGGCTCCTCTCGACCGGGTCCACCATGGGAACAGAGTCAGTAATCGAGGGTACCATGGGGCGGTGTACCTCAACCGACACCGGGACACTGGTCGGGGCACCGGGAGGTGACGCCTCACCAGCCCTCCGTATAGGGGGGGGGGAGTCCCGAGCGGATCAGGAGCGGCGCGCCGCTTTCGCTCCGGTGAAGAAGGGGAAGCGGGGCGAGCAGCGGTCACGATCGGGTCTGGAGGACTCCGACTCCGACCACGGCGACGCTTCCTCCTCCCCTTCGGGGCATCACCTTCCCCACCCGAGAGACGAGTAGGCAAGGATCCAGACCCCAAGGCCGGAGAGGGAGGGAGAAGGGGGCACTTGTAGGCAGGGAATCAGATGGGATGTCTGAAAGTGAAGCAGAGGAACAAGAAGGACCCGCGGCGCAAGGAGGACCACCAACCCCCGGAACTTCCAGGGTTGGCACCACTCCGGTAGACGCCGGGGTAGCACGGGAGGGGCCCGAGGACCCGCCAGGGCCAAGAGCCGCAGCATAGGACAACCCCCGCCGCGGCTCCCGGTCACGGACCCTATCGCGCGCCTCCCGCGCACTAAGGAATTCGGTAGTCCTTAAGGACCGCACCTCGAATTCAAACTTGAAAACGGGGCAGTCCCGAGAGGAGGAAGGGTGGGCTCCCGGACAGTTCGAGCACCGCGGGGGCTTCGTGCACGGGGTAGGGTGCGCAGGCCCACCGCAGCGGACACATAGCTTACCCTCACGGTGGCACGCAGAGCTAACATGGCCGAACCGGTTGCAGCCAAAGCAGCGAACCGGGTCAGGCACATATGGTCGCACCGAAAACTCTCACGACCGGCGATTACCCACGCCCCAGAACACCTGGGCCGGAGGCACAAGGGAGTCAGAGGTCAGGAGCAGACGAGCGGACGGGGTAAGAGCACCATCCCGGCGCGACGAAAAGCGGAAGACCTTCGTTACCCCCTGGGGGGCAAGATCCTCCTGCAACTCGCCAACCGGGATTGACAGCAGACGGGAAGCGAAAATGGTGCCCTGACAGCTATTCAATTGCGGATGGGGTCACAGAAACTCTGCAACCGAAGACATCCTGCAACTGTAGAAGGGACTCAGTCACTCCCGAAGAACGGGACTTCAAAAGAAGAGACCCATCCTTCAGAGGGCGGATATCATAACGACAGGGAACTCCCACTGTCTTAAGGCGCTGAAACACCCATTCCGAGTTGCCCGGAAGGGAGCCAGCGGAAGGGCGGAGAACAAGGAACCTGTCCACCGGACAGAAATTGACAGCAGGGACAGTTCCATGTGTAACGGTAACCGAGAGTGGGCGAGAGAACAAAGGCCGCGAAGACCCCGCCCTACGGCCACCACAAGTCCGGCCACGAGAGCCAGACGCCGCAGAGGACGAGAGGGGGCCATACGGCTTGAAGGTCAATCCAGCGGAGGCAGAGGCCGCTGAACGACCAGAAGTAGTAGTCTTATCCAAATCCAAGGGCGGGCCAGAGTCGTCAACAAGAGGGGAGTGAAGTTTAGAAATTGAACCCATAAACAGCTTTACAAAAGAGACAGCCTCGAACCCAAGGCAATGCACCATCCGCCGCTGCATCCTTCAAGGCGCAGGCCAAACGTCCCGGGTAGCCCGCCCCCCAACCTGACTGTCGTTTTAAAAACAGCAGATTGGCACTACGGAGATTTGTCCGTTAAGGGCCAAGCAAAGACCCAATCCAGACGCAGCAGCGGTCCGGGCGCCCGTACCGTCCCCAGAGCACGGCTCAGCCACGGAGCGATGCCCCCCGGCGGGTGCGCCCGATGACCCCAAGACTGCAAATACAAACAGAGGTGACGGGGGGATACTACAATTGACAGAGGCACAAGACCGAGTCCAGACAAAAGAAATTCCGGGATAGACGGAAAAAAAGGGGGAGCAAAAAGAAAAGGAAGGGGGGGGAAAAAAACGCAACTAGGTAATTCTTCGCCCACACCCCGCGAGGAGTTGAGGGAACCCCAACAACCCACGAGGTGTACGAGCCCCCTCGGCCCGGCAAGCAGGAGTACCTAATCGAGGGTGTGTGTATATATATATATATAGTTACAAGGACAAGAGGAAGCCTCAAAGACCTTTCGATCCACTCTGGGAGGTTCCTGTTATTAAAAGTTTATTTTTGTTTCAACTATCCTAATAGTAGTAGAAAACTGGATAGAAAAGTAGAAGGCTCTCTCCCCACCCTCCACTCCCTCCCTGCCAGAGGCAGGTACGGAAAAAGGTTGAAGAAAATACCTTGACCCTGGAAAAGTAGCCAAGGAAATTTTACAGGAAAGTGGAGAATATATAAATAGCTCTACATTTAGCTTGCTCACAGAGACACCGTGCAAGCGAACTCCTGCAGTTTTCTGAGGTTTTAATCTTAAACTATGAGTGTGTTCAGTACTTTGTCTAGCCTATTTTTAAACACATTTACACTTTGACTGGAAACAACCTCTGAGGGAAGTTGGTTCCAGATATTAACTATTTTATAGGAAAAGAAATTTCCGCAGACAGAGGTCCTAAATGTCTTTAGTTCCAGTTTAAACCCATTATTTCTTGTCGGATTGGCATTAAGTGAGAATAAGTGTCTGTAATCTACCCTGTCTATTCCTTTGAGCATCTTGAAGACTTGAATAAGCTGACCTCGCAACCTCCTCGTCTCTAAGCTAAACAGATTTAGGCGCTCCAATCTCCGTTGGTAGCTTTGCATTATCATTGAAGGGATCAATTTTGTAGCCCTTGCTTGACAGTTAGGCTGGGCTAAAACTATAATTTTTGTTTGATTTTAATTTATCAGTGACTAACAGTTGGCTTTTGATATAAAAATAAGATTCCTGAAAAAAATAATTGGTGGCCACCAACGTGTGTCCGGCCACCCCCGTTTTTGTAAAAAAAATCTAATGCCACACTAGCAAAATCAGGAAAATGGCAATATCTCTTCTTCTGAACATGCTAGAGAGATGGTTTGCATACCAAAAGATGCAGAATTTGATTTAGAAGAAAGTATTAAGAGTGGTATTTTTTCATAAAACCTTTAGTGTTTGAGTTATTTTAGAAAAACTAATTTTTTGGGCCCATAGACCCCCTTTCAACTGAATGTCAACACAATAAAACATTCTCAAGCTGCAAATTGACATGTATTAGTGGTTTTCAATCAGCAATCAAAATCAATCAAAATCAGCCATTTTAAATTCATTGAAAATGCTTTTTGACATTCCAAAACGCCAAACATTAAATTATACAATTAACAAATTGTCATTTTGTCATATTTTAGCATGATAAATAATAATCTAGAACTTAAAATATTTTTTAGACAAAATCTTTCATTAATTTACGTGATCTAATTTTGTTCCTAATAAGACCATCTCTACGCTCATGACCTACAACAGCCAAGGATGCTTCAGTGACAAGCTTGATGTGCCTTTCAACATTCTGACTGTGGCAGTCGTGATCCAGTTTCAATGCGGTATTAATGATATCACGCAGTTCATCATTACTGAATTCTTTTAATACAGGTGGAACAGTTTCCCATTGGGACAAAGCAGACAGCTTGTGGTATGCAGAAGCTTTGAAATTGATGATTGGCTTTCTAAAGACCCTAACATTCTCATCTATAGCAGGATATTCATCAGTACCACCTTCATGATCCTCTTCATTCTCATCATCACTTTCAATTATTCCACCTGCAAAATCATTGCTACTACCAGATTCATCATCAAAAATTCTATAACTCCCCTCAGACACAAACTTTATTGACAGCACACCTCCTCACCTCTTCATCTTCATCAGCCAGCATTCCAACTAAAATATTTTCACCATGAGCAAAATAGCTGTTATTGTTTAATACGTCATAACAAATTTCTCTAATTTTCCTGTCAGGGAATTTATTTACTCTTTGGATCATATTGAATAGGTTTCTTGACCCATCACTTAGCCTCTTATTAGCCTTGATATTGAACCAACTGTGAAAGTATACTTTGATGATGAATTCTACTTTGATTTTGAGGTTCTTACTGGGTCTTTTTTGTGAAACATAAAAGCGAAGAATTCTACAGGCTAAGGTGAGCCATCGAGAGTGATTTAGCAGGCCACTTCTAAGAGTGCAAGGTCTTCATCCACTTCACCAGTAATAATTGCCCAGCAGATGCAGTATCCATAGTATTGGTCTGTTGATAAATTATTGACCACCTCATTTGGTAGAAGCACAAATACAGAATAAGGTATAGATTTGAAGTCCACAACATTCCATTCTGACACATCCCCATTGAGCTTAGAACCAATAGGGCCAGAAAATTTGTCTGGACTTTTTGTTGTCCCATCTAAAGTTATGAAGATGTGTCTAAGTGGCAATTCATTTAGATGTAGAAGACAAATATCCAGTGGTGGGCACGCGCAACAATTTTTGTAGCGCCGCAACCGCAACCGCAACTCTGCTGAAATAGTTGCGCCGCACGCGCAAGCGCAACCCTTTTCAAAAAGTTGCGCCGCAAGCGCAAGCGCAACCAAAAATGTTGCGCCGCAACTGCCCACCTTTGCAAATATCCCACTGAAGAGGTTGCCCTAAAAACATTTCCAAATATCTGATTGACCCATGCACATGTCCTGTGTTAGTATATTTGTCGCATCTGCTCTAACTAAGTTTAATTTGGCCTCAAGTTCTGTCCCTTTAATGATCTTATAAATGCCATTGCCACTCTCCGGGGTAAAATGGTCGAGGTAGAAACAAGTTTTCAATTTATTACGTTTAAAAAAAGTTCATGAAGCAGCCCCACCCTCTATTCTTTAATCAAGCATAATGGATGCAAGATAACAAGGAAAAGTCATATCATGTGATCACTATGTCCATGTCAACATCCTTTTAGGGCAATGTTAGTAATCACAAAGCCAAATCATGCTTATTTTAGAATTTCCTTTGTCACTAAGGTCCGTCGAAAGGGGGTCTACGGGCCCCAAAAATTAGTTTTTCTACAATAACTCAAAACCTAAAGGTTCTATGAAAAAATACCACTCTTAATAATTTGTTCTAAGTCAAATTCTGCATCTTTTGGTATGCAAACATCTCTCTAGCATGTTCAGAAGAAGAGATATTGCCATTCTCCTGATTTTGCTAGTGCGGCATTAGATGTTTTTACAAAAACGGGGGTGGCCGGACACACGTTGGTGGCCACCAATTATTTTTTTCAGGAATCTTATTTTTATATCAAAAGCCAACTGTTAATGACTCTGATTAATTCTATCTTGAGTTTCAGCCTGGCCTATTGCTTGTACTCTTTCTATGTCCTTCCTAGAGAGAGAGAGAGAGAGAGAGAGAGAGAGAGAGAGAGAGAGAGAGAGAGAGAGAGAGAGAGAGAGAGAGAGAAGGAAAAGAAGTACCTCAAAAGGCCTTGCGGCCCATACCGAAGAGGTACCAATGGCAACGGGTGCCATGGAAAATTTTGTACACATTCAAATAGTGTGCAAGATTTGGTCTAACCTTTCTTGAACTGATCCACAGATGTTCACACTCCAGAGGAACTGTTCACAACTTCCGAAGGTAACCTATTCCATGTGTCACAGATCTTATACGTAAAGTAATTCCCACACACACTAGTCCTAAACCGTTTCAAATCCAACTTCCAACCATTGTTGCGAGTTGGGTTATCATTTAAACTAAACATACTTCTAAAATCGACATCGTTCAACCCGCGTAAGAGCTTGAAAACCTCGATCAGTTGACCGCGCAGCCTCCGAGTTTCAAGCGAAAACAAGTTCAGGGCGCGTAACCGTCGATTGTAGCCCATATGCCTAACGGAAGGGATTAACTTTGTGGCCCTCGCCTGCACTCGCTCCAGCCTCTCAATATCTTTCCTGAGGGTGGGCGACCAGAACTGCACAGCATACTCCAGGTGCGGCCGAACAAGGGAATTGTACAGTGAGAGCACAATCTCCTTGTTCCGAAACTGAAATTGCCTCCTGATATAACCCAATAGTTTCTGGGCTTTCTTTTCCACCTCTACACACTGTTTCGTAAACTTAAGGTCGCTGCTAATTAGCACACCCAAGTCCTTTTCTAAATCAGTCACCTCGATATTACTACCCAACATCGAGTAGTCCGACTTGGGATTGGCGTAGCCAATGTGCATCACTTTGCATTTACCCAAGTTAAACGGCATTTGCCATTTTTCGGACCACTCTCCTATCCTACCTAGGTCCGCACGCAGTTCCTCGATCGCTTCGGGCGTCCCAACATTGGCCCCAAGCTTGGTGTCATCAGCGAATTTGGCGATCCGACTGACGATGCCACCGTCGATATCATTTATGTAAATGATAAACAACAGTGGCCCCAAAACAGAACCTTGAGGAACCGCACTAGTGACCGAGGCCCAACCCGAACTAGCCCCTTTAATTACCACCCTCTGCCGCCTATTCCTCAGCCAGTTTTCAATCCACCTACCTATTTCCCCACCGATACCCAGCGCGCTCACTTTCGCCATTAGCCGGCGGTGAGGTACCTTATCAAAGGCTTTCTGAAAGTCGAGATAAAGTATATCAATCGCCCTACTCTTATCGTACTCACTCAACATGACGTGGAAAAACTCGAGCAAGTTGGTGAGACACGACCTATGCCGTCTAAACCCATGTTGGGAGTCCCCAAGCAGCTTGTACGAATCCAAATGGTCAACGATCCTATCAGCTATTATCCCTTCTAATAATTTACCTTCAACTGAAGCGAGACTAATGGGACGATAGTTCCCTGGACTTTCGTGATCCCCTTTCTTAAAGATAGGGGTCACGTTGGCTTCCCTCCAGTCACGAGGCACCTGGCCCATCTCCAACGATTTGTTGAAGACTGTAGCCAGGTGGGGAGCCACCTGGTCGCGCACTTCTCGCAACACTCTGGGGAGAAACTGGTCTGGCCCAGGAGCCTTAAACGCGCTCAGTTTGTCTATTCTAGAGGCAACGACTGTCGCGGTACATCTAACACTATCCAGGCCAGCACCTTCGTGCCTCACGCCTGGCTCGGGGATGACGCGGGTATCCTCCCTGGTGAACACTCCCGCAAAGTACTCATTAAGCACATTCCTTAGGGTTCCCCTTGCAGAGGCTTGCCACCCGTAGTTCTTCGTTACGTTTCGCTAGCCTAACCTTCGCATTCACTTCCCTACACAGGCGGACATACGCTTCAGTGTTCTCGTGGGAACGATTGGCCTTCGCCCTCCTATACGCTACTTTCCTATTTCAGATAGCCAAAGCGATGTCACGATTGAACCACTTAGGCTGCGTTGAAGCAGGGGTGACCGGTTTTGAGGGTATGGCAGCAGATTGCAGCACCATAAACTCGTCCCGGAATGCACTCCACTCTCCCTCAACATCGCCGCCAACCTCTAACCCCATCTCTCCTACGCTATCCCTGAGGCTAACAAAGTTCGCCCGCCGGAGATCGAGCTTACTGCCTCTCGAGTTACTACGCTTCACCCGAGGGACGCACACACGGAAGCTAATAAGACCGTGATCACTCCCGCCCAATGATTCGTCAACGGTGAGGCCAGTGACGAGGTTGTCTTCGGTCGTGAATACGAAGTCTAGAACGCTTTCGCCTCGTGTAGGCTCGTTGACCCACTGAGTGAGGAAGTTCTCATCAGCAAAGTCAACTAGCCTCCTCCCTTCAGCATCGGCAGTCCTGTTTTCCCACTTTATGCCGCGACAGTTGAAGTCTCCTAAAACTACACACACCCTATCCCCTAGCAGGCTACTGAGTTCGGTGTACAGGGCTGTATCCTCCTCGGAGGAGGAGATGCGGTCTGTACACCAAGATTAACCTATAGTTCGTCCCTCCCACGTTCAGATCGACGCCAAGCAGCTCCCGTTCCGACTGGAACTGGCAGTCAACCGGACTCAACGTGTCTCTGACGTATATTAGTACCCCACCCCCCTCCCCACGGGTGTAGTCTTTGCGAAACATTCTATACCCGGAGAGAGAGAGAGAGAGAGAGAGAGAGAGAGAGAGAGAGAATAAATCGCACCTTGAAAAAATTTTTCTTCATAACTGTATTTGAGGAAAATGTCAGCCAGACTTTTAATAGGTAACAATAATTGTTGACTGCTATGCATTATTAACTCTTGAAAAATTTTCCACAATCATTTACTTGGGCATTAATTAACAGACGATCTAAGCCAAAAAGATAAGAATTGCTTTTCTAATTGCTTTATAAGTAATTGATTCGAAGGCAAATTACTTGTAAACATTACCTTTGACAATAGTTCAGCAACCATAATTATGTTGCATCTTAAATGAGTGTTATACACTCCCTGCAGATTTGTAAAATATTTTTGTTGGGGGAAAAAAAAAAAAAAAAAAAAAAAAAGACACGAGACAAACATTCATTCGATTAAAGTGAGTCAGGGATCCGAACCCCCGAAATGAAAACGCGTGTTACACGATTGCATTTGAAATGGCCATCAATTTGATATATAATAAAGTTTACCTCGGCGGGTCAATTTCATTGCAAATTTCATTTAAACGCAAAAAAGTGTTTGAAATCCAAATCCATGCAAACTTTGTTTTTAATTATCAATTAAAGAACAATTTGAAGTAAATAAGTGAAATTTAGACAAAGCTGGGCACAAACCGTTAATCCGTTAATCGTTAATTAACGAAGTTAACTTTTTCGTTAACGATTTAACTTTTAAGTTAACTTTGAAAATCATTATCGAACTAATTAACTTCCGTTACATTTAACTTCCGTTAACTGAAGTCCGTTAACCCAAAAAATTCATAAATAAACGTTTAAAAGTTTCTATTATTTTCAGTGCTGAGCAGGTGCGCAATTAATCCGCCACTGTTAATAGTGATGAACGAATTTCCATTTCCGCAGTGCAAAATCAGGCGATATATTTGTTTCCGTCGCCACAATTTGTGTCTTACCAAATATGGTAGTTATTTATGGCATTGGTTTGAGCAAAACATGGTCGACTGTAAAATCAGGCGGAAAGATTTGCCATTTGAGTTGAATGTTTCAACTTCTTTCAAGAAATATCACGAGCATTTTAAGGCACTTTCAATAATATATATGTAACAATTACAACAAATAACTACATTCGTTTCATTTGCAGTCTTGTCTCTTGCGCAACATGTTTGGGCTAGTGAATATTTAAAAATTATCGTTGTCAAGTAAGTCATGTATATTTATATGTCTGTGAGTACCTTATTAGTAGTCTCCTTGATACATTTCAAGAACCATAAAACTGATCAGGTAAGATTTCAATTCTCATGTCACTTTGTTCTCTATGGGCAAGGACATCATGAGGGCCAAGAGATCATCCCTGTCTGATGAAAACTTTGATATGCTAATTTTCATGAAGGGCAACATGCGTCTCATGGACAAAATGGAGAACGAGAAGAAGAGGGAAAATTAAATTATATATATATTGTGTTTCATTTTTTTAATAATAAAAGTTAACGTTAACGGTTTATCGGTAACTTCCATTACATGTTTAACGAATTAACGGATTAACGGTTAACGAAGTTAACTTCTTGGTTAACGGATTAGCGGTTAACGAAGTTAACTTTTTGGTTAACGGTGCCCACCACTGAATTTAGATCATATATAAAGGGGTTATTTATCTACAGAATGGTAGGAAAAACTCTTATACGGTTATATCGTATACGTTTTGAGCATTTTAATCATCAAATGAAATCTAAGAGATATATGAATTTGAAAATTTTACCAATTATGCAGCAGGAAATGATCTACGTTAAAGTATACAGTAAGTAGAAACTGACAATTTTAAGAAAAAAATATTTTATAACAAATTCTCCCTTGAAATTATTCTTTTCGGAGTTTTATCAGTTTTAGGATATTTAAAATTTATAGTAGTGCATCTGATAACTTTGAAAGAGCTTTACACATTTATATATAAGGATGAAGTGGCTTTTTTTAACGAACTGTCTATGAACATTTTTCAAAGGTGCTTACTTAAATTTAAATAACTAACTATAAAACGTACGTCCACAAAATAAGTATCATTCAAGAGAGGAATAATTTTACTATTATTTTTATTATATACGTTTCTTTACCGAGTTTGATATTTAGAGGGTGAATTCTTATTTTACGTTCCATAGTACTTCACGAAAATGTATAATTGAAGCTGACGAGTTTATAAATGAATATTTTTAATTTTAAACACCACAGGGATAGGGATCTCTATGACCTTTCGAATGATGCCCTATTTGCCTATATAGTTACAGTAGGTATTTCGGTAGGAGCAATAATTAGAGAAAAAAGGCTAAAGATGGGGGTGACCTTCAAAAAGAAATGCATCATACACCGCACATAGGCAAGATATACCAAATTACTTTTTCGAAAGTAGAGGAGAATACAAAAAATCTGTTCTGAAAACTGATTTTTTGTTGTGCTATCTTTGACGACGTTTTTCGCACTTTGATGGGGTGCCCTGAGTACGTATACGAAGAATTTTTCCTGGTGATAATGAATCAAAAGAACATTCCTTTATCCATATTCGTGCCAAATATCATCATAATAGGTCGAAAAATCACGATTTTAGAAATTATCACTAATACCAATAATAAAGGGTGTCCATTAAATATGGGACCCGAAAGAAAATTCAATAATTTGTAAAGTTTTAATCCTAAAGAAAAAATACATATATCATTAGAAAAAGGGAAAATTTAGATTTAATATGATTCATGTTCATTCATGCTTAAACATGAATATGCAGAACTTAACCGAGATGAAATGTTACCTCCCATTCAAGATGGAACACTGGACAAACGAGCATTTCGTGTACAGTGCTTACAATAAGTCTCGCGCCTCTGTCTCGTCCCAAGCTAGTCTGTTAGGTATAAAATGGGCGGTCCTTATGGCAGCGGAGGTGCGGAGGTGTGTTCGGATTGGTGCACATAATTGCTCTAACCCCATCAATGACGTCCATTATTACGTCACTTCTGCTACATTTTAGTGTTTAAAATACAAATGATTAAGAAGCAGAATGACCAAGTTTCGGGATGTTGGGATGGTTATGGAGCAATCCTATTATCATAATATTAGATGGGCATTACATTATACCGTCTCAATATATACTGTAGACTATAGAAAACGACTAATTCGGAAAATATCCCAAATCATGGCATGATACCTAAGTTATTTTGACGCAGGTCTAAATTATTTGCTCAAATGCAATTATTGATATTAAGTAATTGTTGGGAATTGTTGTCAATATTGTTTGTGATACATATCCTACGTGAAGAATCTAATGATCAAATTCCTCAGTAAACCTCTCTCGCGCTCGCATTTCGAGGAAGTCACGGTCGTCTCACTAATAGATAGTTTATCCATTGTTTTAAGTGGTAACCTATTCCATCTTATGAAAGTCATTAGTCTAAAGCAAGACTGGTGGGCCGTGAATCAGAGAAATTTGCATTCGATTTGTTCATCGTAATTATTACGTAATATAGTATACTGCATATAGTAGTATATGAGAGGTTTTTGGTAGCATATCATATGACAATTCCCATAAACATGTGATGGCCTCGATGTTGCCAGTTTTTATTTTTTTCCTGAAACTATTACCTTCTCATAGTTTGTTTCAACAATGCATATACAGTATTATCATCTCCACGAGCATAGACATTGCAAGAAAAGATTCTAACTAAGGATAAGTAAAGTTCTTTCATGGTCACAATATATACTTTTATAGATGTCAAACATAAAAATATAATAAAATTCTATATTAACATAAATATATATTCGATACACATTTACGTCATGGCTTTAACATCAGTATTTCGTATAGCTTCCTCCGGCATCAATAATTTCTTGCAATCGTTGCGGCATAGAAGAGGCCAGGTTGTAGGGAATGTTTGGTGTTCGACGTAAGCTCTCCCAACTATTCCTCGTGTGAGCTAAAAGTGCTTCAAATGTTCTCTCATTGCGTTGCTCCCATTCGTTAATCATTATTGCCCAAAGGTTTTCAATCGGATTCATATCAGGAGAACGTGGTGGCAGAATTACATTAATAATCTCTGGCTCCCTTTCCTCCTCCCTTCGTAATTCCCCACCCAACCTCGTTTCCTTCGACATAGCAACGCTTACCTCCATCCTCATTGCACTTCCTTCATTAAACCTATTATCGCTTTTACTGTCCCTTCCTTCCATCCTTCAATGCCAGCGTTCTTAAACCTAGCACATAAATTATATAATATGGAATCTAACACCTTAGATCTCTACGCATTCATGTTACTTGAAGACGCCTGTGTCTTAGGGGAATCTAAGTGTTGAGAGTGGGCTTGAGGGGTAGTCTATAGATTACTACAGATGACCTTGAACGCTCCAACTATTTAAAAATGAGTATTTATTACGCACATCATACGTAGGCTGACCATACGTACCGTTTTGAACGGGACAGTACCGTTTTGTATGGGTTTTTGTATGGGTTCTGTCACTGAAGAATAATTGTAAGCTCAATATGTTTATGTACTTACTTTTTCATGAATACAGAATATTACATAACCCCCGTCCCTTTTTTGCCATCCCAATGTCCCGTTTTTGTCTCAAGGAAATATGGTCAGCCTAATCATATGGCATAATACACACATGAATTTAAGTATCTTACACTATAGGAATGGAGTTGAATTACCAGAGTTAAAAAGTCGCAAAATATGATAGATTAGTTTGTATTAAGAGGTTACTAAGAGAAAAGGATTTGGGATAGAGCGGAAGGCAGAGAGTATATTTTCTCGAGTTTCGGTTATTATTAACGTTATATGGATACATTGCCATGCGGTGTGGAGGGGGAGAGAGAGAGAGAGAGAGAGAGAGAGAGAGAGAGAGAGAAGAGAGAGAGAGAGAGAGAGAGAGAAGAGAGAGAGAGAGAGAGAGAGAGAGAGAGAGAGAGAGAGAGAGAGAGAAGCGTGTGTGTGTTACAACGAAAAGAAGTACCTCAAAAGGCCTTGCGGCCCATACGGAGGTACCAATGGCAGCGGGTGCCAGGGAAAATTTTATACACACTCAAATAGTGTGCAAGATTTGGTCTAACCTTTTCTTGAACTGATCCACAGAGGAACTGTTCACAACTTCCGAAGATAACCTGTTCCATGTCATAGATCTTATACGTAAAGTAATTCCCACACACACTAGTCCTAAACCGTTTCAAATCCAACTTCCAACCATTGTTGCGAGTTGGGTTATCATTTAAACTAAACATACTTCTAAAATCGACATCGTTCAACCCGCGTAAGAGCTTGAAAACCTCTATCAGTTGACCACGCAGCCTCCGAGTTTCAAGCGAAAACAAGTTCAGGGCGCGTAACCGTCGATTCTAACCCATATGCCTAACGGAAGGGATTAACTTTGTGGCCCTCGCCTGCACTCGCTCCAGCCTCTCAATATCCTGAGGGTGGGCGACCAGAACTGCACAGCATACTCAAGGTGCGGCCGAACAAGGGAATTGTACAGTGAGAGCACAATCTCCTTGTTCCGAAACTGAAATTGCCTCCTGATATAACCCAATAGTTTCTGGGCTTTCTTTTCCACCTCTACACACTGTTTCGTAAACTTAAGGTCGCTGCTAATTAGCACACCCAAGTCCTTTTCTAAATCAGTCACCTCGATATTACTACCCAACATCGAGTAGTCCGACTTGGGATTGGCGTAGCCAATGTGCATCACTTTGCATTTACCCGAGTTAAACGGCATTTGCCAATTTTCGGACCACTCTCCTATCCTACCTAGGTCTGCACGCAGTTCCTCGATCGCTTCGGGCGTCCCAACATTGGCCCCAAGCTTGATGTCATCAGCGAATTTGGCGATCCGACTGACGATGCCACCGTCGATATCATTTATGAAAATGATAAACAGCGGCGGCCCCAAAACGGAACCCTGAGGAACCCCACTAGTGACCGAGGCCCAACCCGAACTAGCCCCTTTAATTACAACCCTCTGCCGCCTACTCCTCAGCCAGTTTTCAATCCACCTACCTATTTCCCCACCGATACCCAGCGCGCGCACTTTCGCCATTAGCTGGCGGTGAGGTACCTTATCAAAGGCTTTCTGAAAGTCGAGATAAAGTATATCAATCGCCCTACTCTTATCGTACTCACCCAACATGACGTGGAAAAACTCGAGCAAGTTGATGAGACACGACCGATGCCGTCTAAACCCATGTTGGGAGTCCCCAAGCAGCTTGTAGGAATCCAAATGGTCAACGATCCTATCCGCTATTATCCCCTCTAATAATTTACCTACAACTGAAGTGAGACTAATGGGACGATAGTTCCCTGGACTTTCGTGATCCCCTTTCTTAAAGATAGGGGTCACGTTGGCTTCCCTCCAGTCACCAGGCACCTGGCCCGTCTCCAACGATTTGTTGAAGACTGTAGCCAGGTGGGGAGCCACCTGGTCGCGCACCTCCCGCAACACTCTGGGGAGAAACTGGTCTGGCCCAGGAGCCTTAAACGCGCTCAGTTTGTCTATTCTAGAGGCAACGACTGTCGCGGTACATCGAACATTATCCAGGCCAGCACCTTCGTGCCTCACACCTGGCTCGGGGATGATGCGGGTGTCCTCCCTGGTGAACACTCCCGCAAAGTACTCATTAAGCACATTGGCGATGTCCGCGTCCGAGGTCCGCAGAACGCCGCTTCCGTCCTTTAACGGACCTATCATGCTTCTAATGGGCTTTCTACTATTAACATAACTGAAGAACTCCTTAGGGTTCCCCTTGCAGAGGCTTGCCACCCGTAGTTCTTCGTTACGTTTCGCTAGCCTAACCTTCGCCTTCACTTCCCTACACAGGCGGACATACGCTAAAGTGTTCTCATGGGAACGATTGGCCTTCGCCCTCCTATACGCTACTTTCCTATTTCGGATAGCCGAAGCAATGTCACGATTGAACCACTTAGGCTGCGTTGAAGCAGGGGTGACCGGTTTTGAGGGTATGGCAGCAGACTGCAGCACCATAAACTCGTCCCGGAATGCACTCCACACTCCTCAACATCGCCGCCGACCTCTAACCCCATATCTCCTACGCTATCCCTGAGGCTAACAAAGTTCGCCCGCCGGAGATCGAGCTTACTGCCTCTCGAGTTACTACGCTTCACCCGAGGGACGCACACACGGAACCTAATAAGACTGTGATCACTCCCGCCCAACGATTCGTCAACGGTGAGGCCAGTGACGAGGTTGTCTTCGGTCGTGAACACTAAGTCTAGAACGCTTTCGCCTCGTGTAGGCTCGTTCACCCACTGAGTGAGGAAGTTCTCATTAGCAAAGTCAACTAGCCTCCTCCCTTCAGCATCGGCAGTCCTGTTTTCCCACTTTATGCCGCGACAGTTGAAGTCTCCTAAAACTACACACACCCTATCCCCTAGCAGGCTACTGAGTTCGGTGTACAGGGCTGTATCCTCCTCGAGGAGGAGATGCGGAGGTCTGTACACCAAGATTAACCTATAGTTCGTCCCTCCCACGTTCAGATCGACGCCAAGCAGCTCCCGTTCCGACCGGAATTGGCAGTCAACCGGACTCAACGTATCTCTGACGTATATTAGTACCCCACCCACCTCCCCACGGGTGCGGTCTTTGCGAAACATTCTATACCCGGGAATTTCGAACTCCCCAACGTAGTCCCTACGATCAGTATGAATCCAGGACTCGGTGATAGCAACGATATCCTGGTATTCTGATGCTAAGAGCGCCCGTAGCTCGCAAAACTTGTTCCTAATTGACCTAGCATTAAAAAGCATTGCACGGAGGGAGCCTTCCCTATTCTGACCGCCCCCTAGCACGACCCGTTTCCCGAACAGCCAGGGCTGTCGGGAGTTGAAGAGCCCCTCACTAACGAGGGGGCAACTTCCGCAGGAGACTGAGCCCCCTCCAACGTAGGAGGAGGGTCACCCACCTGTACTTCGACGCACCCTTCAGTTGAAGGTACGTCCGCCACCGGCTCATCCTCATCTCTCCCCGGACTCGACCTCACCATTCTGTATAGGTGCCAGTCGAGCAGCGCGCCTAGCACACCTTTACCCTTGTTATTGAGGTGGACACCATCCCTCTGGTAAATGTCCCACCTACCCGAAAATGCATCGAAGGGGGGTCAATAAACTTCACGCCCAGCGGAACGCACAAGTCTTGTACCCTCTCGTTGATGCCAATGACCTTACTGAGCGCGTGGTCACTGGCATTCATTCGCGGTAAAATACCCATTAACATTCCATTGTCTGTCTTCAGTTTTAGATCATCCGCAAGAGACATGATCTCGGTGATGATCCCTTCTGTAAGACCTACCCCACCGCCTTTGAGGAACAGGTCATTGCCACCAGCGTGGACAACGATCGCAGTCCTCCGACTAGCCACGCGCACCTTCTCTACCTCCTTCCTCAAGTGCGCCGTTCCCCGCCCAGGTAAGCACCTTACCTTCCTCCCATCCCGGTTTGCAAAAGCAAAGTACTTCTCCTGGCCCCTGATCTGCGAGTCCCCAATCAAAACGGTCTTCCTCCTTCGAGCACAGGAGACTAAAGCGGTTAGAGGTCTTGACAGGGGCAACTGGGGTCTCAGGCTTCGGCTTCGCAGCCTTCTTGCCCGAGACCTTTCGAAACCCGTCGCCACCCATACACGCAGTTACACCACCCGACCCACCCCGACATGTAGCTACATCCTTCGGTTTCTTTGGGCCATCAGCAGGCCCCTGCCCACCCTTCTCTATCAGCCCCTTCTTTGAGCCCTCCCTTTGTTCTAGATACTTAATCTTACAGTTTGAATCTGCTGGTGTGTTTTTAATTTGATCTTGTCCACTGGGTTGGATTTCCAGTGCTACGACCCTAGCTTCAAGCTTTTTTACTAATTCCTTTAGCTCTTTAACTTCCTTTTCGTGGTTGTCTCTAAGTTCACAAAACAAACATACACTAAGGGATGTGATATCGCTGATACTACCCTCAGGGAAGTCTACGCACCAATGATTAACTTTACATTTAAAGCATTCTGCTTTCAATTTAGCTGGCCCTGCCATATTTTCTCTTTTGTTTTTTCTGATACTGAATAAGATAAAGCGTTCTAGCTATGAAAACTATCCAAAAACGTTCTGACCAGTATATAAAAAGGGGGGGGGGGGGGGGGGGGGGGGGGGGGGGCGCGTAGACGCCCGCCTTTTGCAAGTGACGTTCATTCCTTCCAGAAGACTACACCTCTCCTGCTACCGAGAGAGAGAGAAAGAAAGAAGGAGAGAGAGAGAGAGAAGGAGAGGAGAGAGAGAGAGAGAAGAGAGAGAGAGAGAGAGAGAGAGAGAGAGAGAGAATCCTGCATACTCTATATATCTATATACAGTATGTCTCTATATATAAATAGATAGAGTGATCGACACAATGATAATATGGACGTCATTGATGGGGTTAGAGCAATTATGTGCACCAATCCGAACACACCTCCGCTGCCATAAGGACCGCCCATTTTATACCTAACAGACTAGCTTGGGACGAGACAGAGGCGCTAGACTTATTGTAAGCACTGTACATTACTAAGCAGTACTTTAAGTGCAACAAAAGTGTGATTACAGCTCAGAGAAATTTCAAATTGCATTTGAATGTGCATAGTTCTCCATCGAAAAAGGTAATTTACAGATCTTATCGGAATTTAAATGAAAATGGCAGTATTGTAAAGAAGAGACAAACGGGGAGACCCCGATCGCAACGAACACAAGGGAACATTGAAACACTGCAACATTTATTGCGTGAAAATCCTAATAAATCCGTCAGAAAACTGTCGCAAGAACTTGAAATAGGAAAATTGACTGTACAAAAAATGTTAAGAGTTGATTTACAAGTTTATCCATATAAATGTCAGGTAGTCCAGCAACTTCGAGAGGGAGATCATGAAAGAAGAATGCGTTTTTCACATTGGTTTGAACAAAAGATTTCAGGTGCACCAGATTTCATTGCTAACTTGATAACTTGATAACTTGATAACTTCAGACGAGGCACATTTTTATTTAAACTGCCCAGTAAATAAACAAAATTTTAGAACTTGGTCCATTGATAATCCACAAGTAATTACTCAAGTCCCTCTTCATTCTGAACGTGTAACTGTTTGGTGTGGAATGACTGCTTCAACAGTCATAGGACCATATTTTTTGAAGATGAAAATGGCAATGCTGTAACTGTTAATTCCCAACGTTATGAGAATTTGTTACGTGATTTTCTCGTTCCAAAGATCTCTGAGCTACAACTGGATAATTGTTGGTTTCAACAAGATGGCGCTATGTGCCATACATCAAGGACTTGCATGGATATTTTAAGGAATCACTTTCCAAGGAGAGTAATTTCAAGATTTGGAGATACAGTATTGAGTGGCCGGCCCGATCACCTGATCTTTCCCCCATTGACTATTTTTTGTGGGGATGTTTGAAAAATAAAGTGTATAGAAATTATCCAAGAACACTCCAAGACCTAAAACGCAATATCTCTGAAGAAATCGAATCGATCGGATCTGACGTCCTTTCTGATGTCATGCGAAACATGCTCACGAGAGTTCATGAATGTTCTAGGCGTAATGGAGGTCATTTAAAAGATATTATTTTTAAAAAATAAGGAATCGTATTAAATCTAAATTTTCCCTCTTCCTAATGATATGTATTTTTTCTGTAGGATTAAAACTACAAATTATTGAATTTTCTTTCGGGTCCCATATTTAATGCACACCCTGTACTATCAGTTTTAGCAATTTTTGATGATGATATTATTAGCTCATGTTTATAGTAGAATATTTTTACTTCTATCACTTTCGCTCCTCCGAACAATATTTTCGGAGATGTACATGTACTGACCTATGGTCAAAATTTGTTCGAATAAGCCCATTAGAGCATACTCACTACAATCCTACAGGGGTAATAAAGTTTGAAAATGTCATGAAAATCTGACCAGTAGTTAAGTCAGAAAGCGTGACAGAAAAACGAAATAATAATACTGTAAATCTATATACACAGTGGCGTTCAAAAGTCTGCATCCACCTTATAATCTCCCAATTTATTGTAAATTGTACAAATATATATACGATAATTACAACAATTTTATTTTTTTATTGTTACACTATTTGCTTCTAAATGTAATTATTATAAATTAGTAAAGAAATTAACAAATTAATGGCATAATCTTATTAATCGATATGACCTTTTGCTTTAATGACAGCTTCCACTCTGTGAGGCATAGATTCGACAAGTTTCTGGATAACATCTTGTGCTATGCCATTCCAACATTCTTCTACATTCTCCCAGAGAGAATCAAGAGAAGTTATGTTCTTTTTAGCTTTCACACTCTTCAAATGGTCCCAAAGATGCTCTATTGGATTGAGATCAGAACTCTGTGGAGGAAATGTCAATTTGTAGAACACCTTCACTTTTTTCTTGTTGAGATAGTTCATGCAAAGGTTAGAAGTGTGCTTTGGGTCGTTATCCTGCTGGAAAATAAATCCTTGACCACAAAGCCTCAATCCTGATGGTATTGCATGTCTCACTAGCATGAAGTGGTACTTCTCTTTTGTGAGAGTAAGTGATTATATGAAGAGCTCCAACTCCAGAATAACTGAAACAAACCCCAAACTTGAATGTTGCCTCCACCATGTTTTACTGAATGTTTTACACAGGGATCTATCAGTTTTTCGTTGGTTCTACACTACCAGTCAAAAGTTTAAGTACACCCTGAAATATTCATGAATTTCAAATTTTGTTTAAAGTTTTTTATTTATTAACCAAGTTATCATGACAAATTCATAAGTACAAACATGGGAACTTAAATAACAACAAATCAGGACAATTTACCAAAAGCAGTGTGTAAATTTTAGATTCATCAAAATAGCCTCCTCTAGCAGCAATTACAACAGAACAAATAGATAGTCTGGTGAAAGCTGCTGACAGCATTCTTGTAAGAGTTCCCAGAGCTTCTGAGCACTGGATGACTGCTTGGTTTTCACTAGTCGATCCAGTTCATCCCACACTAGCTCAATGGGGTTCAGATCTGGGGACTGTGCTGGCCATTCCATAACTGAGAGCTGACATTGCTGTTCTTTCTGCTTCAAGTAATTTTGACAGCTTGGAAATGTGTTTAGAATCATTGTCTTGCTGCATTAGGAACTGTTGGCCAATTAGTCGCAGTTCAGATGGGATGGCATGGTGCTGTAGAATGCTGTGATAGCCACGTTGATTCAGTATTCCACTGACTTTGTGGAGATCTCCAACTTGCTCCCCTGCAAAACATCCCCAGACCATCACACTTTCTCCACCGTGCTTCATTGTTGGCACAACACACTGCTGTCATTCTTTCACCCGCTCTGCACCACACAAATGCTCTGTGTTTGGATCCAAAAACTTCGAACTTTGAACGTCAGTCCAAAGGACAAATTTCCACTGCTCAACAGTCCATTTTTGGTGTTTTTTAGCCCAGGCTAGCCTTTTCTTTTTGTTCTGGAGTCTCAGCATTGGTTTCTTTGCTGCAGTTCGTCCTTTTAATCCTGCCTCTCTTAGCCTTCTCTGAACAGTTGATGTTGAAACTGTTGTACTTCTGGAGTTGTTCAGCTGGGCTTTGATTTCAGGTGCTGTGAGGCATCTGTTGCGCAGACTAGTAACTCTGATATACTTGTCCTCTGAGTCTGTTATGGTTCTTGGTTGCCCTCACCTTTTTCTGTCCATATTTTGACCAGTTTCTTTGTACCGTTTAATGGCATAAGCAACCACATTCACAGGAACTTAATTTTTTTGCAATTTGCCTGTGATTTGCCCTCATTTCTCAAAGTTACAATCAACTGAGCCTTGGCACCCATTTTTGCTTTTTGAAACAGAAATATACCTTAAACTACACAGTTAGCTCCTCTGCAAGGATTTTATATGTAAAGACCTGCAGCACATGTTGTTAACACATGTATTAACATACTCCTGAAGAAACACACTACCCCAGTAGAGACTTTTAAACTGTTTTTGGACCTTTGTGCAGAGTAATGGCATTAATTTTAGGTTGCATGCTAGACGTAAACTAACACATTTTGAAGGCTATTTTGAAGAAGCTTCTGTGTTACAACACACTGCATAGGGCAGATGCACTGAAGCATACAATATGAAAGCCAGGTAAGCAAATTCATCTCAAGTACCTGTTAAGTTTACATTTGAAGTTTTCATGAGCTAAGAAGCAAAACATTGGAAACTAGTAGGTGTACAGTTAGTGATGTGAGGCGAGAATATCCTCATTCTCCAAGAATATTCTGAGAATATTTTCCAAAATATTTGCTGAGAATATGAGAATTTTCTTTGTTTTAAAACATTTTTAGATTGTTTTGCAGCTTTTTAGAGAACTTTAGAATATTTCAGAACCTTATGGAACTTTCTAGAATGTGTGAGAATATTTTAAATGACTCCAGAACATTCTAGAATACTCTGGAATTGGGAGAAAATAGTATATAAAGGATGGCAAATTGTTTCCTTGGTTAGTTGTGGTTGTGTATAGCAAGAGCAAGTATCTACATGTAATTTCCTTGTGAATTGTGATTGTGATAATTGTCTTGCAAGTTTTTTATGGTAGATTATGGAATTAAATGAACTCCTGGCATGAGCAATATTTTCTTCGGGATCGCCTCTCTCACTGGTTGAGAATTCAGACTGGGTTAATTTCATGAAAAAAAGATCATCCTACAAAATACCATCTTGACTCTCACTTTCCACCAAACTTTTTGATGCCGAATACAAACGTGTGGAAGCTGAAGTGGAAAGCAGAAATGCAGAAGCTCCTGTGCTCGCTCTCCAGACTGATGCATGGAGTAACCGAAGGAATGAATCAAATCATTAATTTCGTGTTAACTACACCCCAACAAGTCTTTTATAAAACTATGACAACAAAAGCTGAGCATCATACTGCTGAGTACATGGCATCAAAAATTGAAGAAATAATGAGTGAAGTAGATATCGAAAAGTTTGGAGCCATTGTAACTGATAATGCAGCATCAATGGTGAAAGCCTTATCAATCATTCAAGAAAAATATAATCACGTTTTTGTGTACACTTGTGCCACTCACACTACATTTAATAGTTGGTGACATCACTAAATTAAAAACTGTTGATGAAACTGTGGCTACTCGCAAAGCTATCATGAAAGAAGTTAACAATTCAAGTACAGTATTACAGGCACATTTTACCGCACTTCAAAAAGAAAAAAGTAACTTGTTCTCTTAAATTGCCAGTGATAACCAAATGGGGTTCCATTTTGTGCTGTTTTGAAAGCTTGTTGAAATCAAAGTTTCCTAAAGCGCCTTGCAGTACAAGAGGAACTTGAGAAGAAAATGAGCAAATGTACTAGAAATGCAGTCCTGGATGAAGATATATCAGGTCATCCCATAAGTACCGTAATGTCGTTTTTTAGATTGGAATTTGAAGGACCAAAATAAAACTCAACTGAAACTTTTTAATCTAGTATATATTTTCCATCGGAATCAATGACACACTGCCAATGTCCTACAAGCTTTTCAATGCCATGTTTATAAAATTCAGGCAGTTTTGAGGCAAAAAACGTACAAAGACTGGTATGCAGGTCATCTAAAGAAGTATACTCTTTCTTGTCAAGATAGTTTTGCAGACTCCTGAAGAGATGATAATCTGAAGGCATAAGGTCTGGAGAATATGGAGGATGTGGAAGTTTTTCCCACCCAAGCTGCTCAATTTTTGCAGAAGTGATCTGAGCAGTATGATGTGCATTGTTGTGGTTGAACACGATTCCTTTCCAATTAACCAAAGAAGGTTTCTCTTCTTTTAGTGCAGTGTTCAATCGATCCAGTTGTTGACAGTAGACTTGAGAGGTGATTGTTTGGTTGTGTGGTAGTGTTTCAAAGTGTATTACACCACCTTTATCCCACCAAACACTAAGCAACACCTTCCGAGGGTGAAGATTTGGTTTTGGCTGTGGTGTCACTGGTTCTCCGGCACAAACCCACTGTTGATGGTGTTTAGCATTCTGGTACAGTATCCACTTTTCATCACCAGTCACTAAATGGTGCAAAAATGGATCTTGGAGTTCACGGGAATGAAGAGCTGTGCTAATATTTACCCACACCCTCAGATTGTTGACCAACAATTCATGTGGCACCCATTTTCCTAACTTAGGCACTTTCCTGAGTTGTTGCAAATGTCAATGGATGGTGGATGGGGATGAATTGAGTTTCTGGGCCAATTCTTTGACAGTTGTTCAACAGTCTTCTTCAAGTGTGGCTAACAGCAGGTCATCATCAAACTCAGCAGGGCATCCAGAGCGTGCTGCATCTGTCAAACAGCAGTCACCATTCCTAAACTTTTGAAACCATCTTTGACATTTCCTCACATGCAGAATATCATTGCCAGAAACATCCTGAATGTTTTGCGTTGCTTCAGTAGCACTATTCCCTTTTTTGAACTCATAAAGCATTATATTCCTGATATGCTCTTCTGATATGCCATGTTTATGAGGGGTTCACAAAGCAAAACACACATCTTCAGTGGTCAAGGTCTGTAAAGTATGTAGCGAAACACGATAGATCTCCTCTTAGATATAACCTTTGGAAAATTTATGCTTAAACCAAGTAGGACTAGTTTAAACTTAATCTATCATAAAAAACGACATTACTTATGGGATGACATGATATATTGGTTGCGGGTTCAGAAATTGCAGGAATTAATCAGCCCTGTTGTTAAATGGATAACAATACTTGAATCTGACAAGCAAAAATAAGCAAAGTAGCTGAATGTTTCAAAGAGCTATACGATCATTTTGCAAAACAACTACCTAACAGTCCACTTAGTAAAAAGGAAGAACAGGATGTTATGGAAAGTTTGGCAAAGAGGAAACATATGGCTCTAAAAGATATTCACTATGCTGCAAATATTCTTGACCCAAAATTCAATGGCAAGTGCCTGAGTAGCAGCGCCGGCATTAGGATATTTCGGGCCCTGTGCAGAGTATACTGTATGGGCCCCCCATGACACAAGTCAAATTGTTTTTCATTGCTAATCATTTTATTTTAGTAGATTGTTAACAAGTACAACAAGTAAAATTTAACTATACAAGTGCACCTGTAACAGAATACCAACAGACCAACAGCCTTTACTATTATTACTACTTATTACTTTATCATCATCAAATATTTAAACTATCATGAGGTTTCAACCAGCGCTGGCCTTAGGATATTTAATTAGGAATAGGATAATTCAATTTAATTAGGATAAAAAAATAAATTACATTAATTTACACCAATTTTGGCACTCTGACGTCGATGGTAAATTTCTGTGAAATTTTTGGGCCCCCCTAAGTTGCGGGCCCTATGCGACCGCATGGTTCGCACACCCCTAAGGCCGGCACTGCTGAGTAGGGATGAGCAAATCAAACGGACAGAATTCATAGATAACCTAGCAAACAATGTATGGTACTGAACATTCAGTTGAAGTCATTTCAAAGCTTGCAGAGTACCGAGCAAAAGAGGGGTTTTATAGCAAACCATATGCAATTAAATCAGCCCAAACAGTAGATGCACTGACATGGTGGAAGGGTATCTGCTACGGATCAAAGCTAGGCAAAGTAGCAATCAACATCTTAAGTATGCCACCAACCACTGCCGCAACTGAAAGAAGTTTCAGTACTTATAGTACTGTTCACTCAGCAAAAAGGAACAAATTAACCATAGAAAGAGCAGGCAAGTTAACCTACATTTCTCACAATCTAAAACTTTTAACACATGAGGATATCCAAGAAAAGTCTCATGTTCCAGAGAAGTATACGGAAGAATGCAAAGATCAAGAAAAAGAAGAACAGCAGGAGGAGAAAGAGGAGGAGGAAGAAGAAATAGACAAAGAAGCCGATGAGGCAGACTGACGAATCAGAATCAGAAATAATTTTGTCAGAATCAGAGTAAATACCAGGGTAACCATTAATTAATTTCTACATAGTTTTGAAAAAATCAAATAAATAAATAAATAAAAAAGATTTTTTTCATAAAAAAGCTATTATACAGAAAAACTGAAATTGAACACTTAATTACAAGGGATATTTTTTTTATTTGTTTTCTAAACTGTTTTGCATGATATATTTTATTAATTTCCATATAATTTTGAAAAAAAATCATAAATAAAAAAAGTTTTCATAAAAACTTTTTTTTTATTTATTTGCTATTTATTAGCTATTATACTGAAAAATTGAAATTGAATACTTCATTACAAGGGATATTTTTTCTTTCTAAACTGTTGTGTGTGATATATTTTATTAATTTCTATATATAATTTTTGAAAAAAATCAAATAATCATGATTTTTTTTCATAAAAGAACTATTATACTGAAAAACAAATTCAACATTTAATTATTACAAGGGATATTTTTATTTGTTTCTAAAGTGTTTTGTGTGATATATTTTATTAATTTCTATATAATTTTGAAAAAAAAAAAAAAATTCATAAAATCAATTGATTTAATCAGGTGATTAAATCATTTTGATTTAATCACTGCCATCCCTGGTAAATACTGTACTTTGAATTGAAATACAGTCTTTATACAATGATTTAATAAATTTTTTGCATTAGTTAATTTATTTATTTCTTCACTCATCCTATCATTCACTTCTGACTTAGAATTTCTCCATTTTGACAGGAACTGAAGTTAAATTGTATCGGAATAGTTGAAAAACCCCTCAGATGTTCTAAAAAAGAAAATTCTCAAAAATTCTCAGTTCAGAGAATATTCAAGAAAATTCTCGAGAATATTCTCCTAAAGATTATTCCCGAGAATTTTACAACATTACGTGTACTTAAACTTTTGACTGGTAGTGTATGTCTAATAAATTCTTCTATGAGACCCAAAAAGTTCCACTTTTGATTCATCAGTAAAAAGAACTTTTTGCCAGTCATCTACATTAAAATTTTGATATTCTCTTGCCCACTCCAATCTTTTAGCCTTATTTTGTTTCCTCAGTAGTGGTTCAGACACAGCAATTCTGTCATGGAGACCAGCTTTTACGAGTCTTCTCTTTATAGTACTTGTAGTTATTGGAGAGTCCCATTGTTCATTTAAATGCGTCTGAATCTGTGTCACCAACCACTATAACACATGAAGAGTCCAGCTTCTCCAGCAGTATATTTAGTTTATAGAGTCTATTTAAAAATAATTCCTCATTTTCAGCACACTCATAAGGCATATAAACATTGAATATATATAGTATTTTGTTATCAGTAGTTAGTTTCCCTCCATGTTTCGTGAACATCCAATGAGTATTTAGAAAATTGGCAATGTGTGGGCTCTATTCTGTCAAACCCACCACCTTGATTGACATTTGACTTTCTGCCATTCATCAGGCTTACTTTACTTAGACCTGCACACGCACACAACTACATATATATATATATATATATATATATATATATATATATATATATATATATATCAGACCATTTCAAAAAAAATTCTTGGTAATTTGACGCTTTGACACACACATGATAAAAGGATTAGGTTGTGATAGCAACTCAGCTAGGAAAAATTTCAACATTGGTTGATATTTAGGGACTGCGCAAGCCATGTGAAATTCTGTCTTACAGGAAAAAACTGCCTTTTTCATTATACATTACTTTGCTTCCAGTGCAATGTCAGTGCATCAAATAACCAGCTACATTACAATACAAAACATGTTCCAACATGTTTCAGTTGGTACTGGCTCTAGGTACACGGTAGTTGTTGCCGTCAGTTTGTCTTGAGGCATGAGAGGAGGCACATCACATCACCAGTCACAGTGGCACTGAGGTTAGTATTTACCTCAATCATTTTATATAGAGATTTTACTGTAATTTTTCTATTGTTTAGTTTAATTTATTGAACTTATTTTTTATTAAAATTTATTGAACTTATGTATTTAAATTATTTATTATATTTAATTTATATTTGTTATTTTAATTGGGGGTTACGTCCCAGCTCCGTTGTAACGAATCGAGGAAAAAAGTCACAATTTTACCTAGGAAAAAGAGTTACAATGTTAAATAAGAGAGATGAATATAGGAAAATGACTGTGCAGCATGAGCAGTTAAACTTGCAACAGATTTCAACAAAACAATTACAGTGAATGAGGAGCAACATCAATTTCAAGTTGTCCAGTTTCATCGGAAAGCAATTGCACAGCCCCAAAAATCACACTTCGTACAGTGATCAATATTCAATATTTCAGTTGCTCTGCACAGTCCCCAAATCTTCATTAAATGTAATGAAAATTTAACCTAGCATTTGTAATATGTAATAAAATAAAACACTACGCAAGCAAAAATTCAAATTTTGTTTTTTCACCATTAAATTTTGAAATGGTCTAATATACTACATACAGTGAGGCCTTGCATAACGAATTTAATTCGTTCCAGAAGGTCATTCATTAACTGAAAAATTCGTTATGCAATGCATTAGTTCAATGGGATTTTCAGTAATTCGTTCCAGAGCTCAAATTTTGACCCTTTTTGCGCTTGTTTACCCATTTTTTAAATGGATTCACCTTCTGCTTGAATATCCTGGGATTTTGGGAATGATACACAAGCATAGGCTTAATCTTCAGGTCCCCTGATGCATTCCCAGCCATAAGTAAAGTAAACTGGTCTTTCATTGGTTTATGGCCAGGCAGTTTGGACTCTTCTCTAGTAATGTAGGTTCTGTTCGGTAGCTTTTTCCAAAATAGGCCAGTTTCATTGGCATTAAAAACTTGAGGCAAATAATCTTCCTCCTTAACAAGTTCTGCAAATTCTATTTTAAATTCCTTTGCTCCCTCAGTATCAGCACTTGCAGCCTCACCATGCCTTATAATGTTCTTAATTCCTGACCTCCTCTTGAAATTTTCAAACCACCCACGACTTGCATTGAATGATTCATATCTTTCAACTGATGCTGGAAGGGATTCCTTAATTTGTTCATATATTTGCACTTCCTTGTCACTAATGAATGCCTTAGTAATGGATTCCCCTTTCATTTCCTTTTCTCTAATCCATATCAGTAGAACTCTCTCCATTTCAGCAATAGCTTCCCTTCCTTTAATAAGTCTACTTGTAGCATCACTTACTTTAGTTTTCATAATTTCTTCCTTCTTAAAAATCGTCGAAACTGTACTAGCAGACAATCCATATTCAGCAGCAAGATCTTTGGTGCTCGTTCCAGATTCACTTTTTTTAATAGTGTCCTGCTTCATCTGGAGACATAGTTTTCCTGGATTTCTTTGGAGCATTAGCAGATGAAGGTCTTTTAGGGGCCATGACTACACGTTTTATACACTTATAAAGCTAATAAATTAAAATTTAATAGTGAGCAATTGTGTTGTACACAACTGCTCACAACAGCTACCAACCTCCAACTGAACAGAAAACGTGTTATTACGTTTTTCATTACCAAATTCGTTCTGCAAGGTAAAATCGTTATTTAAATCAATGGAGCCTTATGGAGGTAATTCATTAAGCAAAATTTCGCTATTTAAGACATTCGTTATGCAAGGCCTCTGTATACACATGAGAGAGAGAAAGAGGGGTGTGTGTGTGTGTGTGTGTGTGTGTGTGTGTGTGTGTGTGTGTGTGTGTGTGTGTGTCCTTACAAAAAAATTCTCTTTAAAACTGTATTTGAAGAAACTGAACAGCCAGACTTTAAATAGGGAACAATTGGCTGCTTTGCATTATTAACTCTCAAAAAAAAAAAACTTGCACAATTACACTGGTCAACAAAGATTTTTCATCAGAGTAAAATTTGTGTTGGCTGGATAGCATTTTTCACGCTGATTCCAAATCTGCATTCAGATTTTTTCTAGCACGTATAGTTTTCAAGATGAAGGCATATATATACCTACACAGATTTAACCATTTTAAATAGGCAAAATACTAATATTTCAACATTTGATTGTGTTTATTTTATTGTGTTTTTTTAGTTTATTCATCTTATTTATTTCAATTATCTTAATTATACATCTTATGTATTTCAGGTGAGAGCTTTTACGTCTAGCAGCATTGTGATTCAGGCAACAACGCCGTGCTGTGTGTGTCAAAAGATCAGTCCAGTCCAAGAACTTGTTGTGTCAAGTTGGTGTACATTTTTTTTTAATTTATAGTTTGCTCAGGTCAGTCAACATGCCTCGACAATGTAAGAATGACCCAGACAAGTTCTGTTTTGTATGCGGCCAGTTCACAACTAAAACACAGTGACAAAGTATTACAACCGACATTAAGAAAATATACAAGCTATACTTTGGTTGCCATCTAGGTGACCAAGATAAACCATGGGCGCCACATCAAATCTGTTCTGGCTGTTCAAATGGATTACGTGATTGGCTTAACAAAAAGAAAGCTTCAATGCCATTTGCCATACCCATGATATGGAGGGAGCCGAGAGATCATCATGAAGACTTATTTTTGTAGTGTGAACTTAATGGGGTTTTCTGCCAAGAACAAACACCAGATTGTATATCCAAACTTGGATTCAGCACGTAGACCAGTAAAACATGATGAAACATTGCCCATTCCAATTTCCCCAAGTGATAGGCTAGATTCTATCATAGATGACATGGAAAGTGATGAAGGTGCAACTGGCGTTTCCGGACCATCTACAGAACCAGAGTACACTTTTGAAGGTAGACATTTAGAGCCTAAAAAGTTAACCCAAGGACAGTTGAATGATCCTGTTAGAGACTTATCGCTGTCTAAAGAGAAATCAGAGCTTCTCGCCTCAAGACTAAAGGAGAACAATTTACTCGAGAACAATGTTCGTATTAGTTACTACCAAAAGCGGAATTTTGAATTAACACCATTCTTTTCAGTAGATGGTCCTCTCTATTATTGCCATGACATCAATGGACTATTTACAGCCATATCTCAGACGTATGTGGCATCTGAGTGGCGCCTCTTTATTGATTCGTCGCAGAGAAGCCTGAAAGCAGTTCTTTTGCATATGGTAATATAATGCCATCCATCCCCATTGCCCATTCCATCCATCTAAGAGAGACATATGACAATATGGATATACTACTTAAGGCAATCAAATACGACAGTCATCAATGGAATGTTTGTGGAGATCTAAAAGTTATAGGAATGCTTATGGGTATGCAGTCAGGATTCACAAATGGATATGTGAAAACTTTCTTGGAAGCAACAAGTCACCTGCGTATAAGGATGGAGTCAAGAATCTCCTTGATGCCTTCAAAGAAATGGAGTGTCGAATGTCGTTAAATATTCACTTCCTGCATTCTCACTTAGATTTCTTTCCTGAAAACCTTGGTGCAGTGAGTGACGAGCAAGGAGAGTGCTTCCATCAAGATATTCAGATGATGGAGAAGCGCTACCAAGGATATTGGAATGAAAGCATGATGGCGGACCATTGTTGGATGCTGTATCGTGACAATCCAGGCCAAATTTACAAAAGGAAATCACACTCACAGCGCTTTTAATAAAATAATGTATATATTCTTTATTTATAAGTACATTGAATAAAGTATATGATGTATTTGTTGTTTAGCATTCCTAAGTGTGATCTATACATCCATAAATTTTCTTATAGCAATATCAAAAACTTAAAAATATCAAAACCAGTGTATCTATATAACTCTACGTGCTAGAAAAAACCTAAAACCAGATTCAGAATCAGCGCGAAAAATGCATTAAGAAAAGTATGATCATGTTTGTGATGAGAAAAAAAAGTTTCCTTTTGTTGGCCAGTGTTATTTATCTGGGCTTTAATTAACAGATGATCGAAGCCGAAAAAATAAGAATTTTCTTTTCTAATTTCTTTATAAGTAATTGATTTGAAGGCAAATTACTTTTAAACATTACCTACTATAGTTTGAGACTAGTTCAGCAACCATCATAATGTTTCATCTTAAATGAAAGTTGTACACTCCCTGCAGATTTGTAAAATATTTTTGTTGAAGAAATTAGAAAGGAATCATTGTTCCCTAGTGATGCTGCTCTGTTGTCATGGAAATGAAGAATTTATTTGGTACAGAAAAATACTTTTTATGCCATCAATGCCATTAATCACTTTTCTGTTTAATTTCCCGATGGTCCGGTTCAATTTCATACACTCTTTAACTTTGAATGGAATTGAGAATAAAATATCAAGTGGAATATCATGATCTTTTTAACACAGATGAAACATTTTTCTATCTTCAGTATAAATTTCAGTCATGTAACCCCGTACATTTATCGTGTTCTTGATTATTTAAAACAAAACAGTTCACAAACATTCATTCGATTAAAGTGAGTCAGGGATTCAAATCCCTGAAATTGAAACGTGTTACATGATTGCATTTGTAATGGTCACCAATTTGATATATAATAAAGTTTACCTCAGCAGGTCAATTTCATTGCAAATTTCATTTAAACACTAAAAAGTGATTGAAATTCAAATCCACACAAACTTTGTATTCTAATTATCAATTAAAGAACAATTTGAAGTAAATAACTGAAATTTAAAACATGTATAAATAGGTTAATTATCTACAGAATGGCAGAAAACAAACTCAAATACGATTAGTAGTTCATATTTTACAAGAACTTAAAGTTTATTTACGATTAAACCTTTAAAAATTAAAGGTTTTTAATATTTTTCTGTTATAGACAACTTTCAGAGGATTCTGATGGTATATGAATGTCAACTATGAATTTTACCATTAATAATATATTACTGTTTAAAGACGAAGGAAATTTCCAAAATTGTCTGAACAGCCAAACACCCCAAACAAAATTGTGTTTAGTCCGGTTGCACTGGGTGGGAACCCTGCATTGTTTGTTATAAAGCAAATCTTGACATATTTTGAAAGCTTATACCACCCCATTCAAGAATCCATTGGGTGTACACCTGACCCCCGCTTGGCTTTTTCAATATGGCTGGCAAAACTGAAAAATCCCATATCCTGGTCAATACTTGATGGATTTTGATGATCTTGGTGTCATTTCTAGGGGATTTTAGGATGATGAGTCGATCTGGAGGGGTTGCAGATACTTTGGGAGTCGTTTTGACCAACATTCGTCAATACTCAAGGTCATTGGAGGTCAAACCCCCCAGAAATAAGGAATATCCCATATCCTGGGCAGTCATGGAGATATTTTGATGATCTTACTGTCATTTTTATGGTTTTGGGTGAGACTGAGTAGTTCTATGGGCACATGATAACAGTAGGATATCATTTTGCAACTCCATGGGTGAAGTCAAGGTCATTTGAGGTTAAAGTTTGGCCTTGAAATATAATGCCACAGTTGACATCACTATTTGCTTTATTTCAGTGACAATTTCTACAATCTAGCTAACTACTGAGCACTTAACATCTTTTCTGCAGATAAAACCAGATCATAATGCTTAAATGACATAACCCACATTATATGGATATTCAGATATAAACCACAATTTATGCTGAAGTGCAGGGCACACGCATTCTATGGAAGGTTGCAAAGCTACAAGATATGACCTTGTAAGCAAAACAAAGCTCACACCTAGCTGGGGGACTGGCATTGACAACTTTGATGCAGTTATTCACATTAGGTAACCATTTATTGGGGGGCAAATATCAAAAGACATGGTTGTGTCAGGATTGTCAGGATCATCAGTCTGCTCTTCGTTTGCATTTTGGGTCAATGGATTGTTGCAATCCAAGCCACTTCTGCATGCACAGAACATTGTGCAAGGGATTCCGCGTCCCATGCAGCCACAGCAACTCCCCCTGCATGCTGATTGTGATTCACACCCACATCTGATTAGCTTCAGAACTTGATCTGGTGCTAAGCATACTCCTTCAACTGTTTTTGGGATGAGAACTCTGTTTCATCTCACCCACCCATAATGCACAGGATCAAGTGGTGGTAGGTCACACTTTAGTGCATCGAGCCAGTTCGCCACAGTGTAGTGGGCTCTGAGCACATTTTAATGGAAAGCTTCAGTTGTTGGTGGTAGAGAACAGTTTGGGTGCAGCAGTTCCCGACTTCCGTCTTCTGAGCCCATACTCGCTGATGACACTCAGTAAGAGATGAGGATTTCTCATCTCCATAGCATGCAACAATGAACGCTGTTGCCTCTTTCTCGATATGGTCAACGCATGCATCAAGGGACCCCAGCTTGTCTAGCTTCTGACCTTTCTTGGCTGTGGCAATGACAGTGGCTTTGCCAATGCCATGTATTGCTGCAACTGTGTCACAACCACTCAAAGCGTAGTTTGAGGATTTGTGGGATGATATCTTTGTGCTGGGTTACAGTTGCTCAGATGTCCACTAACACCGGAACTTTGAGGTCATATTTCTCGGGTAATATACACACACTGACTTTCAAACAAAAGTGTGTTTTTAAGGGTCATATACTGGGCCTTCACTGAGAACAGCACTATGTAGTCTTTTTGGCTCCACTGTTGGGGTATCACACTCTCTCTTTCTCATGAATGCTGATAAATTCCGCTTGGACACACAAGTGGAAACACAGTTCTTGTGACAACAAAGGATTTTTTCTCCATCTTCCAAGAGAAGCTCTAGTCTCGCTCGAACATCTGGCTGCCCTCTGATGTCACTGCTCTCTATGATTTTCTGAATCCTCCCACAATTTAAAAGACCTTTCTGACCTCCAGGACAGCTACGCAGGAAATCCTTGAAGAAACATTCGTCTGCAGCTTTTGTAGAACCTGAAAAATAAGAATTTTGTTTACCCATTCTTCAGAGTACAAATCGCATTGAAATAATTTATCCTCAGCAAATGAAAACTAAACAATGCTCACCTGGTATATTCTCCATATTCAGCAGTCAAAAAACAATTTTGGAATCAGCACAACCAAGATGTTATCAAACCACCAGGTGGGCAGCACCATCAGCAATAATCTCAACAACCTGAAAAAAATAAGACTAATAATTAGACATATTGGAATTCACCTTACCATGGGGAAAATAATCCCCGATTTCATTTTAAACCCTATAGAACTACTCAGTCTCACCCAAAACCACAAAAATGACAGTCAGATCACCAAAGTATCTCCACGACTGCCCAGGATATGGGATATTTCTTATTTCTGGGGGCGTTTGACCTCCAATGACCTTGAGTATTGACGAATGTGGGTCAAAACAATTCCCAAAGTATCTGCAACCCCTCCAGATTGACTCATCATCCTAAAAACCCCTAGAAATGACACCGAGATCATCAAAATCCATCAAGTATTGATCAGGATATGGGATTTTTTCAGTTTTGCCAGCCATATTGAAAAAGCCAAGCGGGGGTCAGGTGTACACCCGATGGATTCTTGAATGGGGTGGTATAAGCTTTCAAAATATGTCAAGATTTGCTTTATAACAAACAATGCATGGTTCCCACCCCATGCAACCGGACTAAGTTTGAATTAATATTTTTTACGTTCCGTAGTACTTCGCAAAAATGTATAATTGAAGCTGACGAGTTTATAAATAAATTTTAAAAATTTTAAACATGACAGTATTATCAGGATCACTATGACCTTTTGAATGATGGCCTATTTTTCTATATATTTATCATAGGTATATGTTTACATGCAATAATTAGAGAAAAAAGGCAAAAGATGAGGGTGACCTTCAAAAAGAACTGCATCATAAACTGCGTATAGCCAAGATATACCAAATGTCTTTTTCCAAAGTAGAGGTGCATACAAAAAATCTGTTCTGAAAACTGAGACTTTTTGTTGTATTGTCTTTGGTGACATTTTTCACACTTTGATAGGGTGCCCTGAATAGGTATATGAAGGAATGTTGCCAACATGAAAATGAATCAAAACATTATTCCTCTCTATATTCTTGCCAAATTTCACCATGATAGTTTGAAAATTCATGATTTTAGAAATTATCACTAATACCAATAATACTATCAGTATTATCAATTTTTGAAGATGATGATATTAAGATAATATTATTAGCTTATGTTTATAGTAGAATATTTTGACTTCTATCACTTCTGCTCCTACAGAAAATATTTTCAGAGATGATGTACTGACCATATGGTCAATATTTGATTGAATAAGCCCATTAGGGCATATTCAGTAGAGAGGAACAAGCATAAGAAATGTTGAAAATTTCATAAAAATCTGACCAGGAGTTAAGTCAGAAAGCATGACAGAAGAATGATGACGATAAATTGAGCAAACACTATAAGAATTTCCTAGGGAAGTTCTTAATAATAACTCTAATGATCACTAAGAATTTCCTACAGAAATTCTTAAATAATAATAAATTTAAAAATAATAAGAATTTCTTACAGAAATTCTTAATAATCGTAATAACAGCATTCTTAACATTCTTACCAAGTCTCATGATGATTGGATAAAAAGTATGATTTTAGAATTATCACATTCTGCTAATACTATTAGCAATAAATTTTTTTAAAGACATTAGCAAATGTTTAGAGGAGAAAATTTTGGCTTTTATCACTTTTGCTGGTAATGTGCAATATTTCTGCAGATGATACATTGACCTATAGTAAAAACTTGATGGAATAAGCTCTCTCAAATATATTACATAGAGATCTATATTGTTAATATTCCCTCCAAGTTTCATGAACATCCGATAATTATTTAGAAAAGTGGTAATGCGTGAGCTTAAGGCCTGTTACAATTTGAGTAGCAAGACAAAGTCCTAACAGCGACCCAAAGTTTCATCATCTTGAGATATTACTAGGGGCAGGTATATCTACTAAGGCGCTATTGAAAATTTTAAAGAGGGGGTTGTATTTCCGTATTTGCAGAGTATGCTTTAAGAAAAACATCTCCAACTTACAAGGTTAGGATTCTATTTGAACTATTAAAGCTATACTATCTCGTGACAGTCTATTTAAGGTGTGTAGAATAAGTTTATTGCTATCTGCCAATGTATTATAATCTCAGGTTCTAAGTGTTCAGTGCCCCCCCCCCTGAAGTTGTGCTTAAAATTCGCCTCTAATTATCGCATATTCGAACATTCTTGCCATTTCATCACGATTGGATGAAAAGCATGATTTTAGATTTATCACTAATTCTGTTAATACTATTAGTAATAGTAATTTTTAATGATATTATTATTTAATGTTTAGAGGAGAATATTTTGACTTCTAGCACTTTTGCTAGTACAGTATACGCAATATTTTTGCAGATGATACAGTGACCTACGGTAAAAACTTGATGGAAGCTCTCTCGGACATATTCCATAGAGGTCTACATTGCATAGGCTATTCTAAGGAAATTTTAAAAATACACACCAGTGACAATGTACAAAAAAATGAGTCAGACTTTCAAAATTACTAGGTACAGTAGGGGTGTACTGGAACTCAGTTCCGGCTGGAATTCTGGCCAGAATTGGAGACTTAGTTCTTATTCCAGTTCCAGCCAGAATGGGGGCTGGAATTACTTTCCATTTCATCTCTGCCAGGAGAATCATCAGAGGGCTTTGACATACTGAAAGTTAATTCAGCATCTGGTTACCATTATGATTTTTTTTTTTATGTATTTTATTCAAACAGCAAAAACAATACATTCTGTTTACAAAAATTGAGCTTTTCGTATTCTTTATAGGTCTGTACTAACATTAAAAAACAATTATAAAAACTAACATTAAAGCAAAGTAATAAAACTACAAATTAGTTGAAATTACTAAATTACAAAACAAAACTTCTCTTCAGTTCAGTATTCCTGGAAATTTGGCTATGTTATGGTGGAGAAAAAAGCTACTCGCCATTTCTTGGCAACATGCAAGATCTTTTTTCATCAAAGACATTCCCAGCCTCAGAAAACAAACGTTCAGAATAAACTGAGGAAGCGGAAGCTGCCAATAATTTTCTCGCAACAACACTTGCATGGGGATATTTCAATTTCTCCTCTTTCCACCATTTTAAGACTTCTTCCTCCTTAGCTAGCTTAGGAAGTCTTCCCACTCCCAGACAAGAAACTTTCAATTTCTTTTTTGAAGTCATCATCTGTCGGCCCTGCACTACCTGTAACCTTTCTTTTCTTTTCTTTTCTAGTTCAGCCTCGTAGCAAGTAAGAAAATTTGCTGCAATCTCCACTCTCAAATTTGATGACTGATGATGATGTACCTGGCTTTCTAATTTTTCTGACAGGAGAGGAATGGCTAGAAGATGATCGTTTCTAAACCACTATCCAATTCCATTTTGTTATTTTCTTCACTCACTCTTTTGACATTGAAGTACCTTCTTTATTTCAGAGAGAACCCACCTTTTAGATTAAATTTTCAATTCCTCATCATAGAAAAGAGTTAATTAGTTAATTTATACCTTGGATCCACTGCAGTGCTGATAACATGTAGGTGACTCTTATATACATTGAATGAACCCTTGACTTGGCTATTGTTCATAAATCATTTTTCTATGGTATTTTTTAACTCTTCTTTCAGAGTTTGAACTCCACTATCCTCTCCAGGAATAGAGAGAAAGGTATGTAGTGTTTGAATGTGGAATTATGGAAGGATACCATCAATTTGGATTTGCTTATGGTCTCAGTTATCATATGAAAAGGTTGCGAGAGTCTTAATACTCTCTCTAACAACTGCCAGTCATTTGCAGTTAATATTGGGATGTTAGGGTGATCAGCTATATAAAGTTGTACACACCTTTTAAGGGCTTCTATTCTCTCCAACATCAAGTAAGTACTGTTCCATCTTGTTTGAACATCTTGGATCAGTAACAAAGGTGTTACCAACTGAGAGTGTATTTCTTTTTGTATCCGTTTCAATTCATTGCAGCTCAAACTGGAATGATTGAAGCGAGTACAAATGTTTCTTGCTTTTTTTATCATGTCATTTACTGCCCAATAAGAGAATAAAGCATCGTTGATCACCAACTGCAACTCATGAATGAAGCATGATATACTTGAAGAACCAGTCAAGTCCATTCCAAGCTGCATGTTGTATGCTCCATCTCAAACAATTAAATGAACTCTCTCAGGAGAAATTTCCCACTCGCTAAACATGGATTGGAAGGATGCAGCAATGTTCAGCCCTGTATGCGAACCAGGGAAATGATTGCAGTGGAGAACACAATCAATTGTTTCAAACTCATCTGTTATCCAATGGGCTGTCAGGGAGATGAAAGACTCTTGAGAGTACTGACTGCTCCAAATATCTGTAGTAAAAGATAGATGATCTGCTGTGGAAAGCTTATCTGATAATGCAGCTCACAATCTTTCATATGAGGTTAGTAACATCTTTCCAACAAAATATTCTTGGCTTGGAATGAGGTACCTTGGTTGCAAATGAGTGATCATCTCAATGAAACCTTGATCTTCAGTAACTGTAAATGGCTGATTATCCATTGCAATGAAGTTCATTAGTTTTTGATGGATTTGTATTGACCTGGAATCATTTACAGCCCAAATTTTTTTACCTGCAAAACTTTCCTGAATGGATATTTGTTTCATAGCTTCTATTTTACACTACTTTGGGGTTGCTGTATCTTACCTGGACCCTCTTTTTTTTTCTGTGATTCTTCTTTGGTTTTTCAAATGTTTGTGAAGTGGAGTGGTACTGAATGTTTTGGGAGTAGCACCACATTTCACTTTTTTATGGCACAGCCTACACTCCACATTTGTATCATTAACATCAAATAAAAAATTTCCATACAAAGGAAGATATTATAATTATTTAATTCTAATTAAGTATGGTAATTAAAAAAAAACAAAATAAATTTGCTAAAAATTTGTCTGCAATACCTGTAAAAAAGCCATAAAATATAGCTAAAATTTAATAAAAATAAAAATAACTTTTTAAATATTATATGCCTATACTGGTGTGTGGTGTGGTGTGTGTGTGTGTGTGTGTGTGTGTGTGTGTATATTAATATATATATATATATATATATTATACACACACACACACACACACACACACACACACAATATATATATAAGGGTGTCCCATAAGTCCGGCATCATAGGAGACATTCATATTTTTTCTATTTCTACAAACCATAATTCATATTTTTCTCTTCCGACAGGCCATAATGTCTGTGAGCAAGGAAGAACGAATCCAGATAATTCTACTCGTAGGAAATCAGAGTCAGAGAGAGGCTGCTGCTGAATTTAACAGACTGCATCCAGACCGTGAGCCAATAACAGAGTTGTGTTAGCAGACTTGTTGCAAAGTTTAAGGAAACAGGATCCATAGAAGATAAACCACGCAGTGGACCTTCAAGGAGGTCCACTGACGATGATACAGCGACTGCTATCCTGGCTCATTTTAACAGAAGTCCCAATAAGTCTCTTCGGCGATTGTCCGCTGAGACAGGAGTGTCGAAAAGTAGCATCCATTGCATATTTCAGGCTCACAAATGGCATCCATATAAACTTCAGATCCTACAGAAATTAAGCGAAGATGATCCCAACTGACGGATGGAATTTTGTGAATGGGCTACGGAACAATATGCTCGGGATGCCAATTTCCCATCCACAATTCTCTTCAGTGACGATGTGGTGGGATTCGATTTAACCTAATGGCCACACCACGAATAAGAATTTTTTTTATATTTAAGGCCTCCACGAAACCAGGCTACTTACCTTGAAGGGTTGTTGGATCCAGGCTCACTGCCCAGACCTCCGATTCCACAACTGCTGGCTCGTACTGCCAACAGTTTCTCACTTGTTTCACGGGTCTTGCAAGAATAGCTTCCTTCTGTTAGTGTTTCAATATCTCCGGCATCCCCTTCCTAACAGAACTTAAAGTTCCCTTGGTCCAATAACGGTCTTCAGCCTCTCAGACAAATCCAGCCTGAATTTAGTTTCCTCCATTATGTTCTTTATTTTCTCTTGTCAAATTACACACTTAAACTATTTTATTTTTCTATTTTTTTTTCTTATTTACATTTCCACACACACGGCAATTGGTCCCCCCACTTCTTCAAAAACTCGAGTTTTAACACACACACAGACACTTTTAAACCTCAGAAGCGTCTCTTTTACCAAATTTGTTTATTCCTTTTTTTTTTTTCCTTTTGCTAAAATGTTTTACCAAACAAGTACTTTATTTTCCGTTTACTAACAGGGTTTAACAAGTGACCATCCAACTCTCACTCTTTTTCCCATACTAATTTAATAAAACTTTTATTCTTCATTCCTCGTTTACAAGTTTAACATTTCTTCATATAACTTATTGTTTATTCTTTTTGTTAAAATATTAACAATTTAGTACTTAATGTTTATTATTTATTACTATCTTTCTACTTAATAGTTTATCTTAATGTTTATTTACTTATTCCTATCTATTTTTTTCTCTTACTCAACTTTATATTTTATCTTTACTTATTACTTTCTATTTATAACATACTTATTCTTTATTTATTTACTTCTTACTATTTATTGTTTAAAATGTTTATTGTTTACTTATTTAATAATTATTCATTCTTACTATTTACTTTTTATATGTATTTAAGACTTATTGTTTATTCTTCTGGAAAGAAAGAGAACCATTAAAATCCTATCTATAACAAGTATTTCATTCAAACATTAAAGAAATTTAATATATAAATAATAATTATTAAGGCCAGGGGGAAAGGGCTGAAAACTAAAAGGGGAAAAGGTTCACCCTCCACACTCTCCCCCCCCCCCCCCCCCCAGCTCCTTTCCACCTGTCTTGCCATACAGCCTACACACCTACTACATTATCCTAATATGGTTCTCTCTTCCTTTCCTTACAATCTTTATACAAAAATATTTATTAATGAATTATTTACAAACCCCACCTTTTTTTTTTACATTTTTTTTTTTTTTTTTTTTTTTACAAAAAATAATTGTTTTCAATTTTAAATCATTTAAATCATTAATTATACATGGCTATCATAAGAATAACAGATATTTAGAAATTTACTTTATAAATCATTCATTTATTTATTTAAATTATAATTCAGTTATTTAATAATCTTTATATTTAACAAATACAGTAAACATTCAAACATTCAATATTTAGGACTAACAGCTGGCTAACAATTACTTTCTCTTTAATAATTTACATTATACTAAAAAATATATCTACAATTTCATTTTTTAATATTTATTTACAATACAAGGGATGAGGTTGAAACCTGCAGGGTGGCAAATCACAGAGCCGGGGATCAGCAGGTCTGGGAACTCACCCAGACACCTTCCTCCTTCAAGCACATCCCAGCTTCTGGCCTCAAAATGTAGGCTGCCACCTGGTTGAATTTCCAACCACTCGCTCTTTCACACATCATGCAATACTACTCTTTTTTCCTACAGAACACTACACCAATACTTTATACTACATTACCATCACCACTCCCTAAACACTGTTGCACTTTATCATTCTAACCCATCTATTTCTAATATCTTCTCTAATACTACTTGTTAATTCTACATCTAAGCTTTTATTCAACACGTTTTCTTCTATTTCAAGCAATAACATTCTCACTTCCTCACAAAAATCAATCACATTCATTCTCTTCCTCATTCTTTCATTTATACTTCCTTCACCTCTATCTACTCCCCATTCATCCCTCACACTTTCCATTAAGGTTACAATACTTTGCTTAGTTACACTCCTTTCTCTCTCTCATACATTTTCCCTTTCACTCTCAAGAATTGCAAATCCCACACTCTTAATGCCCCCTCCCTGACACAATCTTTCCACTTCCGAGTGAAGAAGATTTTCCTTGTTCTGCTCTTCTCCTCCACCCTCAGAAAATCCCAGAAAAGAAAGGCTCTCAAGGTCTGGGACCCCAAAACCCTCAAACGAGAATTCCCCGGATGGACCAGGCTGGTGCCATGAACCACCAAAGTCCCGAACATCCCATTCTAACTCCACCTCACCCGCAGCTGTTCCAGAGTCCAACTGGGAATCCTTCAGCTCATGTACTTCACCTATCTGCCTGGCTTTCTCACCTTTCATTCCCTTTCTTCTCACCTTTTTCTTCCTTTTCACCCGCTTTGACACGATCAAGAACTCCAGATCTGCATCCATCCATTCACTCTGGATTCCCATCATGTTCTTGGTTTCTAGCACTTTCTTTTGTTCCATCCTCTCTCACACATCATACATTGGGTGACATACAATGTACTCCGGAGGTATTCACCATTTGCGCAACTGCCAATGATGTGCTCTTACTTCTTCACACTGTCCATTCTCTTGCTCCCTCTCAATCACATACGTTACCCCATTCTCCCATACCTTTTTCACCACAAATGGACCCTCAAACTTTTGCGCCAACTTATACTCATTCCTTCCTTCAGTCTCATGCACCTCTTTCAAAACAAGCTCACCAACACCAAATGACCGAAAATGCACACCAGCGCCTCTCCATCTATCACATGTATTCTCATTTAATCGTATATCCTTTTGCACAAACCTTCCAAATGTAGACACATACCTTCTTGAGGAAGTTTGAATGGCTGAGTGGTATGTCGAATTGTAGTACCAGGCAATTCTTGCCAACTCAGCATCCCACTCAGCCCCTTCCTCAGTACATACACGCAGCATTTCACTTATTGTTTTCACCGTTCACTCAGCTAAACCATTTGAAGCAGACATATACAGAGTTATTCTAACATGTTCTATCCCATTCTCACTCAACATTCTCTCAAAACTAGCACCCCTAAACTCAGGCCCATTATCTGTTAAACACTTACATGGCCTTCCAAGCATCATTGGCAACATACTATCACAACATGCTCACTTGTTTTATTCTCTAATGCAGCAACATACACAAACTTACTCTTGTGATCAACCCCTACTAATATTCCAACTTTCCCTCTACTCGTTCTCAGCATACTCACAATATCAAACACCACAAGCTCCCAGGGTTCTTTCACTTCAATCTTTCGCACTGGGTGGCAGCTATACTGGGACTGGTATTTTCACTTTTGGCAACTCTCACAAATAGTTGCCACTTCCGCAACAACCAGTCCCAGCCTAGGGTGGAAAACCATTCCTTTCATCAATTCCCATAACTTGTTTTTCCCACATGCCCATACATCCTATGTGCAATAATAACCAATCCTACCATACCCTCAAATGTCATCACTGGCACACACTCTGTCTCACCCACCTTATTTACCCTCATATAAATATAGTACTCCCATCCATACAGCCAACTTTTTCGCATACCTTTTATACTCTTCCACCTCTTTTGACCACTCTCTCACATCTGTACCATTATACACATTCTCTCAACTTGCATACCACCTCATCTCTCTCTTGCATATCTAAAATATCTTCATCTCTCAACACTTCACACTGGTCTTCCACCTCTAACTCAATTGCTCCCACTAACACAGCATCTATACCTGTGCTCGGAAACATTCCCATACTGACCACATGCTCTCCTTCTCTCATTACTGAGCCCTGACCAACATCCACACTCCAGTTCATATTCTCAAGGAAATCAATTCCCAGTAGAAAATCACAAGGCATTGATTCCCCTTTCAAGACTATGAACTTGTGCTCCCATACCTCTTTACATGCACCTAATCCCACCCTCAACTGCACAGCTTCATGTGACGTGACTGTTCCCCCTCCTACACCACGTATTCTCACACCCACTCTTTCTCCGGATACAGGCACACTCTCTTCAACTAAATCACACAACACTTACTCATTCACCAGACTGATTTGGGCACATGTATCCACAAGACCCCTGTAGAGCTCAATAGGACCTTCTGGAACCCTTACATGTACATCAGAAGGGCTGAGCTCTACCTCAACAGAAGGGACCATCACCGAGATCATGTCTCTTGCGGATGATCTGAAACTTAAGAAAGACAGGGGAATGTTGATGGGTATTTTACCGCGGATGAATGGCAGTGACCACGCGCTCAGTAAGGTCATTGGCATCAACGAGAGGGTGCAAGACTTGTGCGTCCCACTGGGCGAGAGGTTTGTTGACCCATTCGATGCGTTTTTGGGTAGGTGGGACCTGTATCAGAGGGATGCTGTCCACATCAATGTCAGGGGTAAAGGTGTGCTAGGCACGCTGCTTGACCAGCACCTATACCGTATGGTGAGGTCAAGTCCGGGGAGAGATGATGGGCTCCCACCAGGGAGGGATGATGATGAGCCAGTGACGGATGTACCTTCAACTGAAGGGTGTGTCCAGGTACAGGTGGGTGACCCTCCTTCCACGTTGGAGGGGGCTCAGACTCTTGCGGAAGTTGTCCCCTCGTTAGTGAGGGGCTTTTCAACTCCCGACAGCCCTGGCTGTTATGGAAACGGGTCATGCTAGGGGGCAGTCAGAATAGGGGAGGCTCCCTCATTGCAATGCTTTTAAATGCTAGGTCGATTAGGAACAAGTTTTGCGAGCTGCAGTCGCTCTTAGCATCAGAATACCAGGATATCGTTGCTATCACCGAGTCCTGGATTCATACTGATCGTAGGGACTACGTTGAGGAGTTCGAAATTCCCGGGTATAGAATGTTTCGCAAAGACCGCACCCATGGGGAGGGGGGTGGGGTACTAATATACTTCAGACACGTTGAGTCCGGTTGACTGCCAGTTCCAGTCGGAACGGGAGCTGCTTGGCATCCATCTGAATGTGGGAGGGATGAGCTATAGGTTAATCTTGGTGTACAGACCTGTACACCGAACTCAGTAGCCTGCTAGGGGATAGGGTGTGTGTAGTTTTAGGAGACTTCAACTGTCGCGGCATAAAGTGGGAAAACAGGACTGCTGATGCTGAAGGGAGGAGGCTAGTTGACTTTGCTGATGAGAACTTCCTCACTCAGTGGGTCAACGAGCCTACACGAGGCGAAAGCGTTCTAGACTTAGTATTCACGACAGAAGACCTCGTCACTGGCCTCACCGTTGACGAATCATTGGGCGGGAGTGATCACGGTCTTATTAGGTTCCGTGTGTGCGTCCCTCGGGTGAAGCATAGTAACTCGAGAGGCAGTAAGCTCGATCTCCGGCGGGCGAACTTTGTTAGCCTCAGGGATAGCGTAGGAGAGATGGGGTTAGAGGTCGGCGACGATGTTGAGGGAGTGTGGAGCGCATTCCAGGATGAGTTTACGGTGCTGAAGTCTGCTGCCATACCCTCAAAACCAGTCACCCCTGTTTCAACGCAGCCTAAGTGGTTCAATCGTGACATCGCTTCGGCTATCCAAAATAGGAAAGTAGCGTATAGGAGGGCGAAGGCCAATCGTTCCCATGAGAACACTGAAGCGTATGTCCGCCTGTGTAGGGAAGTGAAGGCGAAGGTTATGCTAGCGAAACGTAATGGAGAACTACGGGTGGAAAGCCTCTGCAAGGGGAACCCTAAGGAGTTCTTCAGTTATGTTAATAGTAGAAAGCCCATTAGAAGCATGATAGGTCCGTTAAAGGACCGAAGCGGCATTCTGCGGACCTCCGACGCGGACATCGCTAATGTGCTTAATGAGTACTTTGCGGGAGTGTTCACTAGGGAGGATACCCACATCATCCCTGAGCCAGGCATGAGGCACGAAGGTGCTGGTCTGGATAGTGTTCGATGTACCGCGACAGTCATTGCCGATAGAATAGACAAACTTAGCGTGTTTAAGGCTCCTGGGCCAGACCAGTTTCTCCCCAGTGTTGCGAGAAGTGCGCGACCAGGTGGCTCCCCACCTGGCTACAGTCCAACAAATCGTTGGAGACAGGCCAGGTGCCTGGAGGGAAGCCAACGTGACCCCTATCTTTAAGAAAGGGGATCACGAAAGTCCAGGGAACTATCATCCCATTAGTCTCACTTCAGTTGTAGGTAAATTATTAGAGGGGATAATAGCGGATAGGATCGTTGACCATTTGGATTCCTAAAAGCTGCTTGGGGACTCCCAACATGGGTTTAGACGGCATAGGTCGTGTCTCACCAACTTGCTCGAGTTTTTCCACGTCATGTTGAGTGAGTACGATAAGAGTAGGGCGATTGATATACTTTATCTCGACTTTCAGAAAGCCTTTGATAAGGTACCTCACCGCCGGCTAATGGCGAAAGTGCGCGCGCTGGGTATCGGTGGGGAAATAGGTAGGTGGATTGAAAATTGACTGAGGAATAGGTGGCAGAGGAATGTAATTAAAGGGGCTAGTTCGGGTTGGGCCCAATTACTCTCCTTCTTTCCTGTCCTTCCTCTCCCTGCAACTGGCACAAGCACCCACCCATACAAAATCCACTCGCATCTGTATACAATTCTAGCAAACTCACTCCTTCACTTAGGTCCAGATAAGCCAACTCCAGATATTTTGCTGCTTCCACTCTCAATTGCTCAAATGCTTCATTCATCTTCTCAGTTCACACCAATTGAGTACTACCTTTCATTCCAGTCACTTCGGTCAGGGGTTTCGAAATCCCAGAGCAGCCCGCTATAAATTTCCTCAAACTCTACAAGTCCCCAAAAAGATCTAAGTTCACGGACTGTCCAAGGTTTCAGGAACTCCATGACTTTTTCCATATACTCCCCACTCTTTCGTATACCACTTGAACTCACCTTGTGCCCCAGAAATGCCACACTTTCCCTGAACCACTCACACTTACTTGGTTTCACTCATAGTCCAACTTCATCCAACACTTGCAGTACCTCTCTCATTATCTTCAGGTGCTCCTCAAATGTCTCTGTCATAATTAAAATGTCATCTATAAGACAGATGACATTTTCCCTCGCAAACTTACCAAGAGCACGATTCATTGCTCTCTGAAATGCAGCAGGTGCAGCTGTAAGTCTGAATGAGAGAGCATGGAACATATAATGATTCCTGGCTGTGGAGAGAGCAGTTATAGGACGAGACTCTGGCTCAACTGGCATCTGGTAATATCCCCAATAGGTCCAATTTACTAAACACCCTCTTTCCATGCAAAGAGTATACACTTTCATTTATCAAGCACATCGGAAACCTGTCTTTTACTGTCCTTTCATTCACCATTCAAAAAAAAAAAAAGGGTTTTTGTTTAAGAAGTCCTAAACCTTCTGCTTAAATTATCTTGACTTTATTTTTTGACTTTCTGGACAAACGTGAGAAAAACGTCAAGCACGGTATTGGTCCTGAAATTGATAGGATTGACAATCTGAACAGGCCAACAAATGCACAGTGTGACTTGTTATACGGGTAATGTCTGTTGCTGAAACTAGAAGTTAAGAAAGACAGAATTAAATGACATTCATCTAATGCGTTTAACTTCTTGAACTCGAACAATAGTCCCAGAACATTCTGAAAGTTTAAGTGGTGGTATCTGCACATCAGTTAAGGCCAGGTATAAATAACACCTTGCCCTCCTTTCCATTTAGCCTAGTCAGGGTTATTTAGGGTATAAATATTGTATGAAAAAGAAGGACATTTAAGTTTCAAGATAAGGAATCAGGAAGCAACTTATCATTGTTTCTTGATTCATCCTTATTGTAACCCGAAGGAGCTTGTCTTGACCATTGTAATGCGAAGATAGATTGCTTGCTTTGCCTAAGTCCAGTTGTTCGTGACCATGTGTTAACATATATATTAATATGTGTCTTGCGATTGACACTGCGTGTACATTTGTAAATATATATCTTATTGCTTGTCTGCCCGCTTACTCTAATGTCTTTGCTTCACCCTGCCTAACCCCCGTTTCTCTGACTTTTTCCTCCCTTTCATGTGTCGTATAGAATGTAACTTCCCTTTCCCATCAATAAAAATTGTTCATGGTTTTTCCTCTAGTCTGTTTTTTTCCAACTCGTTGAGGTTACAGTTTGATTGGCTACGGCATTGTCATCGGGAATGTGGTGAGCATTTTTGTTTCATTTTTCGTGGAATATTGGGAGGTCCTGAGGTTGGGTCAGTCCGGTGGGCATTGGGACACTTAACTAATCGCATTGTTTCTCTGTTCTGAGGATAACGAGATCACGCCTGGAGGGTCGCGTCGAGATCAACGAGACTCCGGGAAAGTTTACCGCATCAGGGATTATTAGGCGTCCGTCCTCCCTCAGCCAACGAGTCATCTTCGGGTGTTTGGTTTTGAAGTAAGTCTTCTCCCCGTACCGGTAGAAAATAATTGCACGAATGTTAATGTTGTCGGGTGGTCCAAATTGATTCGGACCTTTATTGTTTTACCCCACTGCAACATTTTTGGTGCCCAGACCCGGGTACGGGAGGCACCCAACATTGACGGCTTCGGCTTAGCACGGATGAAAAAAAAAAAAAGTCAGATTTAGTTGAGCTCAAGACCCAGGTTGCCCAACTTGTTGACCTGGTCAAGGAGCAGAAACAACAAGCTCTAGAATCAGAGCAGAACTGGACGCAGCGGTTGGTGGACCTTGAAACGGTCTGGAAAGGAAAGTATGACCGGTTGTCCAAAGAAAATGATGATCTTGTGGCCAGAAGTGAGTACTGGCAAGAACGAGTGGACCAACTGGAGAGAAAACAAGCAGCCAGAGAAGAACAAGAACTTCAGAGTGCCCTTCAGGAATATGAAGACCTCGTACCAGATAACGACATGGAGCAGAAGGAGGTGGTCAGAAAAGAGCCGTCCAAGAATTCTCGATCAAGGAAACGTTCAGACGTCAGTTTCAACAGGGCTTATAACCTCAGTTCCAAATCGTCTCATGATGAGGAGTCAAGCTCATCAGATGAAATCAACATAAGAAGGAGGAAACGCGCCCTAGATACCCATCATCCAGAAAATATCATCATAGGGTCCCGCAGCTAACACCCATGAATGCTCCCGAATTGGATGACTTCAATGTCAACAGTGGACGCTCCTTTCCCGAATATCTTGGAGCGTTTGAGCGCCACTGTACCTCAAAATATAATTGCGAAAGACGAGATTGGACAGGAACGTTAGGAAAGCACTTGACGGGAAAACTTCGAGACTTGTACTATGCTTATGGGGGTTGTGGTATCGAATATGACAACATGAAGGCAAAACTGTTAACATGGCATAAGAGAATCAAGAAGACCGTGACCACTGGAAAGGTTGCCAATTCAAGAATGCCAAAATGAAGTCAGGGGAATCTCCGATGTATATGCGGTCCGATTGGAGACATTGGCACAAAGGCATTTCCTCAGAAAGACGTCGAGACCAGCAAGGAGTTAAGGAGAAAGTATCTCGAGACTGTCCCCTCAGCCCTGTCACAACACCTAGCGAGGATAATAACGGAAAACAAGACTCTGCACCATAAGAAGGTCTACTGGTCCAACATTTTGGATTTTGTGGCCTTACAAGAAATGAAAGATCTGGAAATCCGACCACACCTGAACCAATAGAAGTCTTTCCAAATGCAGGTCCCTGTTCAGTTTTCCGAAAATCTTGATACTTCCAGACAGGGATTTGTTCCTCAGAGCCAGCCACGACCAGGTAGGAATAGAGGACGCGGTCTGGACGAAGCAATGGAAATGGGACAAGCGTTTTCTCACAGAGGCAAGGAGGGTCAAGAGAAAACCAGCAAGGACAGGATCGCTCACGAAATCAACGACCAAATCAGGAAAGCAGTTACACGCCAGGATCCTCGCCCAACCCTAGGGAACAACGACAACCCAGAACTCATGACCGGAGGGAATCCAGCAACGGAGCAACAGATGAAGAGGAATGTCAGTGGTGTACCAGAAAAGGACATAACGAGGCCAATTGCCGAAGGAAGAATGGTGCTGTTTGTTGTGTGGCGCGTTGGACCATTTTGTCCGTGATTGCTCCAGAAATTCCCAGAGAACACCAACCCCTGACCCTACTGCACAATATCATTGTTCCCGCTGTCAGGGCCCTCACCCTGGCATGTATTGTCCCTTGAGAAGTCGACATCAATCGACATCAGGGAATCAAAATATGGAAAATCATGAAGGCCAACAACCATCCCAGTCGGAAAACTAAGCATGTCCAACGAGGACAGGGACTCGTTGGAAAGGATTGTCACAATCCCTGATAATGATGACCATCCCAGAGCTAGATGTACTCCAGAATTTGCCCCCCTAGCAACTACTTTTCCTGAAGACCCCTGGTTGTGTGACTCACAGAGCGATTTGAAAAGTCATGCTCCAGAGAAACCAGGGGAGCTTGGCCAACAGCCAACGACCCCTATTGCAGCTTCTGGAACGATTTTCCACGAACAAGCGGCACCAGTTGTGGAACCTGATCTACCTACCCTTGATTTTCGAGGAGTTAAGTTTGCAGAGCTGGAGCCAGCAAATGTACTCACACTGGATGTTGTGATTAATAACACTATCATAAACAGTCTTATCGACACAGGGGCTCAAGTTAGTTTAATATCGGGAGGGCTGGTTGAGCAGTTGGGGTTGGTTCTGGATACACAAGACAGTATACCCATTCGTGGGATAGGTAAAGACCTTGCATGCCACACTCTGGGGTCAATAAATATTGCACTTTCTCTACATAACATCGTCATGAAGCCTTGTACATTTCTGGTAATCCCGCATTTGGACACAAATTATCCACTTTTCCTCGGTCTAGATTTTTTAAGAAAGAATGGCTTGCAAGTAAATTTGTCACGTCGAAGAATATCTGGAACTTGTGAGGATGGATCTAAATGGGATGTGTATTTGGGTTCAGGTGGAACAGAGTGTACGAAGCATAGATACCAAGTTAAATGTTGGGCAGCTGAAAGTGTGCAAAGAAATGATTGTGGACCTGTTCGAGTGCCAGTAGAGTGGAAGGAGAGAGAAAGTGAATTGAATGGTCCTTGCGCATGTTCACAAGGGGCAAGCATGTGGTTTTATGATGGTAGTGCAGTGAATGCTCATTTAGGTGATAAGGTAATTGGAGTGCCAGGTATCATGAATGTTGAGCAACCGTCAGTTTTATTGTATACAAGGGGGAAGTCATTGGGAAAGATTAAAAAGGGAGACCTAATAGGATACATGTACACAATCGTTATACCTGAACATGAAAGTAATGTGCTCCAGTGTAGAACTGCGACGCAGGGAGACATAGGCCCAAGTGTCTCCAACTCTTCAAGATTGGACTCCAGAGCGTATACAGTCAGGAATAAGTCTGGATGAGTTAACCCCAGACCAGAAGGAAAGTGTTCATCGCCTGTTGGAATCCCGAAAGGAAGTATTGAGTCGTGGAGATTCCGATGTTGGTGCAGCGAGAATGACCCCACACCGCATCGAACTCTACGATGAAACCCCAATTTTTCAACGTCCAAGGAGATTTCCAGAACCTATCACACAGGCAATTGAAGATCAGTGTCAAGAACTTCATGAACTTGGTATTATTGAACCTACCACTTCACCATGGAGTGCTCCGGTAGTCCCGATTAGAAAGCCGGATGGTTCCATCCGGTTATGCGTTGACTATCGCAAGTTGAATAAAATTACCAAGCCAGATAGGTTCCCGATGGCCAACCTTACAGATTCGGTATATAGTCTCCATGGAGTAAGGTACTTCACGACCCTAGACCTTGTCCGCGGCTACTATCAAATGCCTATTGAAGAGGATAGTCGTGACTATACCGCATTCTCAACACCTCATGGCCATTGGCGTTTCAGAAAACTCAGTTTCGGCTTGAGGAATGCTCCATCAGCTTTTCAACGTGAAATGCAGGAAGTCCTGAAGAGTTTTTCCAGAAAGAACGTGCTTGTTTATATTGATGACATCTTGATTATGGAAAAGACCTTTGCAGCTCACCTGAAGTTAGTAGACAGTGTTTTGAAAGTCCTGGAAGATCATGGAATTAAGATCAAGCCTCCAAAGTGCAGATGGTTCAAGTCAAAAGTACCCTTCTTAGGACACACAGTTAGCTCTAGTGGATTATCAAAGTCTCCAGAATATATGGAAAAGGTTAGTAACTTCCCAAAACCTACCACCATTCGTGAATTGAGGGAATTTCTTGGACTCATCAACTTCCAACGAAAATTCCTACCGCAATGTTCCCCTCTCGCAAAACCCTTGTCAGAGCTCACTGGTAAATCCGCTTCGACTAATCTTCAATGGACACCTGAAATGGAGTCTTCTTTTGACGCACTCAAGACTGAGATGCAGAGGGAGATAGAGCTTGCATTTCCAGATTATCGTGAAACTGCCGAAAAGATAAACCTATGGGTGGATGCCTCCGCTATCGGCGCCGGAGCATGCTTAACTCAAGTTCAAGATGGGAGGGTTAGGATTATCGCACATGCCTCCATGACCTTCTCGAAACCCCAACGTAAATATTCCGTGACTGAACGCGAACTAGCCGCAATGCGATGGGGTGTGAAAACCTTTCGCGCCTTCTTATATGGCATCCCTTTTGTCTTGAATACGGACCATCAGGCTCTATTTTACCTCCACAACATGAAACTGGTAAACGATAGAATTGCTCGGACGCTAGAAGACCTGGCCGAGTTTGATTTTGAACTCCATTACATACCAGGAAAAGAAAATCAAGCTGCTGACACTTTATCACGTCATTTCCAGACACCCCAGGAAGATGGAAAAGAAGTGACACCCACTGATTTTCCAAAGGGATTAATGGTGCTTTTTAAACCAGAAGGAGGTGGTGACTCATTAATCGAATGTCTCTTGCATGTCTTGACTCAAGTTTTGGAAAAGGAATGTCCTGACAGTGTCACCTCGCTCAGGAAGCAGCTCGTGGGTGAACTGATGACTAAACCCTCACGATATAAGATCCAATTGAATGCAAAGAAAAAGCAAAGTCTTCGGTTGATGACATTGTCTGGTCAGCCAATGACTCTTGAAGTTTTGCTGTTTGCAGTCATTTATATAATCTGGATATTGTCTTGCATTTGGTTCAACTCATCCCCTCGTGTTTCAAGTCCCCTCAGGAGTGGGTGATGATAGCAGAGAAAGAGTACACCTTCAGTGCCTGGGTGGGATACACTTAACTTGTTGCAGGAAACGAAAACATTCCACGCTAATAACCTCTCTCTTATAAACACCATTAATTCTTATGACGCCACTGACTCAGATCCGGATCCAGTGAACCCAATTATGGATAGCCATGAAAACTATGATCCTCAGGGCAGGAGGTTAACCTGCATTTTCCTGAGTATCAAGTTGATATCGTATGTGCTCATTCATCTCGATCTAGAGCAATTGTTCCTCTTGAATGTAATGGCCAGACTTATTGTGCTCTCGTGGATTCCGGAGCTGAGATTAGTTTGGTGTCTGAGACTACCTGGAAAACAATATTAGGTGAGCAGGAAGATTACTCACAAGACATAATTGTAAATATACAAGGGATGGCTGAATGTCGGGTCATGGTGACCAAATTCGTAAATTTGGATGTATCATTGAGAACGCAAGTGAAAGCAAAAGACCATCCATTTGCTATCATGGATGATGATTCTCTCCCATCATGCTTTTTGCTTGGAGCAAATTTCATGACTACTTCAGGACTAGTGCTAGATCTATCCAACAATAGTGTCCTGAAGGAGGGAGAAGTGGTTGCTACCTTCTTGGCAACTGCAGTAGACCCATCAGAGGGTCCTGAAGTGATCATTATCGGAAACGTTAGGCTGTATTCTCTTCTCGAACGGGTTAATGTCGAAACATTGCAGAGAAACGATCTAGAATTGCGCAGGCTTAGGAATTATCTAGGGAGAAGGAATGCGAATGCCCGTTGCCCGAGAAACTTATCTCGGTACAACCGCTATCTTAACCCTTAAGCTGCCAATTTGGTTGGAAATGTTTTTTCGCGAAAAAATGCAGTTTTCCATAAAAAATCAAATTTTCTTTGAGAGTAAATTTTATGATTCAGTTTTAGATTTAAGCATATACTTACTTAAATTATCATTAAAATAATATAAATGACCATATTGACTAGAGTCGAATATGGCACTTGTGACTACCAAAAAATCGTTCGACTACAGTCGACTACAGCATCCAAAGGGTTAAAGACATCTGTATAGAAAACGGGATTCTAGTTAAATACGACTCATTAGATCTTGAACTGTATCCACAGAACTTGATCTCATTTAACTTCCTGATTGAAATTGCCATCAGCGTCCATCTTGAAATGGCCCATGTTGGCTGTACTAAAGTCCTGGAAGTTCTTTCTCGAGACGTATTTCATCCTCAATTGTATCAGGTTGTACAGGAAGTGGTCATGTCATGTTCACAGTGCCAACTGAACAAAGTCTCAAGTCAAATTAAGGGTCCACCTACCTTAAAAGATCATGACCAGGTCACCTTTTGAATTGGTGGCTGCCGACTTGGTAGTGTTCCCGAAGACACCTCGAGGGAACATTGGTTGTCTGGTAGTCGTAGACCACCATTTAAAGTGGGTGGTAGCCATCCCAATCATGAATAAGACTTCCAGCACCATTGCAAGATTGTTCAAGACCCGTGTCCTGCCTAGTTTGTTGGAGGCCATGTCGGTTATTAACCGATAATGGGCCCGAATTCAGGGGTCAAGAATTTGAGCAAATGTTAGCTCAGTCTAGCATCATTCATGTTTTTATGACACCAAATCGTCCTGAAGGGAATGGGGCAGTCAAGAGAGTCAATCGTACCATTGGCGAGTTTCTTAGAAACCTTGTTCAAGGTCCTAGCTCGTGGGATTTACATCTTCCCAGAGCCATCATATCATACAATGGTACTGTGCATACGGAGTTAACGATGTCTCCAGCGCAATTTTTATTGGCTAACTCGCATCCAGACCCAATTCCAGCCATTATCTCGGCTCAGATTCAAGAACAATGGGCTCCTGGTCACCCTAGTTTTTGTCCCTTCTCTAGAGGACAGCTGGTGATCAGGAAGGTAGTCCAAAAGGGGCACCTTGTCATGAACAAGTTTCTCCCCAAATATTGTGGCCCATTTTGTATTGAACGGGTAGAGTCAAATGGAGTCACTTATGTGATTTCTCCAGCCTACCCAAATGACCAACCATTCTTGACAACATCACGTGTCCATCACACACAATTACGCTTGGAAGGAGGCTCCTATTTTTCTCAGGAACCATCCAAGCTACTCCCGATTGGTAAAACTTGCCTGGGTTATCCCAGAGATCAGCCTGATGTACCTGATCATGAATATTCTTGTCCGAATGAAGTCCCAAACTATGCCTATCTGTTCGAAAGTTCATCTGAAGAAAGTTCGTGGGATTCTTCTAGTGATTCTCATGATGAGGTGGAATCGGGAAAGCAGGGGGTACCCTTGGTGTGTCCTTGGATTTCCGTAGCTCTGGACTCTTCTGGGGAGTCTTCCAGCGAATCATCGAAGAGTTCACTTGGTTCAAATGAACCGGATTTCTCAGGCTTTCCTGGCACTTCTCCAAGTTTGTCAGAGTCTCCTGATAGTCGGCGAGATTTCTTGGGGTTTCCTGACAATTCTCCGGATTCCCCAATGCCTCTATTGTTAGGCCCATTCTCAGACCGGAGTCGCGAGTGAAAACAGTCACATTCCGAGATCGTCCTGAACTGTCCAGTAGTGATTTGGATAACGCGATTGGTGAGATGTCACCGATTCCCCATGCGACTGGCCAGGCATGGGAATCACCCGTGGATGATAAATTGGTTAGCTTTGATAGTCCACCTCACCATAGTTCTCCTTGCAGTGTCGCTGGGTCAAGTGGTTTATCTTCTCCAGACTCTTCCTCCCTAGTGAAATCATTAGAGGTAACTCTAGAGCTCATTCAGGAGGATAGGGAGGAGATATACCAGTTATTGGAAGGCCAGATAAGTTTGTGTGAACAGGGTCTTGATGCTGGTCATGAGGACGGGCGCCCAACTAGATTGAGTCTGTCACCCATGAGAGAGCTGGTTTTAGAGGGACGTGCCCTGATTCAGGAAAACCAGAGATCTCGAGAGTGATTGGTTGCCACACGAAGATGGCTGGGGGAGGTGCTCCCAGTATTAACTGGCAGTTCTCCTCCACAAACCCACTCCCACGGACCGGTCATGGATCTTTCCCACGTCCCGAAGAAACCAGTTGAGTATGACCATGACTTGCATCGGTAGATTCCGGAATATTATCATGTGAATGTTTTTGGTTTATCTATGTTTAAATTTTTAGAATTGCCATTTCAATATCAATAGTTCCATGTATAATAAAGTTAGCTAGTTAGAATCTATGTAAAATGGAAAGGAAACTAAGTATTTTTGTAAATTAATGTAAATAGATTATTGTAAGGTATTGCTAAATGGAAGGAGGGATTTTGCTAGGGATGGTATTTGGACCTGTTGGGATGAGAGTGGTTCCCTGGTGGATTAGTCTTTTTGAGTGGCTCTGCCGCTGAAGGGGGGAAATGTAGTAGGGACCACTGATTATCAAATTATGGTAGTTGTGTGTATTAACATTTATTTCTCTCTCTCCCATACAGGTTTCAATGCCATAACCCCCATAAAATCTAGCGTCAGAATTGTGGTTTAATGTTATCAAAAAAAAAAGAAAACCAAAAAAGGGGTTTTTGTTTAAGAAGTCCTAAACCTTCTGCTTAAATTATCTTGACTTTATTTTTCTGACTTTCTGGACAAACATGAGAAAAACATCAAGCACGGTATTGGTCCTGAAATTGATAGGATTGACAGTCTGAACAGGCCAACAAACAAAGTGCACAGTGTGACTTGTTATACGGGTAATGTCTGTTGCTGAAACGAAGTTAAGAAGGACAGAAATTAAATGACATTCATCTAATGCGTTTAACTTCTTGAACTCGAACAATAGTCCCAGAACATTCTGAAAGTTTAAATGGTGGTATCTGCACATCAGTTAAGGCCAGGTATAAATAACACCTTGCCCCCCTTTCCATTTAGCCTAGTCAGGGTTATTTAGGGTATAAATATTGTATGAACTTACAAGAAGGACATTTAAGTTTCAAGATAAGGAATCAGGAAGCAACTTCTTATTGTTTCTTGATTCATCCTTATTGTAACCTGAATGAGCTTGTCTTGACCATTGTAATGCGAAGATAGATTGCTTGCTTTGCCTAAGTCCAGTTGTTCGTGACCATGTGTTAACATATACATTAATGTGTGTTCTTGCGATTGACACTGCGTGTACATTTGTAAATATATATCTTATTGCTTGTCTGCCCGCTTACTCTAATGTCTTTGTTTCACCCTGCCTAACCCCTGGTTCTCTGACTTTTTCCTCCCTTTCATGTGTCGTATAGAATGTAACTCCCCCTTCCCATCAATAAAAATTGTTCATGGTTTTTCCTCTAGTCTGTGTTTCTTCCAACTCGTTGAGGTTACAGTTTGATTGGCTACGGCATTGTCAGCGGGACTGTGGTGAGCATTTTTGTTTCATTTTTCGTGGGATATTGGGAGGTCCTGAGGTTGGGTCAGTTTGGTGGGCATTGGGACACTTAACTAATCGCATTGTTTCTCTGTTCTGAGGATAATGAGATCACGCCTGGAGGGTCGTGTCGAGATCAACGAGACTCCGGGAAAGTTTACCGCATCAAGGAATTGTTAGGCGTCCGTCCTCCCTCAGCCAACGAGTCGTCTTCGGGTGTTTGGTTTTGAAGTAAGTCTTCTCCCCGTACCGGTAGAAAATAATTGCACGAATGTTAATGTTGTCGGGTGGTCCAAATTGATTCGGACCTTCATTGTTTTACTGGATAACCCCACCGCAACAATCTGTTAACTGGATCCTGAAGGGAGGTAGTTTTGTTAAACAGAGATCATCATCTCCTCGGGCCAATACGCTCCTTTTCTCCCCTGCCAACTGCCACACCTGCATTCACTCACTCTCACTCAACTGTTCACCAACAATCACCACCTTTCTGATTTGTTCAGTCATCCATCCTCCCCACATTCTTGCCCTTGTTCATCCATTTGTATTCCATTTTCTCCCTCCTCACATACTTCCTCAATCACTGTATACGCTCTCCCTGTCACATCCCCCTCATTTATTCTCTTTTGCCGTGCACCCCCATCTTCCCTAGCTTGCACACAAATCCATGGGTTACTCTCATCAATTATACCATCATACACATGCCCAACTCTCTCACTTTATATGATGCATCCATACCATTCACAAAAATCATGCCTCCCTGCTTTTTTTTTTCTACCATCACTCACTGGCCACTCAACATGCACCAATGCTGGGGTTCCCTTTTCCAGATTTACACTCTCAGATGCTCTCACCTCATATCCTTTTATTACCCTCATCCAATCCGATTCACTTCTCCCCACATAGAATTCACACTTACCCAACTCATTCTTCCACTCAATCATACGTCTAGCAGGATGAATCACCAATCTATTCTTTTTCAAAAACTCATACCCCAGAATCATGTCATACTTTTCACTCTCCTTATCAACCACATAAAGCACACATTCTTTCATTTCACACCCCATCAATTTCACTTTAATCTGCACCTCTCCCAACACTCATACTGGGATGTTCCCAACCCCTTTATTTTCCCCCGTTACTTCCCAATTCACTCTCTTTACACAAACATTCAATTCCTTGCTTACTTATTAAATTAGGTGAACATCCCATATCCACTAATGCCCTCCATACACTCCCTCCCCATTCAACAGGAATAACCATACACACTGCCTTTTTCTCACTCGCTCTCACTTCCTTATTCACTTGACACCATCCTGCTAATGCCTCAAATACACATTCGTCACTCACAGAAGCAGGGAACCCAACCCCAACATGAGGCCCCTCCCCTATGCGTTTCCCATACTGGGACCAGCTTCACCATTTCCAGTGGCAGCACCCCCTTGAGGGACCTGCCTCTGAGGTTGAGGAGCTGGCATGGCTGACACTGGCCGATTTCCTGCATGAGACACAGGACTCCCTCCTGCTGGTGCTGGAGCACCCTGCTGTCAGGCTTGACAGAACCAGGCAATATGCCCAAAAGTTCCCACATGCCCTACATTCATACCCAGGTGTTCTGCATTCATACACCATGTGTCCCATCTGCCCACATGCAAAACACGCACCCACTCTTCTTCTACATGTCTCTATACTATGTCCCCCTCTACCACAATATGCACACCCTCTTATATGCCCCATATTCCCTCCATTCACTGGCTCTCTTTGCTCATTCATTCTTGACTGGCCTTGAGGCCCTTGCCTTCTATACATTTGCCCCAGCATTGGACCATTCATTCTGGGACCCGATGTGGGAGGAGGCCCTGGTTGTTGTATGGCCGACCCTCCATACACCCTTGTGAATTCGTTCACAAAGTTAGCCAGCATTTCCATTGGGTTTTGGGCCCTGGATGTTTGGCTAACTGGAGGGTGACCTGGCCTAGTATTCCTTAATGTTTCTGCATAACTAGGAAACACAGGTACTTGTTCCTCCCTCATTGATATCCCCATTTGCACATCTGCTTCCCTATTACGCCCAATCCCACTCTCATATACTCGGTCCTCTAACAATTCCAAGATTTCATGCCACTTCAAACGTGTCCCTCTCACTCTTACACACTCTTTCCTCTTAACATTCAAAAACTCCCTCACACACTCAGGCACTGTGTCAATCAACTTTCTTACCAACCTTTTATTCTATCTATCCCATCATCTCCAAATTTCTTTCTCACCAAAGTTTCAAGTCTATATGCATACAAATCAATACTCTCCCCCTTCTGCATCCTTGCTCTCTCAAAATCATCCTTCTTTCGATATTTCACACCCCGTTTTATTCTTAACATTTGCTCTACCAATCTCTCCCTTAACACCTCATACTTTACAGGCACTTCTGAATTTACAACATTGTAAAACTCTAGCAACCTACCTTCCAAACAGTCACCCATCTCTTTCACCCAATACTCAGGCGCGTCTGGATACGTGCTCTTACAATAACGTTCATACTCTTTCAAAAACTCTTGTACATCTCTCCCACTATAAACATTAAATTTTGCAACCTTCGGAATCTCCCTAATCAAGATTCCCTTATGCACTCTTACACCCTCACTCATATCACACTCAGTTTCAGTCTCACTCACTCTCTCATATACATACTATCCTCAATGCTGGAATAGAGGGAGTCATCTGCGCTAATGCAGCATTGAACCTTCCGAGAAGCCCTCTTACCAGATGCCCTCCGAGCCCCCTTCATTACCGCCTTGCCCCTCTTAGCCTGCCCTTCTATCCTCTTACCTTTCTCCCTCTGATCCTCACCCTCAAGCTTCTTCTTACCCTCCTTAGGGGTGGAATGCACCATCACCTTGTAAGGTCTTTCTTCTTTCCCCTCACTCATACTTTCACTCTCTTCTCCTTCCAGGCCCTTTACTGCTACATCTTTTGGACGTGCCACTTTCTTATTACCAACACCATTACTATTTTCCCCTTCAAAACACCCCTTCCCTTCCTTTTTCTGTTTCCCATCAAGCTTGCCCTCCAACTCACTCATTCTCTTAATCATTGCTTTTAACCCCTCATCCATCTCTTTCTTACTCTCAGTCATCCTTTCTTCCATCTCTTGATGACAAACTACTAATTCTTTACTCTGCTCATCTAGTCTACTCTGCAATTTCCCCAAAACATTCTCTAATTCTGCCTTCTCTAACTCTAACTGATGGTTCCTAGCCTTTTCTACCTCTAACGCCTCCTCCATCTCCCTCAACCTCCTTTCTAACTCCTCCTTGGTAAGCATCTCTAAAGATGCTACCCTACTTTACTTCTACTACTACTACTACTACTACTACTACAACTACCCTTTCAATCTTCTTCTATACAACCCAACCAGGAAACAACCCACTTTTCTGAGTGGAAGTCCCTGTTCAGGTGCCACTTATTTTATGTGGTGGATTTGATTTAACCTAATGGCCACACCACGAATAAGAATTTTTTTTTATATTTAAGGCCTCCACGAAACCAGGCTGCTTACCTTGAGGGGTTGTTGGATCCAGGCTCACTGCCCAGACCTCCAATTCCATGACTGCTGGCTCATACTGCCAACAGTTTCTCACTTGTTTCACGGGTCTTGCAAAAATAGCTTCCTTCTGTTAGTGTTTCAATATCTCCAGCATTCCCCTCCCTAACAGAACTTAAAGTTCCCTTGGTCCAATAATGGTCTTCAGCCTCTCAGACAAATCCAGCCTGAATTTAGTTTCCTCCATTATATTCTTTATTTTCTCTTGTCAAATTACACAAACTATTTTATTTTTCTATTTTTTTTTCTTATTTACATTTCCACACACATGCCAATTGGTCCCCCCACTTCTTCAAAAACTCGAGTTTTAACACACACTGACACTTTTAAACCTCAGAAGCGTCTCTTTTACCGAATTTGTTTATTCCTTTTTTTTTTTCTTTTGCTAAAATGTTTTACCAAACAAGTACTTTATTTTCCACTTACTAACAGGGTTTAACAAGTGGCCATCCATCTCTCACTCTTTTTCCCATACTAATTTAATAAAACTTTTATTCCTCATTCCTCGTTTAACATTTCTTCATATAACTTATTGTTTATTCTTTTTGTTAAAATATTAACAATTTAGTACTTAATGTTTATTATTTATTACTATCTTTCTACTTAATAGTTTATCTTAATGTTTATTTACTTATTCCTATCTATTTTTTTCTCTTACTCAACTTTATATTTTATCTTTACTTATTACTTTCTATTTATAACATACTTATTCTTTATTTACTTACTTCTTACTATTTATTGTTTAAAATGTTTATTGTTTACTTATTTAATAATTATTCATTCTTACTATTTACTTTTTATATGTATTTAAGACTTATTGTTTATTCTTCTGGAAAGAAAGAGAACCATTAAAATCCTATCTATAACAAGTATTTCATTCAAACATTAAAGAAATTTAATATATAAATAATAATAATCAAAGCTAGGGGGAAAGGGCTGAGAACTAAAAGGGGAAAGGGTTCACCCTCCACAACGAGGCTGTTTTTTATGGAAATGGTGAGGTAAATCAACAGAACACCCGCTACTGGTCTCAAAACAACCCTCACTGGTATACTTCAAAGGAACAAGGTGCATCTTGGGTGACAGTGTGGTGTGGCATTTGGAAGGATCGCATCATAGGCCCCCTCTTTTTTGATGAACATATCACTGGAGGCACCTACCTACATATGCTCAAGGAAGAAGCATTTCCCAGTGTCTTGAACGAAGGAAATTTCCCAACATGGTTCCAGCAAGACGGCGCTCCTGCACATTACAGCACCCAAGTAAGGGAATACCTGTACCAACAATTCCCTGGTCATTGGATAGGATGTCGAGGGCCTGTGGAATGGCCAGCTAGAAGCCCGGATCTCACTCCACTAGATTTTTATCTGTGGGGCCACTTGAAAGCGCTGGTATACGCAGAGAAAATTAGGAGTGTTGAACATTTGCGGCAGCGCATTATTAGGGCATGTAACACCATTACTCCTGACATCATTCACCATGTGCTTGCTGACTGGGTATCACATCTGAATTTGTGTAATGAAAACAATGGTGGACATATTGAGCACGTTCTATAAATAAAAGCTTTTGTTTTGCCTTTTTTTATTATTTTTCCTATGATGCCGGACTTATGGGACACCCTGTATATATAAATAAAATATGGTAATCTCACAATTTAGTTACGAAAAAAAGTGAAACTGCCAAATTACAATATTTAGGGTATTTTATATTGCTTAATTTTATCACATTTAAAAATAATTATAAAATGTAAAAATAAATTTTAATAAATTTTGTTTTTACAGTGGCTGAATTCCAGTTCTGGCCAGAATTCCAGCCAGAAAATTTTTCCTAATTCCGGCCAGTTTCAGCCAGAATTGAAAATCCTGGTTCCGGTACACCCCTATAGTACAGTATATTCAAAATTAGAACAATTTTTTTTAGTACTGGTAACAGTTTTTTCAATATCTGACACTTCTAAAAACATTGACCTGTACCATCATTGAGTCTTGTGCTTCATTGGTTCTACATCTCTTCTTACTTTGTCATTCAACTATAGCAACACTGCACTTCTTGGATCAAAGTGTGACACAACTGGCATGTTATGCCAACCATAAAGATCATTCATGAGCACATCTGAAGACAGCTGTGAACTATCGGCTGTTTTAAGAACATTATAAGACTTATTGAGTCTTTCCACATCTGCTGAATGTGGTTTTGCTGCAACAATCTGACCAAGTGCAAAGATCAACACATCAAATTCCGATTTTCTAACTGCAGAAGTCTTTTCATCAGGTTTGAAGTTCCAATACTTGAAACACTGGATAATGCACAGGCATCTCTGTACTGTAGTGCAAATGTTGCTAAGTCAAGATCCAGAATAATGAAAGCATGGCATCCATTCAATTTAACCCCTTAGCTGCGTGAGGCTCCGAACGAAAACGAACGCACAGTGCGGAGTCATTTTCCAAAAATTTACAAAATTTGGGGTTTACCGAAATTTTGTTTGTTGTGTTGCTTATATAGTTTTTTTCGATGATGCATCAACATTTATTATTGTTCAACTTGATTTAGACTATATATATGAGGAAAATATATTTGTTAAATACAGAAAAATACAGAAAATTTTTAAATGAAAAGTTATTTACTTACTATTTTTAGGCGAAGTTGACTTTTGTGTGGTAATCTTCAAAGCATTTTGTAGGGCAAATGAATACTTTGCATTGTTTGCATAAAAACTGTACTACTTTTCTTTGTTTTCTTTTCGCACATACAACACATTGCCTTCTTTGGTGTCCTGATGCAATAATAGAAGACTCTTCCAAAAAATGACGGCCAGTCAGACGAGCTGGAGTTGCATCATTTGTAGGCCCGCTACTAGAACGGGAACTGTCAGTGCTGTGTCCATATTTTTCAAATAAAGCTGTAATCAGTCTCTCTTTGAACTGCAGAAAAGTAAGACTACCGCCTAGTTTTTTATGAATTACGTGTGCATTCAGTACACTCATATCCAAGAAACGTAAATAAATCTTCTTATAATACCTCTTCAGATGAGATCTTGCACAGTTTGTAGCCGAGAGAAACTGATCCATCAAATCAATTCCTGCCATATTATGTTTATAGTCTATGCAAACTTTTGGCTTTTGCTTTTCTATACCACCTCTTGCTGTTATGGTTTCCATTTTTGCATCATGAATAGTACTCATGACAAAAACATCTTTTCGATCTTTCCACCTCATGACCATCAATTTATTTCTGTATCGAACAGCTGTTTCACCTTTCTTCAACTTTGCTGATGTCACTTCCTTTGGCAGTCCTTTTCTGTTTTTTCGCACAGTTCCAATGACATCTGTTTTGTGTGACACAAGATAATCAAACAGAAATATACTCGAATAGTAATTATCTAGGCCTAGGAAGTACCCTTTATCCAACATATTTTCCATAAGTGAGATGACTATGTTGGTTGAATGGGACTGTTTTGTTTCATCTACATCACCAACATTTATAGGAATCTGTGTTCCTTTACCTGTATATATAATAAATTATATATATAGCCTGTTTTGGCTTCACAGAGCATGAAACATTCCACTCCAAATCTTGCACGTTTGAGGGGAATATACATTTTCCAGCTCAACCTTCCCTTCCATAGTAATAAGCTTTCATCAATTGAAATGTCACGAGAAGGGACATAAGCTTTTTGAAAGCTTTGTTTATATAAGTCAACACCTCATCAATTTTGTACAGTTTATTGCTTGAATCAGTACTGTCTGAGAAATGCAAAAACCTCATCACCAACAAAAATCTATCCCTTTTCACAATATTATAAAATATGGGCGTATCTAGTAGAGGTTTTCTAGAAAAATATGATTGTAAAGTTGGTTTTTGTACAATTCCCATCAAAAGCAATATGCCTTCAAAAAGCCTTATTTCTTGCACAGAAACATCACTCAGTCATGAAGCCTACTCCATTTAGGAATTCCAAATGGTTGCCCTCTCTTTTCTGAAATACACTTTTCAGCATATTTATTTGTCTCATCACAAATAAGTTTTATTATTTCATCAGTAACTATACATTCATAAATTCCTAATACATCATTTGCTTCCATATTATTACTAATTTTAGGGCCACTATCACCCGTAAATGGGAAAGGATTGCGCACATTACCATTTGGACGCCATGAATCTGCACTTGAATTGGCTATATCCTCAGATTCACTCTGATCAGAATTAGATTCAGTATCGGAATTGAAATCATCATCACTATCTGTATCAGAAAGACGCAAACTATAATCATCATCATCATCATATTGTTGTAATAACAATCGCAAATCACTATCACTTAGAGGTTTACGTTTTGCCATTGTCACAAATAAGGGAGGCAAAAAAAAACACTTCACACGCACGCAATTTCTGGCAATAACTGAAATACAACAGTTCTAATTTATGTACTGATATTTTTTAACCAATCAGAGTGTGACTGACGTCATAAGTTAAAACAAAATCAACGAATCATAGATGAGCACACATATTTGTGCTTTCCGCAGGCTGTTATTCACGATAAATTCATGGCGCACATATATGTGTGTTCCGCAATACCTCGTTGATGACCGAGCGCACAAATATGTGCGCTCCGCATTAAGGGGTTAAGTCAGTCACTGACTTCTCAAGGGGCTCAACAACTTTAAATGATCAGAATCAAAAGCATATCTTTCTTTTAGGAAGTTTATCAAGGATTCAATAATTTCATATTGTACAGCTTTGAAATCGCATGTTGCTCTTGTAACTAACTGATGGCTCACACTGCTCTTTTTGTCAGTCAGCTGGATGCCAAAGAATGTCAAGTTGTCCTCATCTAAATTTTCTTCAAAAGAACTTTCCCATCCACCAAGAAGCGATTGACTCTTCAATGCATCTAGATTGTCCAGGAGATTCTGTACTTTGTTATCCCAATCAAAATAAGTGCATTTATTGTCTTGCAGGGACTTTTGAAATTTGAATATAGAAACAAAATGTCTGCAACTATGCACATTGTCCTCAACTTTTTCAGATCAGTAAGATTCTTCAGATGACCCTGAGCAGAAGCATCTTCCAACTGCTCTAAATATGCTACAATTGCTCTGTATGATGATAGAATACTGCTGAAAAGATTGTAAGAGAATTCTGTCCAACAAACTTCAAAATATTTCGGAATATGATGTACTATTATATTCTTTTCTTTTCCAACCTTTTCCAGTTCTTTGGTGCAAACTGCTGATGTATGAAAAATGTTGAGAGACCACTGCCATCTTGTATCAACATATTCACTCCCTTCACAGTTTTAGAGACTTTGCCAAAGGCCAGATCTGAGCGATGAACTCCATACCAAATTTTGATCAGTGGAAGGTTTGTTTCAGCCATTTTCCTTTCCTTATCTAAAGTCTTACTAAAATTAAAATAAATTATATCTTACAGACTTGATATTTTGATTGATTTTAAACCATTTTAATATTTAAAAATCACATTTAAAAATAGGTTAATTATAAAAAAATATTTTGATGAGTAAAATCTGTAAAAAATTTTGAAATAAAGACAAAATGGCAATTTTTTGCACACTGCTATATAGTAAATCATTTGTATCACCTGAAAATCAGGGTCCCCCAGCCTTCTTTAGTTAGCTTTATAAGGCTAACTAATGAAAATATCACAACCTAACCTAACCAGTCATCAAGGGCGTAAAGTTGACATAATTGGTTAGGTTACGTTGTTATTTTCATTAGTTAGCCTTATAAGGCTAACAAAAGAAGGCTGGGGGCCCTGATCTTCAGGTGATCTAATCATTTTAATGGCATTCCCACCAACGTACAATATGCAACAAGCAAAATATCACACAGCAAAAACCTGTAAAGCCACGCATGTATGAAAAGAGAAGTGATAAATCATATTGAAGTATTAAAATATTTTAGGTACTTTCACTTTCCTGTTATCCCAAACCCCACACTTTTTGCCAGATTCGTACACCACTTGCGAGTTGGCCAAATTTCATTGCCAATTTTTTTTTTTTAAATGTTAAGTAACTAACCAAACCAAACCTAACCTAACCAGGGGTTGGGTTAAGTTAGTTACTTAACATTTAAAAAAAAAAATTTGGCAATGAAATTTGGCAATCTGGTAAGTGGTGTCCAAATCTGGCAAAAAGTTGGGGTCCAGGATGATAGGAAAGTACCATATTTCATACCAAATTTTATAAATATTTAAGAAAAATAAATGTACTTTGATATTCTATGTTATTTTATTAGTTACCTATTTATATCCTTATATTAGTGTACTCCAACTCAATACCTGGCATCGGAGTATAGTAGGTTTCGCAAGCATTATCGTAGAAGCCATATAAGCACTGAGAACCACTATAGTCAGCATTGACTTTCTTCGTCACTGTCAGTTTCATACAATATACCAGTGATATCCTACTATAATTTCTAAAAATAAGACTATAACCCTACAGCCTACGATAACTGTTGACTGCATAGAAACTACAGGTAGGTCCCATTATATGAGCATTCATAATATGAGAAACTGATGATACGAGGTTAGCATTTATAGGACTTCTCCATTATACGACTCCAATCTTATGAGAATCTCATGAGAAACAGTACGAGTAGGCAGAAGGAAGGTTGATGAGGATGATGTGGTTGACCTCAACTCTCATACTCACAAGCTCTCTGACGAAGACCTGTTCCTCCTGAACAAGCATCACCACGAGGAGGAAAACAAGGACCCTGAAGGAGGAGCTTTGCCTATGATGAACGAGTTCACAGCCAAGAGCTTGAGTGACATAATTGACAGCAGCAGACGCTTAGCTGAACTGGCAGAGAGAGTGAACTGAAATACAATCGCTAATCTCGTAGACAAACTTCTTTTTGATTAAACTATAACGCTAGAATTTTTGTATCAATTCTGTATCAATTCTCCGTAGCAATACTCTTTATCAACGCTCTGCATCACTGCACTGTATCACTGTCTGTGTATTAACATATTATAATACATAATTATTCCCTACTCATTTCCTTCTTTTTATTTTCATTTCTAAAGACGGGGCCTGGAGAACTTCATTTTTCATCATTGATTTATCATAATAATCGTGTTAACATCAATTAAAATTATACTTAACAGGATTCATTTGATTTAAAAGCAGATAGTGTGAAAAACCCTTAAATTAATAAGCAAAAATGGCAAAAAATCAATAAATTGATCTCATGAACTCAGAACCGAAGTCTGAACTTGGTGACTGCTCATTTTTACTTATTTATGCCCTAAAAAATCAGAAAATAATAGTTTTAACTCATGGACAAATTTTGTGTTACACGATGTAATTGAACAGGCCTACTGTAGTCGTAATAGGAAAGTTAGTTTGCCAGTTGTTTGCATACACTTTTGGGCCTACTTAATTAGGCAGAGTTCGTAGACTTTCCAGCCTTAAATCCTGAATAGTCTAGCAAGACTGACCAAGGCATATGTGAAGGTTGACCGTACTGTTTGAATGGAGATGGTCTGAGGACGTACAGACCTATTGGCAGGAGGATGTGTTGAGGGCCAACTGATAGACTTGTTGAAAAGGCACTGATAAAATTGTGGTGAATGATATGTGAAGCCAGGGCCAGAAGGATGATGCCAATAGAGTGAGGTTTGCTTCCAGCAGGATGAAATTGTAGGTCACCTCAAGTGGTGATTCACTTTGTGTATCAAGTTGGTGAACTGTTGCTTGAAGGACTGAAGCTAGCTGAGATTAGATGGCACTACGTGAAAGTAGAGATTCATGAGTAGTAACGAGCAGTGAACGCAATTTTCAGTGAATTTGGCCTTATATAGGCTCCAAAGACATAGTTTTTCAACTGCCTTTTTGGGAAAAGCCCAGCACAATTTGCTTCTCTCTCCTTGAACTCACGTGTGTTTTTCAGTCTCTGGCAATCCACAGATGTTTGTGAATGGTGAGGAAAGGAATTTACGGTTGGTTTCTATACATATACCTGCAGTTTAAGAATGAAAAAAAAAAATGTTTTGATGCATATTAAATCTTAACAACATTATAACATTACCAGGTTCATAGTATCTGTAGGTTTCATACGTCACTACTTAGAATATCTTCCAATTATCAAATAGACAACAGCTGAATGGATACTATTGGTATGGCATTATTATATCTGGAGCGAATGTTATTTCTAGATCAGCAACACTGATATAATAATAAACAGTTACAGAGAAATATTATTTAGAAATGAATGTTTTGCATGCGGCAGCATCATAAATGCATATAATTGTTTTGTATTAATAAGTTACATGTTACAAGTGAAGTGTTGAACCACTGCAGCTGTCACTCTTGGCACTCTCACCTTAAAAGAGAGAATTACAGAAAATAAAACTATTACAGTGATTCATATCAGGCATGGGGATGAGGCCTGGCCTCAGGACTCAGCCTTTTTAGGGGAGGCCTCATGAGGCCTTTAAGATTGTTAGGCTGAAGGTATTTGCACCCAGAGGTGTGACATTCAGATGCAAATAACAAATGCAGTATTTGCACCCCTGGGTGCAGATACTCACTTCAAAAACTTTTATGAATAAGCTCCTCCATGCTTTGGGAAGGCTCAACAATCTAGCCTAGCCTAGGCCTAAAGCTCTTCCAAAGGTAATTTACTGTAGCCTCACACTAGCCTGCATCTCTTTTTTTTTAAATCCACAAGGAAAAGCAAGATTCTACTCAAAATTAATAAAGACATAGCTCAGTTCACTTACCTAATAAAGGAAATATTAAGCATGTTCACACGCAGCCACACCACATCACCAACACACTGTGTTTTCACACTTGCCAGGTCACACAGTCAGACACAGTTGCGAGAACAAGATTTTCTGGGCACCATACATTAGCCCAATAACTTTTTATTTCTTTTCAAGCATTTCTTTTTTCAATATACCTGCAATATTTCAAGTATTTATGATAACATAGAAAGTTATGATGTGATGATGATCTAGCAAAATATTTCAAGATTGTACTAACTCACCAAGTGTTGCTCGTATAATCTCTGAATGGCTACAATTACACTGCACAACACAATTTCTGTCCTTTGCACAAATTCTGCTGATTTGTATGTATTTTGATGCGCTGATTACAAATGTTATTATTTTTTCTCTAACACCCACCATTTTTCCAGAAAACTACATTAATGTTTCACAAAAATTATCCAAATTATATCAAACATGGTTCCAGGGAACGTGGAATTCCAGTATGTTGGCTGACTATTGCTGGTTTCTCATTAGGAAACTCCTGAGAGTATGTACAAATGAAAAACATCAGCAAAAAAGATTTTAATTATTGTTCTGATCTTGTAATAATTAAGTTGAGGTATTCAATATATTCTAATATGTATACAAGACTTATATTACACATCCCTTCAAAATGATGGGTGATATAGGTATTCTGACATCAGATTTGAACTCAGCGCATCCAAATTTATGAAAATCACTTCATTTCATTTAAAGGACAGAAAAAGTTTGTAATTTTGTCATGCAGTGTTATTAGTGACTCTAGTGAGCATTGCAAACAGAGCTACATTTGGAGATGCCTTATTTAAGTTTTCCATTTTTATGTATCTTGACAATAAGAAAAATTTTGTAGTCTTAAAGTCTACCAAAGATCATTAATGTAATTGTAGTTTGTACCTTATGCAAAAGATTTTTCTGATATAAACTTCATACCTATAGGCCTATTGTACATCATGCCATTACTATATAATTATATATACGATAATAATATAATAATGATAATATTAAGAATACATTTACACCTCATATTTCAATATGTTATACATGTAATTTGATTCAAGAGTATATTTGCATCTAATATTACCCATTATTGGACATTTTTAAAATTATATGTATAATATTTTATATTATTAAAGTAAATGAAAGACTGAAAAAATTATTTGCAAACAATATAACAATTTACATCTTGGTTATAAGGCTGATATTAGCAAAATTATTGTTAGCATCCAATATTATACACGGGTGTACACAAATTATCTTTACAACTTCTTTCTCAAATAAAAATATTAGGAAACGACGTACACATACCATTTTAGCCCCATCTGTGAGAGAAAGTAATAAAGTTTCACATAACCTCAAAAACATTCAACATGGGCATCATTTGTCACACACAAGATGTCCAAACAGTATTCTATCTCTATCCATTTCAATGTCAACTCCTGCAACAGTAGCAGCAATTCTGGTCTATAAATCATCAATGTTGGCCACTGGAGTTCTGTACATGCAGTGTTTTACATAACCCCATAGAAAAAATTTACAGGGTGTTATGTCTGATGACCTGGCCAGCCAAGAGATGGGCCCCCACAGCCAATCCACCAAAATTGGGAAATTCATGTTAAGGGAATTTCATAATTTGTGTACACCCTGTACAATAATCTGACATCATAAAGCTGTGGTCAGAACTCAGTGATCCTAGCCTTTTCTATAAAAGATGGGGGTGCATTCTAATGAAATAGGTAATGCGAGGCTAGGTAGGTTAATTGACAAAAATGTTCAAAACTGTATAGGTCGAAGCCTTCTTTAAACATTGTGGGTCCAGGAAACACAGGAATGACGTGAAAAGTAGTTTAAAACACCAACTCATGGTAAAAAATAACCATCTTTTATTGTAATGCACGTAGTATTAGAAATAAATTAAATGAATTTAAGGTGATAATTTATTCTGGCAACTACGATATAGATGCTATCACTGAAACCTGGTTAAATACTGTGACTCAGGACTTGTTGGGGGAACTTGATATACCAGGTTTTAAACTCTTTACTAATGATAGGTTACATATGAGTGGTGGCAGCGTTTTGCTGTACCGTACATTCATAATTCCCTCAGGGCTATCGAGGTTAAGATAGATTTTCCAGCAGCAATTAATGCAACATGCATTGAAGTTAGGGTGCGTAGTCTTAGTTTCAATTTTTTTTTTTTTTTTATAGACCTCCCATTCAACCCCTTGATACCAATACTAGATTTTACTCACTTGTTGGTGATTTTATTAATAATCGGGATAGTATTAGTTGTCAGAGACTAACTGCCCAAATGTTAATTACAAGACTTTTACTGGTAACAATGAGGGTTTGAGATTGATTGAGTTCATGGAAGATAATTTTTTACGACTGATGGTTACAGAACCAACGCGCAGTGACAATATTTTAGACGTGGCGATGACAAACAGCGAAAATATAGTAGAAGGTTTAGAAGTAGGCAAGAGTTTAGGATGTAGTGATCATCAAATTATTAAGTTTAAGCTAGTGATAGAAAACATTAAGGATAGTAACATAATAGAAGTCCCTGATTTTTCGTAGGGTCAATTTTGATAGTTTTGCAGATAGGATGAGAGTATTGGACTGGGATAACTTATTTAGGGGTAATGATGCAAATTTGCATTGGGAGGCATTTAAAGATAGTTTCTTGAATATCAAAAGGGAGTTTATTCCTCATAGGTCCAAGTGTGCTAGAAATCATGATAGGCCCAAGTGGTGGACTAGGGAAATAGGCGAGTTCATAAATGAGCATAACAGAGCATATAGACTTAAACACAATGGCACAGTAGCTAACATTAATAGATACAGTATATCGAGCTTCAACATCAAGTTAAAAGATCAGTTGGGAATACTAAGCATAATTTAGAGATACTTATAGCTGCGGATAGTAAACATAACCCAAAAGTTTTTCAATTACATGAATAATCATAAGCTGATAAAATATAATATAGGCCCTCTCATGGATGCTAATGGTGCTTTGGCTTCCAATGCCCAGGTAATGGTGGGTATTTTTAATTTTTTTGCGACAGTTTTTACCGTAGAAGACATCAATAATGTCCCCGATGTGGATGATATTGATCCATTTAGCAGCGAGAATATTCTGGATGAAATAACTGTTTACAAGGGTGAGATTGCGCATTATATCTATAGGCTAAAAGTTAACAAGGGTTCAGGCCCCGACGCATTTTATCCTAAACATCTGAAAGATTTGAAAAATGTTATCATAAGCCCCTTAACGAAGATTTTTAATCAGCCACTTGAAACATGGATTATTCCTGAAGACTTCAAATTAGCTAACATCACACCCATTTATTAAAAAGGCAACTGCACAGTAGATAGCAATTACAGGCCTATTAGCTTAACATCAATTGTCAGTAAACTTTTGGAATCAGTAGTTAGGGATTGTATCATTGATCACTTAGAAAGTCGAGATTTGATTAATAGTAGTCAGCATGGGTTTCAACACCATAGATCTTGTTTAACTAATTAGTTAGAATTTTATAATAAAATAGTGTGCGAATATGATAGGCATAGAGCAGCTGACATTATTTATTTAGATTTTAAAAAAGCATTCAATATAGTTCCGCATAGAAGATTAATTGCGAAGGTTAAAGTGCATGGGATATGCGGTCAGGTAGCTAACTGGTTAGAGGAATGGCTTTGTGCTAGGAGACAGAGGATCATTGTTAATGGTAGTGAATTGGGGTGGTTGGATATAGGTAGTGTCCCACAGGGTTCAGTGTTGGGCCCAGTGCTATTCGTAATTTACATTAACGACATAGATGTAGGATTGACTAGTAACGTGTCATAATTCACAGATGATACTAAAATAGGCAGTAAGGTTGTTAACAAGGACAATAGAAATAGGCTCCAAGACAATGTAAATAGGATTATGGAGTGGATGGATAAGTGGCAGATGCAATTTAACATAGACAAATATAAAGTTTGCATATAGGTTCTCAATAATAATCACATGTACACGATGGATGATAGTGAGTTAGCGAGTGTTGACGAGGAATGTTAGGCTTCATTGTGTGTGATTTTGAATTTAACTCGAAGAATATTATATTGCCCCTTTACAAGTCCCTAGTCATGCCTCATTTAGAATATGCCATTCAGTTTTGGTGCCCATATTTGCGTGAGGATATTGATAGGTTAGAAAGGGTTCAGCGTCATGCCACGAAACTAATTCCATCATTGCACAACAAGCCTTATGAAGATTGCAAGTCTAACTCTTTAATCCTTTCACTCAAAACTAGGAGATTAAGGGGGAGCTTATTGAAGTTTTCAAAATCATTAATAAAATCAATAACATAAATTTTGACAAACTGTTCACTTTTGATAGCAGCAATACTTGTAACAGATTTAAGTTGCGTGGCAGACATTTCATTATTAATATCACTAAAAACTTCTTTACGTTTAAAGTAATTGATAAATGGAATAATCTTCCCGCATCTGTCATGAACTCTACCAGCATTAATATGTTTAAGAACCATTTAGATAGGCATTTTAAAAATATTAATGTTTAAAATAAAAAACAATTGGCAACAGGAGCTCTGGGGTAATGGTCGAGGATGAGTCTGTTGATGATTAATGCCAGCTTGTGACATGCCATTGTGTGATGCCAGCTTGTGACATGCCAGCAATAAAATTATTATTTAAAAAAAATATATATATAGACTAACACAACCGTAGTTCTACAGATCTACAGAAGCTAAGGCTAACAAAGACCCTAAGATCCACTCTAAGGATAGCCCGAGAAAAAGGAAAGAGTAGGGGGTTAAGAGAAGAGAATAAGGGGTTAAGTAAGGAGCAACACCTATCATTCGTGGGTTAACATTCATTCAGAAAGAGGAAAAAAGTCTCACCATCATCATCCGCCGGCCACTGCCGAGAAGTCAGAAAAATAGTCGGAGAAAATAGGAGAGGGGTGGAAAGATGAAAAGAAGTAAAATAAGAACACTTACAAACCATGCAAACACAGTCTTAACTCACTGTCATACCATGCAAACTACAAACATGCAAGGAAAGAGTTAGAGGCATGCAAAGTAAGGAGATAAGAAAACAAAAAAAAAAAGTAGGTAAAGTTAAACAAAAAGTGGGTTAGTTTACGCTACGAGCTACATTACATTCGTGTTAGTCTAATTTTTTTTTTTTATATTATTTTTTATTTTATTTTTTATTTTTTAATAATTTAATTGCTGGCATGTCACAAGCTGGCATTCATCATCAACAGACTCATCCTCGAGCACCACCACCAGAGCTCCTGTTGTTAACTTTCTTTTTTAATTTTAAACAACGTTAATACTTTTAAAATGTCTGTCAAGACGGTTCTTAAACATATTAACGCTGGTAGAATGAACGACTGACGCGGGAAGATTATTCAATTTATCAATTACTTTAAACGTAAAGTAGTTTTTAGCAATATTGGTAATGAAACGTCTGCCACGCAACTTAAATCCGTTATTGTGAGTATTACTATTATCGAAAGTGAACAATTTATCAAAATTTACGTTATTGATGTTATTAGCGATTTTGAAAACTTCAATAAGCTCCCCCCTTAATCTCCTAGTTTCGAGTGAATACAGGTCTAACTCTTTAATCCTATCATCATAAGGCTTATTGCGCAATGATGGAATAAGTTTCGTGGCACGACGCTGAACCCTTTCTAACCTATCAATATCCTCACGCAAGTACGGGCACCAAAACTGAACGGCATATTCTAAATGAGGCCTGACTAGGGACTTGTAAAGGGGCAATATAATATCCTTTGATTTAAATTCGAAATTACGCGCTATGAAGCCTAACATCCTATTAGCTTTTGCCCAAGACTCCAGGCACTGGTTCCTAACCTTTAAATCTTTAGTTACGCGTACGCCTAAATCTACTTCCTCGTCAACGCTCGCTAACTCCCTATCATCCATCGTGTACGCGTAATTATTGTTGCGAGAACCTATATGCAAAACTTTACATTTATCTACGTTAAATTGCATCTGCCACTTATCTGTCCACTCCATAATCCTATCTACATCGTCTTGGATCCTATTTCTATCGTCCTCGTTAACAACCTTACTGCCTATTTTAGTATCGTCCGCGAATTTTGACACGTTACTAGTCAATCCTACATCTATATCATTAATGTAAATTACGAATAGCAACGGGCCTAACACTGAACCCTGTGAGACACCGCTACCTACATCTAACCACCCCGATTCACTACCATTAACTACGACCCTCTGCCTCCTAGCACGAAGCCATTCTTCTAACCAGTTAGCTACCTGACCGCATATACGTGCGCTTTAACCTTCGCAATTAGTCTCCTATGCGGAACTGTATCGAACGCCTTTTTAAAATCTAAATAAATAAAGTCAGCTGCTCTATGCCTATCGTACTCGCGCACTATTTCGTTATAAAATTCTAACAAATTAGTTAAGACCTTTGGCGTCGAAACCCATGCTGACTACTATTAATCAAATCTCTACTTTCTAAGTGATCGATAATACGATCCCTAACTACGGATTCCAAAAGTTTACCGACAATTGACGTTAAGCTAATGGGCCTATAATTGCTAGCTACCGCGCGGTCGCCTTTTTTAAAAATAGGTGTGACGTTAGCTAATTTGAAGTCTTCAGGAATAATCCCCGTTTCGAGTGACTGATTAAAAATCTTCGTTAAGGGGCCTACGATAACTTCTTTCAAATCTTTCAAATGTCTGGGATAAAAAGCATCAGGGCCTGGAGCCTTGCTAACTTTTAGCCTATCGATATAATGTGCAATCTTAGCCTCGTAAACAGTTATTTCATCTAAAATAGTCTCGCTATTAAATGCAACGATATCATCAACGTCAGGGACATTATTTACGTCTTCTACGGTAAAAACTGTGGCAAAAAAGTTATTGAAAATACCCACCATCGCCTGAGCGTCAGAAGCCAAAGCGCCATTTACATCCACTAGAGGGCCTATGTTATCTTTTACCAGCTTACGATTATTTACGTATTCAAAAAACTTTTTTGGATTATGTTTACTATCCGCAGCTATAACTATCTCTAAATTACGCTTAGCATTCCTAACTGATCTTTTAACCTGACGTCTAAGCTTGATATATCTATTAAAGTTAGCTGCCATGCCATTGCACTTACTAAATCTATACGCTCTATTATAAACTCTCCTATTTCCCTACTCCACCACGATTTCTAACGCGCTTGGGCCTACGAGGAATAAACTCCCTTTCAATATTCCTAAAACTTTCTTTAAACACCACCCAACGCAAATTTGTGTCATTACCCATAAATAAATTATCCCAGTCCACTACTCTCATCCTATCCGCAAAACTAACAAAATTAGCCCTACGAAAATCAGGGACTTCCACTACATTACTATCCTGAGTGTTTTCTATCAATAACTTAAACCTAAGAATTTGATGATCGCTACATCCTAAACTCTCACCTACTTCTAAACCTTCGACTATATTCTCGCCGTTCGTCATCACCAAATCTAAAATATTGTCACCGCGCGTTGGTTCGGTAACTATCTGTCATAAAAAGTTATCGTCCATAAACTCAACCAATCTCAAACCCTCCTCATTACCAGTAAAATTCTCGTAATTAACATTAGGGCAGTTAAAGTCTCCAACAATTATACTATTCCAATTGTCAATAAAATTACCAAGAAGTGAGTAAAATCTAGCATCTGTATCGAGGGGTTGAACGGGAGGTCTATAAACAACAACAAAATTGAAACTAATACTACGCGCCCTAACTTCAACACATATCACATTAATTGCTGCCGGAAAATCTAACTTAACCTCGATAGCCCTAAGGGAATTACGAATGTACAGCAAAACGCCTCCGCCAAACCTATGTAACCTATCATTAGTAAAGAGTTTAAAACCTGGTATATCAAGTTCCCCCAACAAGTCCCGAGTCACAGTATTCAACCAAGTTTCAGTGATAGCAACTATATCATAGTTGCCGGAATAAATTACCGCCTTAAATTCATTTAATTTATTTCTAATACTACGCGCCTTGCAATAAAAGACGTTTGTTATTTTTTACCACAGGCCCGTGTTTTAAACTATGTATCACGTCGGGCCCGCGTTTCCCGGACCCACAACGTTTAAAGAAGGCTTCGACCTATACAGCTTTCGCACGTTTTTGTCTATTAACCTACCTAGCCTAGCATTACCTATTTCATTAAAATGCACCCCATCTTTTATAAAAAGGCTAGGATCACTGAATTCGGACCACAGCTTTACGAAGGGTACATTTTCCTCAGCACAAATCTCTTCTAATTTGTTATTCAAAAATATTGTTTTTGACGTAATTCTAAGACCCAACCCGTCCGTGCCTAGGGGTAATACCTAGAACTAAAGACCTATCTGACCTCGCCTTCAGGGACCTAATTAACCCCCTATATCTCTCCAAAAGGTCAGGCACTCTCGTATCGGGCCTATACGAGTCGTTGCCTCCTACCATCGTCACCAACATTGAGTGACAGGAAGCAACATCAACCCTATCCACTTCGTCTCTAACTCTGTCAACCCTGGCCCCTGGGAGACAGACCCTCCTCCTCTTGGTTGGATTCCATTTAACGAACTCTTTGTCCATGTGGCGCACTAGAGAGTCCCCAATTAAAATAGTTTCCCCCTCATTCACGTCCCTTTCCAACTAACCCACTTTTTGTTATAATTTACCTATTTTTTTTTTTTTTGGTCTTATCCTCTCCTTACTTGCATGTCTGTAACTCTTTATTTGTATGTCTGTAGTTTGCATGGTATGACAGTGAGTTAAACTGTGTTTGCATGGTTTGTAAGCGTTCTTATTTTACTACTTTTCATCTTTCACCCCTTTCCTCCAACTATTTTTCTGACTTGTCAGCAGTGGCCAGTGGATGATGATGGGGAGTCTTTCTCTCTCTTTTTCTGAATGAATTTTAACCCACAAATGACAGGTTTTGCAACTTGTTTAACCCCTTATTCTCCTCTTTTAACCCCCTCCTGTTTCCTTTCTCTCAGGCTAACGTTAGAGTGGATCTTAGGGTCTTTGTTAGCCTCAGCTTCTGTAGATCTGACAACTACCTCATGATACTTTATTACCTTCTCTCACAGATGGTACAAAAATTGTATGTGTACCCAGTGGTGAGCTGCCAAAATTTTAACAACTGGTTTGCTAAGCTGCCAAAATTTTCACCACTGGGTTCTGTATAAAAAATTCTGAATTCGGCAATAAAAAATTGACAACCCTTCCCACCCCACCCTTTCGCAATTTTAATTAAATTAATTATCTCGCTATTTGCCTTTTTCAAGTGTCTGCATTTTATGATTCAGCTAGGTATTAATAACTGCATGACAATTAATTAGTATAGTTAATTAGAGAAATAGACATTTCTAATGAAATCAGAAAAGAAGAATTATTTAATAAAAAATGATGAATCATATTATCTACATAGTTAAAATTAAATTGCTTAGTCAACTTTAGCAATAATGAATTATTAGGCAACACATAAATATCAGTACATCTATGCTCTCTTCAGCGTCCAGCAAAAAAGTTAACCGGTTCTTATTTTCAAAAAGATTTTAACAACCAGTTCGCGCGAAATGGTGCAAACCAGGTCCAGCTCACCACTGTGTATACCTCATTTCCTAATTTTTATTTGAGAGAGTTGTAAAAATAATATGTGTACACCCTGGATATTAATTTCAAATCCTATTATTTAGAAGTTTATATGTTACAATTTACAACAGGCAAAAAACAAAATTATCAATGCTAGTAGATAGTTATCAGTATACCAAGCGATATTCTTCTCTAGTTTGGCCTATTTTTTGTTACAGAAATAGATACAGTACAATAGTTTATACACACAACTAACACAAACACATTATATGAACTCAGTTCAACTGATGACCAACTGATAGATTGCTTTCCCAAATTAGTTTTGCTATATTAATAGGGTGTGTCAATTTGGGAGGTGAAAATTAATTTTTGCCAATTCCTTCACTGAGGGGTTTTAAAAATATGTTTTTGGATGTGAAGAATTCAAATCCGCTATTATTTTTGTGATTGCTCAACACTTAGCTTGGTAAATCTACGTTTGATTAAAAAGCACATAAATTGCTCTCGGAAAACAACATTTATTAATTTTAGCTTCTCAAAATGTCAGGTAATGCGATAAAAATTTTAGTTTCTCTGCATAAAACATATCCTAGTAATCATAAAACATATCCTTGTAATCATAAAACATATCCTTGTAATCATAAAACAACATTAGAAAGTAATGACATCAGTAAAAAAAAATATTTAAACAAGTTTCACCAAGTCTTGCTTTGATTCGTTCTTGGACATCAGCCGCCGACTTGCTTCTTGGCCTCTGATATAGCCCTCACGTTTCTCATGTGTATACACCCTGCCTGCTGCCTCTGACTTGTTTCACACACCTCTCTATTGACTGAGCATGACAGGGCCACTGTGAAACTTGCATAGGCTTGTCAAAGAACTTCTTTACTTCCGCTGTAGTCAGTTTACATGTCAAAGGAGGTTCAAATACCCCGTCAGACCAGTCTGTCAGCTCCAACACGGAAGAAGCACTGGGGTTGATGGAAGGTGTCTTCCTGAGACGTACAGAAAGATCTCCAAGTGTGTCATCATCTCCACCCCTCATGTCAACAATCTTTTGGACACCAGCTCTCCTCTCCTCACTGTCATCTGAGCACAAGAGTGTCTGAATTATCATTTCGCTGAATGCATACCATGCTGAGCATTTGATGGTTGACAAAACAGCATCCACTACAGCCTTCTTTTGCAGCCTAACTAGCCGCAGCTGAAACAAGATGTGGCGTGGGCCTTCCACCCAAGAGTGTTTTACTTTGATGTTGAACCAACAGGGGTAGTACACACCAACAATGTATTCCACTATCAGTCTTAAGTTGTTGAGGGTTTTGCCTTTAAGGCCATGTTTTGAAACCCATATGCGACAAAGCCTGTTTGCTGTTGTCAACCACCTTGAATGGCTCACTGGACCAATTTCAAGAAGGGCCAGATCTGTGGGAAGTTCTCCTGTCCTTATGGCCTGTGTGATCCTATACCCGTACGCTTGATCAGTAGAGAGATCCTTTACGACATTGTCACTCAGTGAAGTAAGAGGCTCTCCAATTGAGAGTTTGGTGAATGAAGGATCAATTTCAAGTTCGGTTGCAGTGTCTAGCATCTTGCCAATGTTACCTGTCCACTTGTTGTTAGACAAGGTCTTCCCATCCACTGCTGTGATCAAGTGTCGCAGGGGTAACTCGTTAGTGTGGAGGGCACAAACCAACCAGATCAGCTTACGGCAAAGCTTGACCTCTACCCAATGCATGGAACCACCCTCCCAGCCAGTGTTAACATTTGTAGAATCACCTCCAATGGCCTGCAGGCTTTTATCAATGCCCTTCTTCATGAAATCTACAAGATTATCAGCAATAACTTCAGCAGGTTTTTTTCTCATTGAGCCTTTCTCAGGAGTGAAGTGGTAGAGATATCTTCCACCTGGCTCACTGCACACAGAATAATGCTCTTCTTTGATGATGCTGGGGAACTGACGATCTGAATTGTCTGCTTTCAGCATAACTTTAGTTGTATCTTGACAGCCGTCAAAGAAGATGCAGTCAATTTCACCCTTCTTACAAAGATCATCAAATTCCTGATCCAGGGATCTCAAAACTTTTTCTTGGGCCCTCTCGACTTTATTGTGATCAACTACAAGTCTCTTGTCTTCTTCAGTGATCAAGCCAGCATCCATAAAGGCAGCAGTGGTGATGGCAGCTGTGGCACGCAGGCCAACACCATATCTGATACTATGCATAGCAACATTAGGTATTTCTAATGTGTTGTACTCTGGCTTTTTATTGGAAGTTGAAGACGTGCTTGGTATTTCTAATGTCACTTCATAACTTCCATCCTTTCCATCTTGAGCATCAGCTATTTGTTCTTCATTTTCATCATCAGAGAAAATTATTTCATTTGATGGCATTGAAACATCCTGCTTACTTGTCTGCTTATATTCAGCAAGCCTTCTTCTTTCGTCTTCTTGCCACTTCTGCTTTTTGACTTGTCTGTTGTGCTCAGGTTGATCTGGCAAGCCAATCTGATGTGGTCCAATAGAACCAGACTTGTCTCTCTGACCTTTAATGAAAGCAAGTTCCTTCACAGGGATCTTCATCTCCCTAGGGCATGTACAGTTAATGTGAGTTTCGTTTTTGCAACCAGCATCTGCAAGGCAGCCAAATTCAGAGCAGAGAACAATTTTACACTTGCAACTGAGGATGTCAAAAAGCTTGTCAAGTTTTGCAATGAAAGCCTCTTTGACATGTAGCTTTCCTCTCCCAAGAGATATGTTTGAGGCCTGCTCCCAGCTCTCTTGGATCTTGTTTAAGATTGTGACTCGTGAATTTACAACGGGGGCTACAAAAGAACTGTTTGCTCGTTCCCACTTTCAAGCACTTTAGGGTAAATGTCCTTTGCAAGACTGGCTGCTGGGTAGTTTCTCACATCCTCACCACTTTGTTCTCTTAGCAGTAGCCCATATTTCAGAATGTCTCGCAGAGTTGGGAGTTCAGAGGGCAACAACTCTCTACCAGTTCCAATTAGGTTGCTCATATGTGTGAATGTCCCCAGTCTTGTCCTCCTTTTAGAAGCCATTGTAGGTCAATTCCCTCTGGTTAGGATGGTAGCACTGACGGACAAGTAATCTTCAGCACACTGATGAATATGTTTCAACCTGTGAAATAAGCAAAAACAGCAGTGCATTATATATACAGCATATATAATTATTAATATAATAATTATTATATAATTCCATAAAAAAGTCAAAAAAGTCACTATGTTTATGTAGCTTCTTACCAAGCAAAACTAAATTATATTAAATTAACAAAAATATCTTTAGAATTCCTAAGTCATGCTGCAACTTTTTAGCACCCCTCATATTTGGAATTTGAAAGTTGAAAAATTCGACACCCCTAGTAGTACACACCAACAATGTATTCCACTATCAGTCTTAAGTTGTTGAGGGTTTTGCCTTTAAGGCCATGTTTTGAAACCCCTATGCGACAAAGCCTGTTCGCTGTTGTCAACCACCTTGAATGGCTCACTGGACCAATTTCAAGAAGGGCCAGTTCTGTGGGAAGTTCTCCTGTCCTTATGGCCTGTGTGATCCTATACCCGTACGCTTGATCAGTAGAGAGATCCTTTACGACATTGTCACTCAGTGAAGTAAGAGGCTCTCCAATTGAGAGTTTGGTGAATGAAGGATCAACTTCAAGTTCGGTTGCAGTGTCTAGCATCTTGCCAATGTTACCTGTCCACTTGTTGTTAGACAAGGTTTTTCCCATCCAGTGCTGTGATCAAGTGTCGCAGGGGTAACTCGTTAGTGTGGAGGGCACAAACCAACCAGATCAGCTTATGGCAAAGCGTGACCTCTACCCAATGCATGGAACCACCCTCCCAACCAGTGTTAACATTTGTAGAATCACCTCCAATGGCCTGCAGGCTTTTATCAATGCCCTTCTTCCTCATGAAATCTACAAGATTATCAGCAATAACTTCAGCAGGTTTTTTTCTCGTTGAGCCTTTCTCAGGAGTGAAGTGGTAGAGATATCTTCCACCTGGCTCACTGCACACAGAATAATGGTCTTCTTTGATGATGCTGGGGAACTGACGATCTGAATTGTCTGCTTTCAACATAACTTTAGTTGTATCTTGATGGCCGTCAAAGAAGATGCAGTCAATTTCACCCTTCTTACAAAGATCATCAAATTCCTGATCCAGGGATCTCATAACTTTTTCTTGGGCCCTCTTGACTTTATTGTGATCAACTACAAGTCTCTTGTCTTCTTCAGTGATCAAGCCAGCATCCATAAAGGCAGCAGTGGTGATGGCAGCTGTGGCACGCAGGCCAACACCATATCTGATGCTGTGCATAGCAACATTAGGGTCATTCTCTGTCAGATCAACCAAAAAAAATTGAAATTAACACCCTCATCTCTCATATTTTGCTGAAATTTGGTTTATAGGGAGTTTGAGAGCCCTGAATCCATTTCTGAAATTATAAGGTCAATCCGACCAACGGTTCAAGAGATATGACCTCAGGAAATTGAGGTCACTCGCGAGGTTACTAACATTTGGCGAGCCATAACTTGGGTAATAATTGTCATAATTATATAAAAGTATATATATTTAGAATCAGAAAACGACAAGGAATCCAAATATGCAAGTTTTAGAACTCTAGGTTGAAAAATAAAAGTTACACTGTAACCAAAATTTGAGGTCACGATTTGACCTCTGGGGTATCAAATGAGAATTTTTTTTTAAATGTAAAAAATGAAGGCATAGGCATTGGCTATTAGAATCAGCAAAAAAAAGTTTGTTTATGTTAGTATTTTTCATGTAACTAACATATAAGTGAACACCATATTCATAAGTTGTGCGTCAATTCTACCTATTTTTTCACACTTAAGCTCATAATTTGACCTATAGAAATTAAAATTACATTTTTTATAGATATAAAAAATAAAGTCAGAGTTCTTGACTAATAGAAACAATCATAAAAAGTTTGTTTATGTTGGTACTTTTCATGTAACTAACTTATAAGTGAACACCATATTTATAAATTGCTTGTCATTTCAAGGAATTTTTATATCTTAGCTATCAATTTGACCTCAAGCTCCAAGAATTTAAAAAAATTGTATTTCACTGCTAATCTACACTGGCAATAATAGTTATAATAGTGAAAGGGGAAGACTAAGCTCACATGTAGCCTAAACAAACCTGTTGAAACATGTTGCTACTTGTCTAAGTGCAGAATCAACACAGATAGTTGCAAAATTCCTTGTCTACAGGTTAGTACAGTTCCAGCCAGCACTGTGGGTGGCTGGTGGGTATGGTGTTTTAATGAGCCTCAGAGACTATCAAGGCCTAAAATATTAAGTGTGTATAGCTATATATTTCTAAAAAATATATATTACCTAATTGTAAATCCTATATCTTTACAGATCAAAATACAATGGTTCGGCACTTGAAATACTGCCAGGACCCTATTCAAAAACACAAGAAACGCATAACAATCAATCTTAGAAAAGTGACTGATGTACTTGTTGAAAAATGTGCTGGAAGAGTGAAAAAAGACTCATTGTTGTGTGTGAACTGCTGGACACTGATAATGAAAAACCCCACTATACTTAGTACCACTGAAAACAACGAGTCTGAGCAGGATTCAAATGAATCATCTACTATCAGTGGGCTTGAGTAACATCTCTTCAATTCAAGATCTGGACAATGACAGTGATTGCTTGATAAAGGAAAATCCTTCAACTTCAGTTGAACCAGTTCTAGCATTTCTGGACCAAACACCAGTTAAAAAAAGTAAGTAATAAATTAATATAATAACTTATACTTTACTACAAGGTCTGTTTGATCTACTATATAGCCAATTATATAGCATTTAAGGTACTATAATTAATATTTAATTACTAATATTCAGGTGTGTGAAACCTTTTTTTCTGTTCTTTTCAGAAGGGCTGTCATTAAGCCAGAAAAAGCGCAAGGCTCGTGGTAAGCTATCATCTGCTCAGAAACACCTGAAGGAGAGGCTAGAACTCAGTTATGGTGTTCAAATTACCGAGGAGGTAAGTGATACTTCAAAACCTGAAACTAAATCTGAAAAACATCTAGACAAATTAATGAATGAATTGAAACAGTCATTCCTGGAGAGCAAATGTCACCATCACAAACTACAAATATTGACACTCTCACCATACACAATTGAAAAAATAGCTAGTTTCTTTCAAACTACAACATACATGGTGAAAAGAAGCCGTTCACTTAAATCAGAACATGGAATCCTTCCGAAGATTCCACTAATGAGCAAAGGAAAAGTGATATCTGAAGAACACAAAGATATAGTTAGAAGATTCTATGAGTCAGAAGAGGTTAGTGGTATGTGTCCTGGCCAAAAGGATTGCGTGAAAGTTATCAGTGCTGAAGGTGCAATGAAGGTGCAAAAACGATTGGTCCTCGGGAATTTAAGAGATGTTTGAACTATATAAAAATGATGAAAAGAATCCCAAAATAGGATTTTCCACATTTGCAAAATTACAGCCATCATATTGTGTGCTTGCCGGTAGTGGTGGGACTCATTCTGTCTCTGTCTGCACATACCATCAAAATCCAAAATTGCAGCTGGCTGCATTGGGAGAAAGAGGTCTTTCATACAAGGATCTTATGGATTACAGTGTCTGCAGTACAGAAAGAGAGACTTGCATGATGCAACTTTGCAATGATTGCCCAAGAGAAGAGGGTGTCCTGGATTTTCTTGAGTTACTTGACAGTGTGAAATCAGCTCCAAATGAAATATCTTACAAGCAATGGGTGACTGTTGACCGTTGTACAATGGTTGATAAGGTGGAGCCACTTCCTGAATACTTATCATCCCTAAGCATGAAAATATCCTGCATGGTTCGTCATCACTGTGTTGCTCAGCAACAATCACAGTACTTCAAGCAGTTGAAAGAAACACTACCACCTCAGAGCGAGGTAGTTATAGTAGGTGATTTCTCTGAGAATTATTCTTTCATTGTCCAGGATGCTGCACAAGGGTTTCACTGGGACAATTCACAGTGTACAGTTCACCCTTTTGTCATCTATTATAGATCATCTGCAGACCAGGAACTTAGCCATTTTAGTGTCTGTTTCTAATCTGCATCACTAAAACACATTATAATGGTTTACTCATTCATATTGAAGCTTATGACATATGTTAAATTCAGATGCCCACAATTGAAGAAGGTGCACTATTTCTCAGATGGATGTGCTGGCCAATATAAGAACAGATACAACTTCACAAATCTCTGTTACCATGAAGAGGATTTTGGTCTGTCTTGTGAATGGCACTTCTTTGCTACATCCCATGGCAAAAATGCATGTGATGGGATTGGAGGAACAGTGAAAAGAGCTACTGCTCGTGCCAGTTTGCAGAGAACTACAGAGAGGCAAATTCTTACACCAGAACACATGTTTCAGTTTTGTGAAGAAAACTTGAGCAAGAAGATAAATTTTTTCTTTGTAACTACAGCTGATTTGAAAGATGCAGAAGAATGGTTGGAACATCGATTCAAGGATAGTAGGGCTATTCCTGGAACTCAGAAATATCATAGATTTGTTCCCCTAAACAAGGAAGAACTGATGGTGTATCCCATTTCAAGTGGCATTGGAGAAAAGAAAAGAATAAGGAAAAGTCATTTTACTAATGAACCTGCAATGCTTGGTAACCTAAAATGTGTCAAACCAGGAGAGTATGTTGGCTGCATTTATGACATGCAAGTTTGGTATGGAATTGTGGAGGAATATTGTGAAGAGTTTGATGATTTCACTGTGAACTTTCTACATCCCTCTGGGTCATCAGGATCAAGTGCATATTATTATCCATCAAACAAGGATTCATGTGCAGTGCCAGGACATCATATATTAACTGTAATGAGTTGTCCTACCCTAAGAGGAGGCAGCAGAATTCAACACATTTTTCCACAAAAAGAAATTGATGAGAGCATTGAGCATGCAAAAATTGTATTAGGCTAGCACATGAATCCTCTAAGTAGGTCTTCCCCTTTCACTATTATAACTATTATTGCCAGTGTAGATTAGCAGTGAAATACAATTTTACATTTTTCGCCTTCATGTTTTTATATCTATAAAAAAATGTAATTTTAATTTCTATAGGTCAAATTATGAGCTTAAGTGTGAAAAAATAGGTAGAATTGACGCACAACTTATGAATATGGTGTTCACTTATGTTAGTTACATGAAAAATACTAACATAAACAAACTTTTTTTTTGCTGATTCTAATAGCCAATGCCTATGCCTTCATTTTTTACATTTGAAAACAAAGTTCTCATTTGATACCCCAGAGGTCAAATCGTGACCTCAAATTTTGGTTACAGTGTAACTTTTTTATTTTTCAACCTAGAGTTCTAAAACTTGCATATTTGGATTCCCTGTCTACACCTTTCAAAACACAACCACTAAATTTGCAGATTATATCTTATAAATTTATCCATGCCAGTTGATATTATTTTATCTTACCCCTCTCTCTCCTTCTCAGTCTCTCATGACATGCCCCAAGGAACCCTATCAAGTTCTCGCAGAACCCAACTGTTCTGCAGTAGCATTCCGCAGAACACAGTTTGAAAACCCCCCTGCACTAGAGGGCCTATGTTATCTTTTATCAGCTTACAATTATTGATGTAATCAAAAAAACTTTTTTGGATTATATTTACTATCCACAGATACAAGTATCTCAAAATTACGCTTAGCATTCCTAACAGATCTTTTAATCTGACATCTAAGCTTGATGTATCTATTAAAGTTAGCTACCATGCCATTGCACTTATTAACCCTTTGACGACTGGTATACGTTTCTTTGAACTTAAAAGTTTAGGTGTTATTGGTATTCACAATTAGATATGTTAGTAACTATAGTCACTTAAATGACCCATTTTGGGGTTAATTTTCCAACAACTAAATGATACCTATATAAACATTTAGATGTACTTGTAGAAACGTTGCATCATTGTACAATTTATATTATTATTTCGCTGGGACACACATGTCCTATGGTCCTCAAAGGGTTAAGTCTATAGGAGGGGTCCTGTGTATTAAGGTACCTAAGTGCCAAAATTAAAATTTGCCAGAAATAGCCTCCAAAGTTCAGCAATATTCTCGCAATAGTATCTCTGTTATTAAATGAACTAGAACATTCATTTTTGGCTAAATTAGAGTTCTAAGTATGCTAATGAAGATGTTGACGAGTTTTTGGAATAGATTTTCATATTTTTTTTTTTTTTTCTTATTTTCTTATTATGCTGAACTTTGGGTGAACTTTGGGTGAACTTTTGGCTGGTGATAGAGGTGAAAAAAGTAGTTCGCTTCATAAGGTTTTCAACCATACTTCTAGTGTCGTAAGGTCATTATAACCCAAACCACGCGATAGAGGAAGGGTGAAAATAGTGATATCCATCAAAAACACATTTTCACCTGTGGTGGCACTTAGGTACCTTAAGACGCATGACCCCTCATATGCTCTGTTACACTCATTTATGAACCAACCTATTTCCCTAGTCCACCACTTGGGCCTACCATGACTTCTAGTGTGCTTGGACTTATGAGGAATAAACTCCCTTTCAATGTTCAAAAAACTTTCTTTAAACACACCTCCCAATGAAAATTTGTGTCATTACCCATAAATAAATTATCCCAGTCCACTACTCTCATCCTATCCGCAAAACTATCAAAATTAACCCTACAAAAATCAGGGACTTCTATTACGTTACTATCCTTACTGTTTTTTATCAATAGCTTTCAATAGCTTAAACCTAATAATTTGGTGATCACTACATCCTAAACTCTCACCTACTTCCAAGCCTTCAACTATATTTTTGTCTTTCGTCATCACCATGTCTAAAATATTGTCACCACGCATTGGTTTAGTAACCATCTGTTGTAAAAAAAAAAAAAAAAAAATGATCTTCCATGAACTCAATCAGTCTCAAACCCTCATCATTACTAGTAAAAGTCTCATAATTAACATTAGGGCAGTTAAAGTCTCCAACAATTAGTATACAGGTGACCCTCTGTATACATGGTTTCAGCTATACACTGTTTTGGTATTGCTCCCCACCCCCTGTATACACGGGAGGGGATCTTGTCCATACATGGTTTCCCAAGCCAACACAGCTGTGTGTGGTGGCCTGTTGCTCTACCCCTCCCCTCCCTACCCTTCCACCACTCACTCAGTCAGTAGCGCACCAGTTACCAGTGTTGCCAATCTACAATACAATTGCCCTAACCAATCCCCCAATATTGAATCTAATTGAGGCGAGGATTCTATTATCAATTTTGCAAATTTACAAATTATACATCACAAAGGATGTTATCCAATATTTTAATTAATCGTTATGTTAAATATATGCATCTCTAATGATTTTAACTTCTTTACAATGTATTTTTATACTTTATTGGTACTACAATTAAAAAAATAAATCACAACAAATAATCACAATAAACAACAACACTCACCAGTAAACATCGTCCGCAGCAACTCTACCCAATCTGCCTACCTTTATTTGTAAGTTAAACCATTTTTTTCTTGTTACTGCAGTAATAATATTATGTGCAGTTAATATATAAATATAAATGTATGTATAGTATGTGTTTTGGTGTTTCTGTACGTGTTTTAGTGATGTATGAGGAAATATAGTTGGTCATAGGGATTGATTGTATTTTTTCCCACAAGGTATTACTCCTCGTACGCATGGGTGTTTTCAGGAACTTAACCCCCGTGTATACCAAGGGTCACCTGTACTATCCCAATTATTAATAAAGTTACCAAGAAGTGCATAAAATCTAATATCAGTATCGAGGGGTTGAACAGGTCGTCTATAAACAATGAAATTAAAGCTAATACTACGTGCCCAAACTTCAACACGTATCACATTAATTGCTGCCAAAAAATCTATTCTTAACTTTGATAGCCCTAAGGGAATTACGAATGTACAACAAAACATCCACCACTCCTATGTAATCTATCATTTGTAAAAAGTTTAAAACCCGCTATATCAAGTTCCCTCAACAGGTACCAAGTCTTGGTATTTAACACATTTTGGTTATAGCAACTACAGTACAGTAAACTGGGGTGATTCTGGCCCACGGTGATTCCAGACATTTTTGACCCATTACACTTTATGGTGCTGTGTTGTGGATTGTAATTAATTTTTTCATATTGTTTTTGCAGCACTGGAAAGCTCATGAAAAGCTGGTCACGTGGCAAACAACAATTTTTATTCCACCCTTCAAGACATTCTACAGGGTGCTTGGGAAGGCATATTCTGAAAGTGCACATTTTTTTTCACCAAAATGTATGGCCCCCATCACAAAATGGACAATGAAAATCTGGGGATTTGTACCACCCCAAACGATAGTCCCATTATCTGAATTAGTTATGCAAAAGACATCATGTTGATAGGAATTTTCATTTTGGGGTTACAGGCATCAAAGTACATTTGCATCCAATCCAGGCGAGGTGTCCGTAATCACCCCATACCTATAAAACCTGTAATTAACCTGTTTATCTTCTAATTATTCAGAAAAAATGCATAACCTGCCTGAGCTTCAAAACACATGACTAAACATTTATTTTCTTTTTCAGCCATTTCTTAATTAATTCATTCATTCGTTCACTTATCTCCAAATGCCATGAACATACACCAGGATTACAGGTGCTGTGCTGCGAAGTAATTACTCCAAGGCCAGCTTGGCTTGGTGAGACATGTGGCACAGACATACATCCTATTCAAAATCCAATTTGAAGTTTACGTTTAATGACTGAAATTCCTCCTCTCCATCTTTCAGGGTCTGTGGATGTGTGTGAGGGACAGGCTGCTTCTTCGTGGTTCTGGCTGCCATAGCTCTTCATTGAGGTAACTTGCCTACCAAATACATGCACTTGTATTATTCACTTCCAATTCTGCCCTTAATTTCAATCATTATATGTTTTTTTTTACAGGAATTCCTCTTTTCCTTCTTTCAGGTTGATGTTCTTGGGGACTCCTGCAACAGTTTTGTGGCCTTTTTTAGGTGAAAAAAAGCTTTATTTAATGAAATTTGTTTTACTTTTTTAAAAAGAGACATTCATTGGCCACAATCACCCCGCAATGTAGAGTTTTCAGACACATGGACAATGCAGTACTTATTGCTATAGAGAAAAGCATCCATAATCACCCCAAGTCCGTGGTGATTCCAGACACCAACTTTTTTGGCAATAACTGTGTAATGGAAAGCTAAATGAAGATTCTGTCTATGGCACGTGATAGTACAGACCAAGATACAACTTTATAGAAATAAAGTCACAAATTCCACCGAAATGTTTGCATGCAACACAGGGAAAAAAGTTCAAAATGTCCATAATCACCCCAGTTTACAGTACCGTATATCATGGTTCCCAGAATAAATTATAACCTTAAATTTGTTCAATTCATTTCTAGTACTTGTGTGTTACAATAAAGCATGTTTAAATTATTTTTTATCATGGATTGACATTTTAAACTATTTTTCACATTGGGCTGGCATTTCCCAGACCCACATCATTTAAAGAGGGCTTCAATTTATACAGCTTTTGAACACTCATTGATTAACCTACCTAGCCTAGCATTCTGCTCAGTAAGGAGTTTAGTTGCAGTTGTCTATGACTTCCTACAGTTGATGTGGTACAGAAGTAACATTATTATATACTAGCTGTTGATTCCTCCTCAGCACCTCCCACTCACTAAATGTGTTGTAAAAGCTGGTCCATTGTTCATTCCTCCAGTGGTTCTCACACATTTATAATATTGGCCCATATATTCTCAATAAGATTCAGATCGCATCCCTTGGCCAATCCAGAAGGTCAATAGTTCTTTGCTCAGAGAACCAGCATGTGACAATTGGTGGTGTGTGAATTGGGGACCTGTCTTGCATAAAAATGATTCACTCAGGAAATGCAGAGCATATGCACACACAGAAGGAAGCATAATCTCTGAAAATTTCAATATAGTGATCTGTAGTAAACCTCCCTTCTATTTTGGTGAGCTCTCCTACACCATACAAATGAATTCATCCCCACATATTACAGGTGACATGACCACGATGTGCTTCCTCATAGATGTACTCTTGAGTATATTGAGTATTATTCCTCCTCCAACAATGAAGATGGCCATGGGATGTGGAGGAAAAGGTCTTTTCATTGGTAAATATCACTCAGCTACAAAAGTCAAGTCCTTTGTCAACATGTTGCTGAGCAAATTGAAGTCTATTTTCTCAATGTTGCTAATTTAATTTCTCCTTGATAGCCAGGGTTCAATGGTGTAACCCCGCTTCATGTAGCCACCACCTTACTGTCATTGCCAAAACATCAAGCTGCAATCGTTCCCTTATGGCAACAGCATTGGTAAAGGGATGGGCTTCTGCAACATCACAGATCCTTCAATCATTCACAGCAGTTGTTAGTCAAGGTTTCCCCATTCTGTGGTGATCTCAGATTCCCTTCCTCCTGCCTGCTACCTCTTCAACCATATATAAACTGTTCTAGAAATTCCAAATTTTCTTGCAATTTGAGTTGGAAAGAGCCCACTCTCCTTCGTGCCAGTGATTCTTCCACTTTCAGCAATTTTATGGTGATGATAATTGATAATCCATTCTGCAGAGTTGTTGCTTTGATAAGATTCAGGAATAATGTAAGTTTATTCTCAGTAACACCTCTGTCATGACATCATGTGGTGTTACATGATATGTTAAAAGTCAGGTGGAATTGTTGGAATGCAGAAACAGTTTGGAAAATGGTCATTCAGCTGCTATACCAGCAGTTCCCAAACTTAGTTTGTGATTATCCCTTTTGGTTAGTCACCAAATGAAAATTACCCACCTGCGAAAAGCACAGGAAACTTCATTTTATTGAGCATAAGAAGAATTATTTCATTTTTACTACATAATACTTGTATATTTCTACACAGGGTGTTCATGAAGTCCCCATCTATTTCAGTGAAAATGTAGCAAAAAGGGTAAAATTCAACAACAATATAAGAGAAGGCATACATTTAATGAATACTTAAGCATTTGATTCTACATGAGCACCATCAGTATCTCTACAGAGTTTGAATCTGTCAGCAGCATTGCCAAACACATTTTGGAGCATGACAGGGGTTATTTTTTAAACTGCTTTATGATATGAGCACATAAATCTTGCAGATCTGTAACCCTCGTCTGATAGACGTTTGATGTGATAAAGCCCCATGCAAAGAAATCCAAGGGCATTTAAAATGCCCAGGGCTTGGTTGCCTCCACATCCAATCCATCAGTTTGGAAATCATTAATTTAGGTACTCCTGAACAATGTTTGTGTAATGACAAGATGCCTTATCTTGTTGAAAGACAATGGTTTTTAAAATGCCATCCGAATGAAGCTGGGACATTTACGTGCTCATATTATAACAGCAGTTACAAAAATAACCCTTGCCATGCTCCAAAATGTGTTCCACAATGCTGCCGACAGATTCAAACTCTGTAGAAATACTGATGGTGCTACTGTAGAATCATATGCTTAAGTATTCATTAAATGTATGCCTTCTCTTATATTGTTAATGAATTTTACCCTTTTTGCTACGTTTTCACCGAAACAGATAGGGACTTTATAAACACCCATATATATAGTAGCCTACTTTATGTATAAGTTAAGCACATAAGATATTGGTCAAAGAATGGCTACTACATTGGAAGCAAGCAAAACACATCCCTCACACTAGTCTAGCGCGAGGGATGCAACTGTTTCTGCTGAACTAATGCCTCAATTCTAGGTTGAGTTTCACTGAAGGCACAGCGTAAATCACCTTCAATGTGCAACCAATTTTGCTGTTTGTTCTTTATGACCATCATTGCTGAAAAGTCTGCCTCACAATGTAACTTGTTGAAAAGGCACCAGCACTTTGTTTACCTCTTCAGCAAGCAAAGGATACTCCCCATCCACTTTTGCCCAAAGTATATCTATTTTTTTTCTCTACAGGGTGGGCCGTAAGTTTCCATACATAGGAAAAATTAAACGTTTGTTTTTATGTTTCAGATACCCTAAGAATATGCGTTTGACGTAAGATCTTGTTTACTGATGAAGCAAATTTTTACGTCAATGGAGAGGTTAATCGGCAAAACATACGTTATTGGAGTAATGCTAACCCTAACTGGCTGAGCTCGACGAAGATGCAAAGTGCCGGTAAAGTGATGGTGTGGGCCAGGATATGGGGTGACAGAATTATTGGACCAATTTTTGTCAGTGGAAATCTTAATGCCGAAAGGTATCTTAACATGTTGCAAGAAGAGATTTTCCCATCCCTGCTAAACGAGGAAGGTAACTTCCCAGTTTACTCCCAGCAAGATGGAGCTCCACCTCATTATGGTCTTCACGTGCGTCGGTATTTGGATCAGCAGTTTCCAGATGCTTGGATTGGTCGGCGTGGTCCTGTGGAGTGGCCTCCCAGATCCCCAGATCTCACCCCCCTTGATTTCTATCTTTGGGGGCACTTGAAGGCCATGGTGTATCAGGAAAAGATACGAGACATAAATCATCTAAAGGAACGTATCACCAATGCCATTACAAGCATAACGTCAACTGTGCTAATGCGTGTTCATCAACAGTGGGGAACACGTATTGAAATGTGTTTTCAAAACAATGGCAACCATGTAGAGCATATTATATAAATAAAAATGGTTGTCCATAAAAAAATGTTTATTTTTCCTATGTATGGAAACTTACGGCCCACCCTGTATAAACTCAAACTTCAGAATAAGATCTTGCCACATTTTCAGGAATTCTGCTTTCAGTTCAGGTGTCTCGCTGCTTTTTGGGGTGCAATAAATAGCATGGCTGCATATGAAATATGCTTCTGTATAACATTGACTGCAGAAAGTCATAGACAACAAGGGTGGCTGGACAAGATATTAAATTTGTGTTCATGTATAAAATCTCTCTCAAATCAATGGTAATTATGAATGTGTAACACCTTTGCAAAATTGCAAAATTGCCAAATATCATCGTTTAAATGGCTCTATGCTTATTGATATGAATCAGTGTGATAGTTTTATTTTCTGTAATTCTCTCCTTTGAGGTGAGAGACTGCCAAGAGTCACAGCTGCAGTGGTTCAACACTTCAGTTGTAGATGCAAAAAACTTCTTTTTTCTACGTGAAGGTCAAAATATGATAATAAAAACCCACTCTAATAGACAGTTTATTTCCACAACAGTTTCAATGCCCACTGGCATCCTCTTCGGGTGGATACAGAAAAACAAATGAACCAAAAACAAGAGGGAAAACAGTCTAGGGACCATTAAGAAATTCACACCTGGGTTAGATAAAATTCTCCTGACACTAGAAGGGCATTTTTATTAAAGGGACCTGCTTGTAAGTACTGTACATGAGAAAATATTATGAGTTGGAATTGATGCAAACAATATGTCCCAGGAATCTAATTTGGTTTCGTTATGTAGATGATATTTTCTCATTTTGGTCTGACCACTGGAACAACTTTGACACTTTCTTTCAGTCATTAAATAATCTTGTTCCCTCTATTAAATTTAAATATGAATGGGAGAATGACAAACAATTACCTTTTCTAGATGTTTTGGTCATTAACAAAAAGTGGAAAGCCCAATTTCACAGTCTATAGAAAACCTACTCATTGTAATTCATACACGAATTATTTTTCATATCATGATGAAGGGGTTAAAAGCTCAATTATTTCTTCCATGTTTCTAAGAGCACTCAGGATTTGTAGCCCACATTTGCTGGACCCAGAAAATTCAAAGATTTGGAACATTTTTAAGGATTCTCGGGAACCTTCAGTTAACCAAACACAATATGAGTGTTTGCCTTACATTGCCAGCTTAGAAAGAGAAAAACCCTTGATAGAAGATTTTAAGTTTGCTTTGGCATTCAAATATTCATCTACTGTAAAAAGTAAATTGGTTATGAATAATGTTGCAAAACAGGAACAAGCCTGTGTCTACAGCATTCCCTGTAAAAGTTGTGATTTAATATATGTAGGAGAAACGAAGAAATATTGAAACCTGTATTAAAGAACACAAATATGCCTTCAGAAGTTGTAATACTAATAATGCCATTTTTTGGGGAATCAAGTAAGGTACTTTATAAATGTAATAATTATGTCAAAAGAAAAATAATAGAATCTGTATGTATAGAACAAGGTAATTTTAATTTGTGCGAAGGTACTTATAAGTTGGACCCTTTAATGAGATTCTTGGTCAAAAAAAATCTCTTACAGAGTCGGGTAAATGGGTTCTAACATACGTGTGAATTTCTTAAAGGTCTCTGGATTGTTTCCTTACTCGCTTTTGGTTCATTCTTTTTTTTTTTCTTTGGTAAAATGTAAATGGAATAATAAACGTAAATGTAATAATGGAAGTAATAAATGTGGAAATAAATATAAATGCAATACAGGTAATAAAAGGTAATAAAATAAATGTAATAATTAGTGTAAAGGTAATAATAATAAATGTTAAAAAATGTAAATGCAACAATAAATGCAGTACTTATGTCAAAGTAATAGAATCTGATGTATAGAAGAAGATAGTTTTAAATTTGTGTGAATGTACTTATAAGCAGGACCCTTTAATAAAAATGCCCTTCTGGGGTCGGGGGAACAGGATCTAGCCTAAGTGCGAATTTCTCAATGGTCCCTGGATTGTTTCCTTCTCACCATTTTCATTCATTTTTCAGTTTATAATTTCTGTATAATAAACAATGTAATAATAAATTTATAATTTCTGTAATAAATAATAATGCAATATTAAATGTAATAAATTTAATAATAAATGTAATAATTACGTAGAAAATAATAGAATCTGTATGTATAGAACAAGAAGATAGTTTTAAATTTGTGCGAATGTACTTATGAGTGGGTCCCTTTAATAAAAATGCCCTGGACTGTTTTCCCTCTTGTTTTTGGTTCATTCATTTTTCTGTATCCACCTGAAGAGGATGCCAGCAGGCATCAAAACTGTTATGGAAATAAACTCTGTCTATTAGAGTGGGTTTTTATTATCATACTTCAGTTGTAACATGGGACTTATTAATACAAAACAATTATATGCATTTATGATGCTGCCTCAATACAAAACATTCTTCATTTCTAAATAATATTTCTCTCAATGATTGTTTATTACTATATCAGTGTTACTGACCTAGAAATAGCATTTGTTCCAGATATAACAATGCCATACCAATATTATCCATTCAGCTTTGTCCATTTGCCAATTGGAAGGTATGCTAAGCAGTGATGTATGAAACCTATATATACCCATCAATGTGGTAATGTTAAAATGTTATTAAAATTTAATATGCATCAAAATGTTTTTTTTTCATTCATAAACCACCTATATATGTATTTATATATATATATCAGATTTTTGCTCTGTCTTTGTTATAACACAGAATAATAGCTGAATCTATGTTCAATACTAAATGTAAATAAATAAATGAATCAATTTGGAATTTGCTCAGGGCGTAATAATGCCTACCAACAGCTCTTTTTATACATTGTAACTAGTTCATTCATGCCTGCCAATACCATGAACACTCATCACATCCAAAGGGTTTTTTTTTAGTTTTTACAAGACCCTTTTTCATTCACTTCATTGACACCCCCCCTTGTTAATATATATCCCCTTCTTGAATTTATATTTAATTACTCATTTATGTTTCCTAAGTAGTAATATGTGAACCAGTGATGAATGGAAATAATTATGTTCTAAAGAATTTGGCAATGTGTCAACCAACCAATCAGCATTCACTCACTCTGAGATTCATTCATAAAATGTTACAACCATTTATAGTACACACAAATATATGCTAGGTATCACTATCTGTTCTCAAGAGTGTCCTACGAATAATGAGTGCAACTGTACATCCAAATGTAAAGTGACCTGAAGTATTATAACTTGGGTTTTGCTTACCTTTATTTCTTACATCCTTCTAAATTCCTCTACATATAATAGTAGAAGTATCAGCACAAAACTCTGAGGAAGAGAAATTAGTCTTAGCCTATTAACCAATGAGTAGCTACTATACTATAGTTCATATAACTGAATCCACCTTTCTACACAAAAGTGAATTAGGCTTTGTCTTACAACAGTATCACTTTGTGAAGTTTGGCTCACATTTCTATTGATGATAATGTTTTGGCGGATAGTGCTAATTTAAGATTACTTTGAAACATATATAAACTTATTAATTTGAATATCCATAAACTTTTAAAAACTTTTTGCATTAGGCTTATACTGTAATTTAAAGTACTGACATATACAGGGTGTCCATAAATGTTTACCCTGAAAACAGTATGCTCATGTTTTAATGACGAATCTTGTATCCATTTTCTTTTTACAGGTGATCTCGTACACGCATAGAGTTTCTGTGCTGGTGTGTTTCATCTACCGCATTCACAGCTAGGAGTGCCGTAGTAGCTGTTCAGTTAAGATGGCATCTGTAACAGAGAAGGCACAATGTGTTGTGTGGCTTGCAGAAACAAAATCTCCTGTCAGTGTTCAGCGAAGGTTCAGAACAAAGTATGGAAAGAATCCACCTGATGTGAAGTTAATTAAATCATGGATGAAAAAATTCTTGGAAACTGTTTCCACAACTGTGTACCTGGGTATGCTCACCAATCACGCCATCCCCCAGCTGCAGGACAGGCAGCCAACTGTCATCTTCCAACAAGATGGGGCACCATCTCATTGGGCAGATGTTGTTCGTGAAACTCTTGACGTAACATTTCCAAATCGATTGATTGGCAGGGATGGGCCAATCCCATGGCCCCCAAGATCACCAGACATTACCCCGCTGGATTTCTTTCTCTGGGGTCATGTTAAAGATTTGGTTTATGCAACAGTTGTTCCAGATATCAGGACATTGCGAGAACGCATTACAGATGCAATTGCAACAGTTAACCCACAAATGTTGGAAAATGTGTGGCTTGATTGTGAATACCATTTAGACATTTTACGTGCCACTAGGGGTGCACATGTGGAAGCTTATTAAGTTCATTAACTATGTATCAAAACTTTCTATGTTTATCTACTTATGATTAAAACTGTTTGAATAAGAGTTTATTTAAAAGTTATAGCATGCTTTAATCAGGGTAATCATTTATGGACACCCTATATAACATTATTGTGCCATTTCACCTTTGAAAAACTTTATAAAAAGAACAATTTTTAGACTCTTAAGTTAAATCATTAAATCACTTCAACTAGTTTAATATTAATTTTATCTGAAGTTTAACATACTTCCAAAATATCTGGTCTTAAGTCTTAATTTTAAAAAATAATCATAATGAATTAGTTACTTTTGCAGTTGCAACAGACTTCCACATTTAAAATGCCCAACTTCTACTTGCAAAGAGGGCACAGCTATTGCAATAATTTAATAAAAACTCACAAAATTTCCAATAAAATACCAGAAAAGTAAAATACAGTATGGTGCCTAATCAAGCAAGCACACACATTTAATGACAATGAACTGCAACACTATCTTTTCAAATTTAATAAAAACTGCATCTTAAATTACTTTTTAGAATTTGTGACTATGGTACTATATTATCTCGGTGACAATTAGATGGTATGGTGACAACCCCCAAGTTTTGTCTGAATTTTCAGTTTGGAAGGATTCCTGAGAGCTCCCAAACCACACAGAACGTAGGGTGGAGTGAAAATATCAAAAGTGTCAGGATCAAAATTGAGGGGGTGTCTAGATAGTTGTCTTTTGTCCAGGATTAAACTTTAAAACCAATTTTGGGTCGTTGCATACAAAACTGACTGCTCCTGGCCAATTTATACAAATCGTATGTGCACGCGACCAAAATTTGAACCCAGTGACCTATCTCAGGTTCTGGACATGATAGAAAGAAAATTTAAAAACCGTTGATGTATTTTTCACCACTGAAGCAGATTAAAACACTTGCAGAGGGCTGCAGGCTCAATGATGCATCAAAAAATCAATATTTATATTATTTTTGGCCAAAAAATTGCAATTTTCAGCCTTTTTTTTTTGCAAATTTTTTTAGACAATTTGTGGTAAATATGTAAAATTTTCTACTGGAAATATTACAAATCAACTTAAGATTAATCTAAAGTATCACTCATTAAACAAAGTAATAAAAAATAATCTAAACAGCTTCAGAATACTGTATTTTTTTATTGAACACTTTCATCAGTTTTCTTGATTTTATCTTTTATCGAATAATGCCATCACAACATTCAAATCCTACCACAATTGAGGAAGCCTCTATTACAAGTTTAATGTGCCTCTCTACAGCCTGATTATGACAAGGCTGGTTGAGTTTCAGTACTTCCTTTCTTATGTTTATGAGTTCTTCATTGGTCAGAGATGCTATGATAAGGGGGCTCATAAATGTCAGGTGAATTTAAGTTTATCATTTTGAGATACCCTCAAACTATCAATTTTAGGCACCATGAATCTCCTGACACTACCATCTCTCTCAACACTCAAGTCAGGCTGTAACTCTGGAACTTCAATATCCTCATCTGAATCACCACCTTCAAAGTCATTGTCTATCACTGTTTCAACTGATTCATTCCCTCTGACCAAATGTACTTTGTTAACTGCGATGTTTTGGATTTGTGGGTCTGAATCAGCAAGCATGGCAAATAATACATTCTCAGGGTGAGCATAGTATGCATTTCGGTAGAGGGTTTTTAGGGCTATCTCCCTGACTTCCTTGTGAGGAAATTTCAGGATCCTTTGGAACATATCATGAAAGTGCTTAGCACCATCTGTGCATTGGTACTACTACTTGATCTGGAACCAACTTGGAAAATAGACCAAGATACAAAACTCTGCAAGTGTGACCAGAATGTTGGAAGGCTTCCTTTGAGATGTATAAAATCTGAGGATTCCACATGCCAGAGTCAACCACCTTGAATGACAGATCAGTCCAACTTCAAGGAACTCAAGATCAGGAAAAACACAGCCAAGCATAACAGCTCTACAGATTCTGTAAGCATAATACTGATCAGTGGTGAGGTCCTCCAGTACTTCATTAGGAATAACTGGAAATTTTGAATTCCTAATTGGCTTGAATGAAATCATATCCTACCGAGATACACTTCCACCAAGTTCAACCCCTATCTTTCCTGAAAATGAGTATGGGCTCTTTGTTGTTCCATCCAGAGTAACAAAGATGTGACAAAGTGGGAGCTCATTACAGTGTAGTAGGCAAATGCTCCACTGCAAAAGTCTACTAAGCAGTTCTTCCAGGGATCTAATAGCTCCACCATTTGAACCAGTCATTGTACTAGTCCCTCAGATCCTATCATGGCAAGTTTGGTTTGTAATTCAGTGTCTCTGAGGGCCTTGTATATCTCTGTTGCAATAGTCAACCCCTTGCCATTACTTGGAGTCACATGTGAGAGGTAGAAATCACCTGAAATAGTATTCAGAAATTAGAGACAATTTTTTAGATATTTCAGGGTTTATATAGATCATTTTTCCAATTTCTATATCCAAAATTCATCTTAATAAATATTTTGAGTAATATGTTACAAAATGCAAACTAAAGATCAAAATTTTAAATCTTACCAGATTCTCCTACAATTACATAGTTCTCCTCTAGCTCAGTTCTTCTAATATTTGCCATTCACTTCAACTGTCATCAATGTTGCATCTTTGCAACCATCCACATAAATAGCCTCCACCAATTCAAACAATTTACCTTCCTCTTTTCTTATGGCTTTATGATATTTTTTACCTTCTCTTCTCAGCTTCTTCCTGCAAAGTTCATAGTGCAAATTTACTCAATTTTAAAGACAGTTATTTAAGCAAGCTCCGTAGGCTTTGACTAACTATTTAAATTTCAACACTTGTTTGAAATGTATGCCTTTTTGTGAAATACTTGATTTGAATCAGATACTAATGTACAAGATAATTGGACTGTTACCTGCCAATTATGTTCATCTTATCAGTAGTCATAATAATTCCATAATCCTCTAAAACTGCTAATGCAACTGCTGCTCTGGCTCTGTCACTTACTTGATACCTGGTAAGAGACATTTATTTTATATCAAGTTAATATTCTAACAAGATGTTCATTGGACAGCAGTGTCCAAGATTTGGACTCTTAACTACTAGCAACGTTACATGGACTATAAATCATTTTTTCAAAGGTATTGTCAACAGAGCAACAAGTGTGTTCAAAGCATACTCATATTTTAAACTATACAGTATACCTGTCACACTGCTGGGTGAGGATTGGTAGATACTTCCTATTTTTCTGTCCTGGATTCCTTTTGTTCACTGACACCAGCTGTTTCATCATGTGATTCTAGGCTGCCCTGACTTGAGAGACTTTCAAGATCACTGACATGTATTGCTGCCGAGCTTGATGGAACAACTTTAAAAACTCTTCTGAGCTCTTCCCTGGGGATAATAAAATACAATATGATATAAGATAGTTTACCAAAGATGCAAAAATAAAATTTTATAATTTGTAGCACAATCATTTCAAGAAACCCAGATCTTTGGTGGCCATTAATTAAAAGTTTTTTAACTTATATAGATCAAACTCACCGATTCTTTTCTTTTGCTTGCTCCTGCTATACTCCTTTCCTTTTGTATCTAATGTCTGTCAATGCAAGGTGTTCCTTAAAACGAATGCATCGTCCTATTCTAGCTGTTTTCTGGTCCTCATAGAAAGCATAGTCTTCTTGTGTCATTTTGAGTTGATACAAATGTTCCAAATCTCTTCTCCAATTTGAGTCCTCACATAAGATGTCAAACAACTTGGAAGGTTTTTCAATGAAGGAAGAAAGATCACTCTGGAACTTGTCACCAAGTTTCTTTTTTGGATATCTATCAAACCTACAAAATTAGCAAAACTTTAATGTTGTGAATGCAAATTTCAATTATAAACCCTAAGTTAAGTTCATCAAAACAAAATTTATTACCAATCATTCTTATGATTTGCAAATCATTGAATCACATGATTATGTTAATAAAATTACTGTCACAAACAAATAAAAAACTACAAAATTTACAAAAGTATGACATTTTAAATCTTTTTTTAGGGACTGAAAATTTGTCTTACCTCAAAAACTGACTAGATCCTGAATCTTGCTGGTGACACTGGGGCATGAAATTGGATAGACATTGCACCAAATCCAGTGTTCAATCAGACTTAGTACAACCATATCAGCTGCTTGTCCAGTTCTCTTCTGCCATTACACGTTGGATGACATCTTTACCAAGAGGAAGCTTTCTGTTGGGGACTGAGTCTATGCTTGAAAATATGTGACCTTCAAGAATTTTAACCGTGTCACTGCGTCTTAACATCCTACTATGCAGTATTTTTTGGCAATAAGGTTATCAAAATACATGTATTTATCAATTCTATAAATTCAACCTGAAAATAAAAAAAAATATATATATAATTTCAAATATTAAACAAAATATTAGGAGAAAAAGGGCAGAAAAATTGTATTTTCAGCAAAAATGACAAAATATAGATTTTTTGATGCATTATTGAGCCTGCAGCTCTCTGCAAATGTTTAAATTTGCTTCAGAGGTAAAAAATATGTATAAAACAGTTTTTAACTTTTCTTTCTATCATGTCCAGAACCTGAGATAGGTCACTGGGTTCAAGTTTTAGTCACACACACATACAATTTGTATAAATTGGCCAGTAGCAGTCACAGTTTTGTACACAACCACCCAAAATTGGTTTTAAAGTTTAATCCTACACAAAAAACATATCTAGACCCCCTCAATTTTGATCCTGGCACTTTTGATTTTTTCACTCCACCCTACCCAACAGGTGAACAGACAAAACCAACAACAAAGGCTACAAATTTTTTTAGATGTAGCCCAGTAGCCCACACAATTCAACTATTTAATACCATCCAACAAATACAAAGCCAACTGACAAATCCAGGGATTTGAGAGCTGTACAGAAGGCATACACAAAGACATTACATGCAATATCGGGTCAATGGGTATTGAAACATAGAGGAAAATTTTCAGAGGATCATAAGGCAACAAAACTAGCACCACCATTGGAAAATGAATCAGAACCACATGTATGTAAAAATGATAGAGAATAAACAAAAACAATCCTAGCCAACATTCAGGGCCTTCAATCAAACCATCCCTCAGCCAAAGTTTTATACCTGAAAGGACTTGTGCAAGAAACCAAAGTTAACTTTGCATGCATCACAGAAACCCATCTTAAGGACCACCAGGTAACCTATGAAAACCAAGTTCTGTATTGACAAAAGAGAAATACAAATTGATGACTATAACATTCTCTGAGCTGACAGAACAGCGAGACAGAGGAGGATGTGCTATTTACACACAGGAAAGGCATATGGCAGAAATGACTAAATACTTCAAAGAGCTATGTAAAATGTGTAGCAGCAGAAATTGGAAAACTATATATGGGACTAATTGTAATGTACAGACCCCCAAACAGACCAACTTCAAAATTCTCAGATTCCATTGCACAGTCAGAAACTGGGTAAAATATATACATTATCCAACCCCAAATATTTTTTCTCTATGGTGATTTTAATTTTCCATTCATGAAATATAAAAGGATAGGAAAAAATATATTAGTATATATACACCAGGACAAGGAGAGCACACAGGAAGACCAGGAGCAGGTAAAAATTCTACTAGCTCTAGCTGATGAATTTATGTTAACAAGAAAAAATAACTGCCTAGATTTGGTATCACACAAACAACAGCAACCTAATTGATAATGTAGAAATACCCCCAATTAACTATAATATCAGATCACAACATTATTGAAATAACAATCAAAATAAAAGCAACAGGAAAGGCAAGAACATGAACAACAGAAAGAAGCAAATTCAAATTTTTAATTTTCACTCTAAAGCTATAAACTGGGAAGGTGTTGCATCCAGCATGGAAGTAACTGACTAGAAAACCATTTGGCAAGGCCAAGACAATGGAAGAGATGCTAATGACCTTAGAGAAGATGCTGGAAATTGTGGAAAGACATGTCCCAAAAACACAATAAAGAGGAAAGAGAAGCAGGTTTGAGAGACAAAAGAGGTCATTATTAAATAACTGCAATAATGATAATAGAAAAATATTAAATGATAAACTGCAGAGTATCGATTGCATCATACAGGAACTAATTGAGAAACATAGAAACATGTTCTTTGAAGAAGAATTACAAGGGGAAAGTATAATGGACTTTGACTTTATGACAGATGATATTAATTAAACAAGATATAGGGAAACAAAGCACTCAGCAGCAGGACCAGACAAATCAAATGTCACATTAATCAAAAACTGCAAGAATGCAATCACTGAGCATTTATACTTTATACTAAAAATTGTATTTATTCCAGCCATAATAAAAGGGATAAAGCAATAGATAACTTTATTTCAATCAGGTTTGCCTTGGAATTCCAGTTCCTTTCTTGATTGGGACCATTTTTCCTGTGCAGATGAAAATCTAATAGACAGACTATTGGAAAGTAGCTTACCATTACTGTGTGGGTTGAACCTGACTAATCTCCATGAAATACACAGCTGATGTGACAGAATCCTGACCCAGAATAACAAGTTGATTTTATAGAATTTATAATTAGCGTAAGGATCAGAACAAGACTATTAAGTGATTGGTGGTGGAGTGCAGTTGGTGTAGTATCCAGAACCTAGTGAATGAATTTGTCCATCATCATACTAAGAAAGTTGGGTGTAAAGAAAAACACTACCCAAGAAGACACTACAGGATACCAGACATTACTATCCCCTCAACCAGACATTTCATTGTCACAAACCCAGAAACTTGAAAGGGTTTTGGCTGGCTTGATGATGTTGACATATGGGGACTACAGCCTATTCAGCTACCACAGCAGTAGGTTGTGGTTCAGATTCTACATTAAGCTGTAGGTCCAAGGTGGAGCAACATGCTTGACCTTCATCAGAATGAACAATTTGGGGAGAAGCAAAACCAAGGTTTTATATTATATACACAAGCAGAGCATTTGGCTCCCTGCCCTATGGGCAGGGCTTGTGCTTCACAAACTTGCCTACGGCAAGGGCACATTTGGGTTACTCCTGTGAGGGAGGTCATTCTCCCTCTCCCCCCCAAAACCCCTCACCCTCCTTTATGCAACTTGGGGGCTAACTCCCTCCCCATTATCCCCCACCCTGAGGTCATTCTTCCTGCCCCCTTTATGCAACTTGGGGGACTAACTGCCACCCGCCTTGTTGCATAAAATGGTTGAAACATTGTGGGTCATCTTTTTTATCCAAAAATGGACCAATTTGTATATTTTTTTAAAAATGTAAGGATATAGTAAAACCTTGATTTAACAGACCTCCATTCAATGGACTTCAGAAACAATGGATGCTGTCCAACATTCCCAACATCTGATCTATTGTGCATTTTGTGCTTCAGTCGACACAAGCCATCATGAGCCTACTCTGTTGTTGACTGCATTCTGTGATAGAGCATAGTCTTTATCTCTGAGTTTTGCTTTCAATTCAGTGTTTGTGTTTGCTTTATTAGCATATAAAGTGAACAGAAGTTATCAATCATGGCCTCTAAAGCTAGTGGTATGAAAAGAAAGCAACTGAATTTGAGTGTTTCCAAAAACTCGAGTTAATAGTGAAGCTGGAGTCTAGTGTATCAGTTGCCCATGTGTGTGAGTAGTATGGTGTGAAAAACCAAACTGTCATATTTGTGGAAGCAAGGAAAAGCTCAAATAATTTTCATTAAAGTTTAATGTTGATGCTTCACCCAGTGGTTCATCAATTGGTGGCAGGAAGCATATGAAAGTGGCACAGGATAAAAACCTTGAGGAAGCTGTATACAAGTGGTATATGCAGCAATGCTCTAGTGGTGTAAGTGTTCCTGGCATTGAGGAGAGGAGGGGCAACAAGCTTGACCTTCGTGAAATGAACATCACATGGAACATTTGAAAGGTTGAACTTTGCTCCGCTGCAAATACATTAGCAAAGCACATGAACAAAGTTTCAGGCTTGTGATAGTTGGCTTTGGCATTTCTGTAAATGCCATGGAATAGTTAATAAGACATATGATGAATCTTTAAGTGCACCAATGGAGGAGATTGAGCCATTTAAAAAATGCTGATTTTATCGCAACTGAGTTGCCCCTATCGATCATAGCAAAATTAAGTCTCCTATCAACCACAACAGGCAAGTGAAGTTACTGTAAAATATTTATGATAATTTACAATGTTTATTTCATATTAGTGTTTTTTCTGTTTAGTGTATTTTTTATTTTAGTTTTTTATTATTATGCTATTAGATATGTACTCTTTAATGGTGCTCATTATTTAAGTTTTTACTGTAAAACATTTATAATAATTTACAATAATGTTTACAGAGGGTATTTTATTATAGTTGGTGTATTGTGTATTTTCTATTTTCCAGTGCTCATAATATACAGTATACACTGTATGATGTTATTCAATGGATGTTTTTTATTTGTGTGTTTTTATTGCTGCTATTAGGTACAGTATACAAGATCATCAACAAACATCCAAATTTAACAGACTGCCAGCATTATTAACAGACACCCCTTCCCCCCTATTAGTCCATTAAATCGAGGGTTTACTGTATATATATTAATATATAATATATATAATATATATATATATATATATATATACACAGGGGGTTTCATAACATGTGGGATGCACTTTCAGGATGGATTCAGGACCTGAAAACAATGAGGCCTACATTGAGCAGGAAGGGGTACACATTGAGCAACTTCTCAATTAAGATGAACGACATGCTTAGGTAAGTATCTATGAAGTTCAGGAGCTCTAGTCCCATTACTTTTTTTTTTAATATGATAGTTTACCTCTAAGGGGGTCACCTTTTTTCACCCACCCTGTATAGCTCGAATTGAAGGGGGGATGGCATCCCCCTTGTTAACTCAAAATAAAATAACCATCCCCCTTCTTATCTAAATAAAATACACTTTAACAACAACCTAATTCCTACTAAGGCACAAAGTAAAATAAAATTCAAATTATCTTAGATTTTTGGTTTATTGAAAAACTAATATATTTATGTTTTTATGTGATTTAAATGGTTTACAATAAATATTCTATGGTCATACTGTATAAGGTGTGATTAACACGTTGACTGCCATGTCCACCATTTTTGGTGGACAGTGGCATCTACGGATCTGGCTGCATCCACCAGATTTGGTTGACATACTTTCCTTTCATTAAGCGGGCTGTCCGCCACTTCTGGCAGTCGCCCCATTATTTTTTCAATGAGAAAAATATCCCTGGCCTGTGACAGTAACAGTTTTTTGTTTATAAAAGCTTGTATAAGGATAAATAGGCCCTATTGTCTTTTGAAGAGTAGGGGAAAAATTTTTTTTTGTAAAGCATCTTTATTAGCCATATAAAACATTGTATTTTGATAAATGAAAATACAATCAGAAATAAAAAGAAGCATAGGGAATTAACTCTTCATATATTCCTATACTGAAAAACATAAAACCTTAGACCTATGTATAATGTGAAAGGCACTCATTGCAATAAAAAATAAGTAAATGTAAGTAGTAACTTTTGGCATAATTAGTTTATTCTTTATTGAGGAAAACAAAAATCATTTTTTATGAGCAGACGAAAAACATGAAATACACATGAATAGTTTTTTTTTCACATTCCTGACAATACATTGAAACTCTTCTCACCTTTTTCTTTGCTTCATTTCTACCCAATTCTTTTGCTAATTTTTCATAACATATAACACAGTTTCGCCTTACACTCCTGTTTTTTTTTTCATCTCTTTGCTGCGCTAATGTATGACTGTTGACACATTCAGGTCTTTTAGTTTTACCCTCCAGAGAACACAAACATAGTGCATTGTATTTATTACACATGACAGCTTTTTCACAAAAAAATTTGGCCTGGCTACACCAACATCAGCAAACACCCTTGTCAATCAACATGTTAAGGGAAGGGAACAGGGGGTTCATTGTGATTAAAATGGATTTTATCATGATATTTCAAAGTAAATTCAGAGTCAGGTGTCAATTTACTTTCCGGAAAAAATATGGAAATCGCTAAAAACATTTCACTAAACTGATGATTTTCCTACATATCTTTCCCTGAAAAGTCACCAGAATGTAGCATTATGCAGTTACATTTTTTTAAATTTTCACGAAGGCATGCCCCTGAATCCCCTACCCACCCACACCACCATCCCCCTTGTTAAAATTTTACAATTCAACCTTACCTTACAAAAGTTTCACACAATGATTTCTCATTTCGCAAAGGTCAAGCTTGTCACCTTCCTCTCAAGTTGGCCTGGTGAAGTAGTGAGTTTGATTCTTGCGCTCTCCACCTCACAGAGCCAGGTATGCCCGGCTCATTGGGGATTGTTCTGAGCCAGGCATCTAGTCTTCTTTTGAAGATTTCCACTACAACTCCCTTCGTGTTTCTTAGGTCTTTGGGCAACTGATTAAAGTTTTGGTCCTCTCACTACAAAACTATTTTCTTTCAGGGTTAAGGATGTTCCCTGTCTCACCTTCAATTTGGGAATATGACACAATTTACCATCTCTCTCTAACAGCAGGTAGTCCCCCGCCCCCAGTAGTTAGTTCAACTGCGTCGGGAAACGACTCAGGCCAGTTAGGAAAAACCACAACTTAAAATCACTCAAAACTGTGCTCTTCAATGCTAGGTCAATTAGAAACAAACTAATGGAATTTATAGCGCTTGTCAAAACTGAGAACTTTGATATCATCAGAATAACGGAATCCTGGATTCATTCTGAATCAAGGGATTTTGTAGAATTTGAAATGGTAGGTTACAAAATATTTCACAAAGATAGGAATGGAAGGGAAGGGGGTGGTGTACTTTTGTATGCTCGGGACTCCCTGCACCCGGTAAACAGTAATATCGTATCTGCTCATGAAATGTTGGGAATTGATCTAAACCTAAATAATAAAGTAGTGCAGCTACTTCTAGTATATAGACCACCTCACTACCCCGTTGATAAGGATATAAACTTGTATAACAAATTAAGCAGAATAGTGAATAATAAGATCAGTGTGATTTTTGGTGATTTTAATTGTGGTAATGTAAATTGGGAAAACAAAACAGCTGATACTGAGGGCTCAAGACTGTTGGAATTTGCCGATGATAACTTATTAAGTCAATGGGTTGACAGGCCTACTAGGGGTAATAATAAACTAGACCTCATATTCATGAACGAAGATACCTAGTCTCTAACCTGACTATTGGTGAAAATTTAAGTAACAGCGATCATAATTTGATTAGGTTTGACCTCAGGGTTCCAGTTAATACACGCAAAAAGACTCGTGAGAGACTGGATTTCTCGAGAGCAAATTTTGAAAGCTTCCGAAGTAGTTTAGACACACTTGAAGTTGTAACAAGTGAGGATGTCAGTGTCACCTGGAGCTCATATAGGGATCAATTTAGAATAATACAGAACACTTTTATACCCACTAAAATGGTTTCCTTGTCAACAAAGTCACCGAAATGGTTTAACCACGAAATTAGGAGGGCTATTACAGGAAGAAATAGAGCCTACAAACTACTTAAGTCGCATTTCAACCACACTAATTCAGAAAAGTATATAACCCTATGTAGGAGGGTTAAGGCCTTAATTAGATCAGCCAAACGTGAAGAAGCTAGAATTGCCTCACTCTGTAAAGTTAACCCTAAAGAATTTTTTGACCATGTTAATAGCAGAAAGCCAATTAAAAATTCTGTAGGCCCCTTAAAAGATAGAAATGGCGTACTGAAATTCAGTGATAAAGATATGGCTAATACGTTAAATGAGTTCTTCATTACAGTCTTCACGGAGGAAGACACAATAGAAGTGCCAAGTCCTCGGATTACATATGACAGTAACCATCCCGTAGAGACCATAAGTTTTACGAGAAATGATGTACAGCAATTAATTGATAAGATGAACAAATACAAATCACCTGGCCCCAACTTATTTCTTCCAAGGGTATTAAAAGAGGTTAGCCACAATGTTGTTGACAACTTAGTAACCATATTCAAACAATCAATCGAGTTAGGGAAAGTTCCAACTGACTGGAAGTTAGCAAATGTAACACCAATCTTTAAAAAGGGTGATAGGGAAAACCCGATCAGTTTAACATCAGTTGTCGGCAAACTGTTGGAATCCATCATTACAAAACGTGTTGTGTATCACCTTGAATCTAACAATCTAATTTTTTATTCTCAACATGGATTTAGGCGACATAGATCCTGTCTCACAAACCTGTTAGAGTTTTTCCATAATATGCATACACTGTACGATGCAAGTAGGGCAATAGATATAGTGTACCTCGACTTTCAAAAAGCCTTTGACAAAGTCCCTCATGCTAGATTGATAGCTAAAGTCAAAGGACTAGGAATCACCGGGCTCGTTTCAAACTGGATTGAGGATTGGCTAAAAGATAGAAAGCAGAGTGGTAATAAATGGAGTGGCTTCGGAGTGGGCGCCAGTCACCAGTGGTGTCCCACAGGGTTCCGTTCTGGGTCCTTTACTTTTTATCATCTATATTAACGATATAGACATCAGGCTTCTAAGTGCAATGCAATCTCCAAATTTGCAGACGATACGAAATTAGGAAGTAGTGTAGGTACTGAGGGCGTAACAACGCTTCAGAACGATCTTGACAGGTTGGGCGAATGGTCTGCTACTTGGCAGATGCCATTCAACTTGGACAAATGTAAGGTAATGCACATAGGTTATAAAAACCCAAAGACCGATTACTCTCTTGGGAAGGAACTTGACTGAGACTGATCTAGAGAAAGACTGAGTCTATATCAGCAACTATCTGAAACCGTCGAAGCACCGTGCAGAAGTCGAAAAGAGGGCCTTAAAATTATTAGGTTATATTAAAAGACGGTTCCAGTTTCGGAACAAGGAGACTGTAATGTCTTTATAATTCTCTAGTCAGACCTCAACTGGAATACTGTGCGCAGTTTTGGTTCCATCCCTCAGGAAGGACATAGAAAGGTTAGAAAGAGTACAAGCAAGGGCTACAAAATTGATCCCTTCAATGAGAATGCAAAGCTACCAACGGAGATTGGAGTGCCTAAATCTGTTTAGCTTAGAGACGAGGAGGTTGCGAGGTCAGCTTATTCAAGTCTTCAAGATGCTCAAAGGAATAGACAGGGTAGATTACAGACACTTATTCTCACTTAATGCCAATCCGACAAGAAATAATGGGTTTAAACTGGAACTAAAAACACATTCAGGACCTCCGTCTGCGGAAATTTCTTTTCCTATAAAATAGTTAATATCTGGAACCAACTTCCCTCAGAGGTTGTTTCCAGTCAAAGTGTAAATGTGTTTAAAAATAGGCTAGACAAAGTATTGAATACTCTCATAGTTTAAGATTAAAACAAGAAAACTCTGCAGGAGTTCGCTTGCACGGTGTCTCTGTGAGCAAGCTAAATATAGAGCTATTTATATATTCTCCACTTTCCTGTAAAATTTCCTTGGCTACTTTTCCAGGGTCAAGGTATTTTCTTCAACCTTTTTCCGTACCTGCCTCTGGCAGGGAGGGAGCGGAGGGTGGGGAGAGAGCCTTCTACTTTTCTATCCAGTTTTCTACTACTGCTAGGATAGTTGAAAGAAAAATAAACTTTTAATAACAGGAACCTCCCAGAGTGGACCGAAAGGTCTTTGAGGCTTCCTCTTGTATCTCTCTCTCTCTCTCTCTCTCTCCGCAGGGGGTATAAAGGTTATGCACATTTCTTCTGGATGTAGTAAACTTTATACTTGGGGTGTGACAGCCCTCCGGTCCCGAGTCGTGGGATTCTAGAGGAACTGGCTGCCAGTTCCTTTAGGTTCTCTCTCTTTCGGGAGGGCGGGTGAAGTATTTTGCACAATCCGTCCCGTGGGTTACTAGGACCCCATCCTATCCCTACTCTGTCCTTTTAGCTTAAGTTAAGGTTGTTCTCCTCTGAAAAAAAAAAAGAAAAAAAAGTATTGTCTTTCTCTTCTTTTACTATTAGGACCCAACTGCTACCTCATGCGTGGGAAGAGAGGCTTTGGAACCTCTATAAATAACACCATTTAACGCTCGTAGGTTGTGAGAGACTGGGATGGAGGGGTCCCAGGCGTAGGGGCGCGATGAATGGTGTGTGGCTAGTGCTCGATAAGCCCATTCCTAACGCGTAATGGCCTGACCAGCCCCCTGCGACCGTTCTTTGGTGACCAATTGATGGTGCTTGGCTGTACTGCTCTGAGGTGAGAGCGCTTTACTGCCCAGCTGGCTGCCAGGCCAGCGTAAAGTCTGGGGCGTAGCCTCTGGGTCTGGTGGGATATCCCTTGAACACTGGATTCTAAGAGTCTGGCCACTTGTGAGTGACTAGTAAGACTTAGTAAGGGGCTGCATCTCGCTGTCGCTCCTGGCGGAAAATCCGTGATGCCTGCGTCGTGAGTGTTTGTCAGTTGGTAGCTGCGACACATTTGGGACTGTCCAGCCCTGGGGAGACCTTTGGTCGGTGCGGCAGCAGGAGAGGTGTAGTCTTCTGGAAGGGATGAACGTCACTTGCAAATAGGTGGATGCGTCTACGTGCTTGGCGTCGATCTGAATGTGGGAGGGACGAGCTATAGGTTAATCTTGGTGTACAGACCTCCGCATCTCCTCCTCAAGGAGGATACAGCCCTGTACACCGAACTCAGTAGCCTGCTAGGGGATAGGGTGTGTGTAGTTTTAGGAGACTTCAACTGTCGAGGAATAAAGTGGGAAAACAGGACTGCCGATGCTGAAGGGAGGAGGCTAGTTGACTTTGCTAATGAAAACTTCCTCACTCAGTGGGTCAACGAGCCTACACGAGGCGAAAGCGTTCTAGACTTAGTGTTCACGACTGAAGACAACCTCATCACTGGCCTCACCGTTGATGAATCATTGGGCAGGAGTGATCACGGTCTTATTAGGTTCCATGTGTGTGTCCCTCGGGTGAAGCGTAGTAACTCGAGAGGCAGTAAGCTCGATCTCCAGCAGGCGAACTTTTTAGCCTCAGGGATAGCAGAGGAGATGGGGTTAGAGGTTGGTGGCGATGTTGAGGGAGTGTGGAGTGCATTCCGGGATGAGTTTATGGTGCTGCAGTCTGCTGCCATACCCTCAAAACCAGTCACCCCTGCTTCAACGCAGCCTAAGTGGTTCAATCGTGACATCGCTTCAGCTACCCAAAATAGGAAAGTAGCGTATAGGAGGGCGAAGGCCAATCGTTCCCACGAGAACACTGAAGCGTATGTCCGCCTGTGTAGGGAAGTGAAGGCGAAGGTTAGGCTAGCGAAACGTAACGAAGAACTACGGGTGGCAAGCCTCTGCAAGGGGAACCCTAAGGAATTCTTCAGTTATGTTAATAGTACAAAGCCCATTAGAAGTATGATAGGTCCATTAAAGGACCTAAGCGGCGTTCTGCGGACCTCCGACGCGGACATTGCCAATGTGCTTAATGAGTACTTTGCGGGAGTGTTCACCAGTGAGGATACCCGCATCATCCCCAAGCCAGGCATGAGGCACGAAGGTGCTGGCCTCGATAGTGTTCGATGTACCGCGACAGTCATTGCCGATAGAATAGACAAACTGAGCGCGTTTAAGGCTCCTGGGCCAGACCAGTTTCTCCTCAGAGTGTTGCGGGAGGTGCGCGACCAGGTGGCTCCCCACCTGGCTACAGTCTTCAACAAATCGTTGGAGATCGGCCAGGTGCCTGGTGCCTGGAGGGAAGCCAATGTGACCCCTATCTTTAAGAAAGGGGATCACAAAAAGTCCAGGGAACTATTGTCCCATCAGTCTCACTTCAGTTGTAGGTAAATTATTAGAGGGGATAATAGCGGATAGGATCGTTGACCATTTGGATTCCTACAAGCTGCTTGTGGACTCCCAACATGGGTTTAGACAGCATAGGTCGTGTCTCACCAACTTGCTCGAGTTTTTCCACGTCATGTTGGGTGAGTATGATAAGAGTAGGGCGATTGATATACTTTATCTTGACTTTCAGAAAGCCTTTGATAAGGTACCTCACCGCCAGCTAATGGCGAAAGTGCGCGAGCTGGGTATCGGTGGGGAAATAGGTAGGTGGGTAGAAAACTGGCTGAAGAATAGACGGCAGAGGGTTGTAATTAAAGGGGCTAGTTCGGGTTGGGCCTCGGTCACTAGTGGGGTTCCTCAGGGTTCCATTTTGGGGCCGCTGTTGTTTATCATTTACATAAATGATATCGACGGTGGCATCGTCAGTCGGATCATCAAATTCGCTGATGACACCAAGCTTGGGGCCAAGCTTGGGGCCAATGTTGGGACGCCCGAAGCGATCGAGCAACTGCGTGCGGACCTAGGTAGGATAGGAGAGTGGTCCGAAAAATGGCAAATGCCGTTTAACTCGGGTAAATGCAAAGTGATGCACATTGGCTACGCCAATCCCAAGTCGGACTACTCGATGTTGGGGAGTCATATCGAGGTGACTGATTTAGAAAAGGACTTGGGTGTGGTAATTAGCAGCGACCTTAAGTTTACGAAACAGTGCGTAGAGGTGGAAAAGAAAGCCCAGAAACTATTGGGTTATATCAGGAGGCAATTTCAGTTTCGGAACAAGGAGATTGTGCTCTCTCTGTACAATTCCCTTGTTTGGCCGCACCTGGAATATGCTGTGCAGTTCTGGTCGCCCACCCTCAGGAAAGATATTGAGAGGCTGGAGCGAGTGCAGGCGAGGGCCACAAAGTTAATCCCTTCCGTTAGGCATATGGGCTACAATCGTCGGTTACGCGCCCTGAACTTGTTTTCGCTTGAAACTCTCAGGCTGCGCAGTCAACTGATCGAGGTTTTCAAGCTCTTACGCGGGTTCAACGATGTCGATTTTAGAAGCATGTTTAGTTTAAATGATAACCCAACTCGCAACAATGGTTGGAAGTTGAATTTGAAACGGTTTAGGACTAGTGTGTGTGGGAATTACTTTACTTAAAAGATCTGTGACACGTGGAACAGGTTACCTCCAGAAGTTGTGAACAGTTCCTCTGTGGATCAGTTCAAGAAAAGGGTAGACGAAATCTTGCACACTATTTGTGTGTGTAAAGACATTTAAGACCTCAGTCTGCGGAAATTTCTTTTCCTATAAAATAGTTAATATCTGGAACCAACTTCCCTCAGAGGTTGTTTCCAGTCAATGTGTAAATGTGTTTAAAAATAGGCTAGACAAAGTACTGAATACTCTCATAGTTCAAGACTAAAACATAAGAAAGCTCTGCAGGAGATCACTTGCACAGTCACTGTGAGCAAGCTAAATATAGAGCTATTTATATATTCTCCACTTCCCTGTAAAATTTCCTTGGCTACTTTTCCAGGGTCAAGGTATTTTCTTCAACCTTTTTCCGTACCTGCCTCTGGCAGGGAGGGAGCGGAGGGTGGGGAGAGAGCCTTCTACTTTTCTATCCAGTTTTCTACTACTGCTAGGATAGTTGAAAGAAAAATAAACTTTTACAAAATTTTCCCTGGCACCCATTGCCATTGGTACCTCCTCAGTATGGGCTGCAAGGCCTTTTGAGGTACTTCTTTTCCTTGTAACTCCTTGTAACTCTCTCTCTCTCTCTCTCTCTCTCTGAGGGGTTCCTCAGGGTTCCGTTTTGGGGCCACTGTTTATCATTTACATAAATGACATCGACGGTGGCATCGTCAGTCGGATCGCCAAATTCGCTGATGACACCAAGCTTGGGGCCAATGTTGGGATGCCCAAAGCGATCGAGGAACTGCGTGCGGACCTAGGTAGGATAGGAGAGTGGTCCAAAAAATGGCAAATGCCGTTTAACTTGGGTAAATGCAAAGTGATGCACATTGGCTACGCCAATCCCAAGTCGGACTACTCGATGTTGGGTAGTAATATCGAGGTGACTGATTTAGAAAAGGACTTGGGTGTGCTAATTAGCAGCGACCTTAAGTTTACGAAACAGTGTGTAGAGGTGGAAAAGAAAGCCCAGAAACTATTGGGTTATATCATTTGGCAATTTCAGTTTCGGAACAAGGAGATTGTGCTCTCACTGTACAATTCCCTTGTTCGGCCGCACCTGGAGTATGCTGTGCAGTTCTGGTCGCCCACCCTCAGGAAAGATATTGAGAGGCTGGAGCGAGTGCAGGCAAGGGCCACAAAGTTAATCCCTTCCATTAGGCATATGGGCTACAATCGACGGTTACGCGCCCTGAACTTGTTTTCGCTTAAAACTCGGAGGCTGCGCGGTCAACTGATCGAGGTTTTCAAGCTCTTACGCGGGTTCAACGATGTCGATTTTAGAAGTATGTTTAGTTTAAATGATAACCCAACTCGCAACAATGGTTGGAAGTTGGATTTGAAACGGTTTAGGACTAGTGTGTGTTAGGGTGTGGAAATTACCGACATCATCAATACCGGTAAATTACCGAATGGAAATTCTCAATACCGGTTTTCACCAGTTTTTAGTTGTAGTTTTTTTCTTTAGCGGGAGGCACTGACCCCGGGGCCTTTGTGGACGCCGTTTTCCGTTACACATACTCTTTTTACACATTTTCTTGTCACACATCTGCCAACACATTATTCAACTGTCCTCCTTTTCCTACATGCCTTCACGCAAAACCCGTGAAATGAGCCTTTATAGGACTTACATTGGGTACATGATTACATGCAATGGAAAAAAATTAAAAAAGAAATGTGAAAGGGGATAATATAAAATAATATCAAGACTTACGTTTAATAGCCAAAATACACATCACATATTCAGCTACTGCTTTGGAGACATTTTTATTCACTTCTTGGCACTCGAGAAGTATGATCTTAAAAAACAAAGCATCTAATGTTTTTGGTGACAATTGAGAACGAATCTTTGAAACGAAGTAGCCTGCAGACAAAAATGCCCTTTCAGATTCGACGCTCGTTGCTCTTATTGTTGATAAGCTCCGGTAAAGTTGTTCCAAACGCTCAGTCCGCTTCCCTGTTGCTTCATACAGCTTCAATTCCTTGGCTAAATCGAAGGTAGCAGAGGGAGAAACTTTAGGTTTCTTATTCTTGCTGGCCACTTCAGTGAGGTATCTCTGAAGCATTGGATCACTGACTACAGAATCTGAAACTAAAATGTCATCTTCACCACTTTCTTCTTCTTGTCTTTCCGCCTCTTCATCTGATGGGAATAGCCTGTTGAATGTTGTTTCTGCTAGTCTCTTTATGGTTTTATGATTTGGCAACAAGAAGGGTTCTTCAAAATCAGCCCTTTTCAATACTTCAGGATCTTCGAGATAACTTATTAGTCCAATGATGTCATTCATCCTTCGTGAAGAGTATCGTTCGATCAAATTTTTCTTCAATTTTGTAGCCAAGACAGAATTGTGATTCTCCAATTCTTTCAAAATGAATTTCATAGAATTTTCTCCTTTCAACAATGAAGCGTCCTCCGAGGAAAGTCCTTTGATAGCTATTTCGAAGAGACAAAGTACAACTAAGAGAGTATCCAAAGATCTCCATTCGTCGTCGGTTATCACTTCAGCAACTCCACAAACTCTCAGAGCACGAGGAATACAAATTTTTCAGTTCTCTGAATCTCAAAATCATTGCAATCATGCTGTTCCATCTTGTCAGGGTATCTAGCACAAGTTTCAGCTCTTTTCCCTTCGAATCAGCCTTAACAATTTCTTGTAGATAATCATTTTTCAATGGCGATTTTCTAAAGATTTTGCAAATTTTTCGGACTTTTGAAATTATCTCGCCAAAACTCCTATGAATATCTGGAATACTGATATGATCATCATTTGTTTCAGCAGACTCAAAGGCTGTGTCTAAAGGTGTATCATAATCGTCCCAATCTTCAATGATTTCTTGAGTATTTTCTTCTTCCTCCTCCGTAGCAGTTTCTTCTTCAGTATCCTCTTCAAGTTGATCCTTTTTGTACAAAATATCGCACACACTCATATGAATTACATGAGTGAGACACAATTGATGAATGAATCCATTTTCTTTACCAAATTTGACCATAACAGAAGCGCCATCTGATGTAACACCGACAATATCGCGGTTCAAATTTAATCCAAATTCATTTAATCGCTTCTTTACGACTTCTGTGATTCTCTTGCTATTTAATGATCCTTGAATGCTCACTAAACCTAGAGACCAATGTTTTTTCACATCGTGTACATTGATATTCATGAACCGACAATTCTGGGAAGATGTATACTTGTCAAGTGAAATTGAGTAACGAAATCCAGCTTTAATTTGGCCTGAAAAGTATGCGGTTAATTCTGTTTTCTTGGCTTCATAATAATTCAGAACCAAAAATTTCACTCCCTTTAGTGAAGTCGGCGGCCTCTTATCGTACACATTTTTTGCCAAATTACTTTGGATAAATTCACTTAAAGCAATTTGTCTAAAACTAAAACCATCCTTGCATGCCATTTTTGCAATAGCTTCATCAACAGATTTTTTAGGAATGAACTGCTCCAAAGTTCGTTGTCTCTTGCAAAAAGAAGCACTGGTTTCATCTTCAAAATCAATGGCATGAACTTTAATTGCATCTGTCTTCAAGCCTGACATTGAGCCACCAGCACTTCAAAATCTTATGACAAGTTAAACATTCAGCTTCGTCTTTACTTTTTCTTGAAAAGTACTGCCACACATTTGACTTTTTATGAGACATCGTGAGGGGCTGATGTTGTTCACACTTGACACTAATTGGCACAAAAAATCGAAATAATAAATGAGATGAGCAAGCCCATGCGCAGGATTAAAAATAACTCGCTCTACACAGAAGTACCGTTTATATACCCTTATGAACATTCTAGAAATTGCCACTACGTTCTACAAACTTCCATTTATATTCTCTTCAGTAACAAAATCTAGCAGCTTTGTGAAACTTCTTAATTCATTTTTTCTTATATTTTCAAGAACTTTCTAACTCTTTCTATTATTTTTCTATCTCGTAACATTGTTAATAGGTTTTAATTAATTTAATTAGTTGTGTAGTGCTCTTTTACGACTGAATTTTTTTAAAATTAGAAAACGGCGTAAAAGAAAATGAGCTTTTAAGGGTAACTCAGGAAAATAAAGAAAACCGGTATTGGTGTCTCGGTAATGGTATTGATAGCTAATTTTCAAAACCGGTATTTACCAGTATTTAAATACCGGTTTCCACACCCTAGTGTGTGTGGGAATTACTTTACGTATAAGATCTGTGACACATGGAACAGGTTACCTTCGGAAGTTGTGAACAGTTCCTCTGTGGATCAGTTCAAGAAAAGGGTAGACAAAATCTTGCACACTATTTGTGTGTGTAAAGACATTTAGGACCTCAGTCTGCGGAAATTTCTTTTCCTATAAAATAGTTAATATCTGGAACCAACTTCCCTCAGAGGTTGTTTCCAGTCAAAGTGTAAATGTGTTTAAAAATAGGCTAGACAAAGTACTGAATACTCTCATAGTTCAAGACTAAAACATAAGAAAACTCTGCAGGAGATCGCTTGCACGGTGTCTCTGTGAGCAAGCTAAATATAGCTATATTTATATATTCTCCACTTTCCTGTAAAATTTCCTTGGCTACTTTTCCAGGGTCAAGGTATTTTCTTCAACCTTTTTCCGTACCTGCCTCTGGCAGGGGAGGGAGCGGAGGGTGGGGAGAGAGCCTTCTACTTTTCTATCCAGTGTTCTACTACTGCTAGGATAGTTGAAAGAAAAATAAACTTTTACAAAATTTTCCCTGGCACCCATTGCCATTGGTACCTCCTCGGTATGGGCCACAAGGCCTTTTGAGGTACTTCTTTTCCTTGTAACACTCTCTCTCTCTCCCAGTGAAGATAGGTCTAGTTCGCGTAACCTTTCCCCAGTAATTTAGTTCTTTGCGCCCATTGATCTTGGCTGTGAAGCTTCTCTGGATCCCTTCCAGCTGTCTAATGTCTTCTTTTTTTATATGGGGATGTTAGGACCAAGCAGTATTCCAATTTGGGTATTATCAGGGTTTTCAGTAGGAATCATTACATTCCTATCCCTTCGTTTAAAGGTTCTCAATATCTGACCCATTATTCTCTTTCCTCTGTTTACTGCTATCTTATTTTGTTTCAAATTTTGCATCATCTGTCATTACAACCCCTAAATCTTTTGCTCTGGAATTTCTCCGAATTTCCTGTCCATTTGGGGTATAATATTCCATGGATTTTAGGTCCTCTCTTTTTTCATACTGTAATAGCCGAAATTTCTCTGTGTTAAACTTCATATTGTTGTCTTCCATCCACTTGTAGATTCTGTTTATGTCAGTTTGTAGAGATCCTATGTCTTCTGGGTTTCTTGTTTTTCTACTGATCTTTGTGTCATCTACAAAGGATGTTACTGTGCTGTCTCTGGTAATGTCTTCATCTATGTCAGTTAGCATGATTATGAAGAGTAGTGGAGCTAACACTGTTCCTTGTGGTACTGAGCTGAGGACCTCTGATTCTGATGAAGATACTCCTTGTACTGTAATGACTTGCTGCTGCTCACTAAGGAAATTATATATCCATTTCCCTACTTTTCCTATTATCCCCATATATTTCAGTTTATGTATTATGATTCCATGGTCACATTTGTCTAACGCTTTAGCAAAGTCTGTGTATAGTACATCATAGTTTTCATTACTTTCAAGTGAATCAATAATGTTGTTGTAGTATTCTATTAGTTGTGATAGGCATGATCTGCCTGACCAAAACCAGTGTTGGTTAACATTGAATTTTTTCTGAGTCTCCAAAAAGTCATAGATTTTCTGTCTAACTATTCTTTCAAATATTTCAGTGAGATGGGATGTAAGCAATACTAGCTATAGTTTTTGGCCTCGGATCAATCTCCTCCTTTATATATTGGGACTATGTTCGCACTCTTCAGGATGCCCGGTATTTCTCCTGTCTCTAGTAATCTTCTCCATATCCAGTATAGGGGCTCAGCGATTGCATTCTTGTAATTTTTAATCAGTGCAGCATTCCATTTATCCAGTCTTGCCACTGAGTATGTTTTTAGTTTCACTATGGCTTGTGTAATATCATCCATCATAAAGTCAAAATCCATTATATCAGGTCATCCCATAAGTAATGTCATTTTTTACGAGAGATTAAGTTTAAACTAGTCCCACTCGGTTTAAGCATAAATCTTCTGAAGGTTAGGCTATATCTAAGAGGAGATCTATCATGTTTCACTACATACTTTACAGACCTTGACCAGTGAAGACGTGTTTTGCTTTGTGTGAACCCCTCATAAAATGGCGGTATCAGAAGAGCATATCAGGCATATAATGCTTTACAAGTTCAAAAAAGGGAATAGTGCTACTGAAGCAACGCAAAACATTCAGGATGTTTATGGCAACGATATTCTGCATGTGAGGAAATGTCAAAGATGGTTTCAAAAGTTTAGGAATGGGGACTGCTGTTTGACAGATGCAGTACGCTCTGGATGCCCTGCTGAGTTTGATGATGACCTGCTGCTAGCTGCACTTTAGGAAGACTGTTCAACAACTGTTGAAGAATTGGCCCAGAAACTCAATTCATCCCCATCCACCAACATTTGCAACAACTCGGGAAAGTGCCTAAGTTAGGAAAATGGGTGCCACATGAATTGTCAGTCGACAATCTGAGGGTGCAGGTAAACAAACATTAGCACAGCTCTTCATTCCCGTGAACTCCAAGATCCGTTTCTGCACCATTTAGTGACTAGTGATGAAAAGTGGATACTGTACCACAATGTTAAGCGCCATCGACAGTGGGTTTATGCCGGAGAACCAGCAACACTACAGCCAAAACCAAATCTTCACCCTCGGAAGGTGTTGCTTAGTGTTTGGTAGGATAAAGGTGGTGTAACACTTTGAAACCTTACCACACAACCAAACAATCACCGCTCAAGTCTACTGTCAACAACTGGATTGATTGAACACTGCACTAAAAGAGAGACCACCTTTGGTTAATCGGAAAGGAATCGTGTTCCACCATGACAACACGCATCCTCATACCACTCAGATCACTTCTGCAAAAATTGAGCAGCTTGGGTGGGAAAAACTTCCATATCTTCCAGACCTTGCACCTTCAGATTATCATCTCTTCAGGAGTCTGCAAAACTATCTTGATGAGAAACAGTATACAGGACTCCCTCACTATACGTTGACTCGGTATACGATATTTCGATAGAATGATCTACACTTTTTAACACCTTTTTCTGCCTATATGATCTCAAGACTTGCTATTACGATCGATCGATCGAGCAAGCAGAGTGAGTGGATTTTTCTGGGTGGCAGTACAGTACTGGCTGTGCACAAGTCCACAGTCATTTAACTTTTCCAAAATGGCCAACCAATGTTTACATTCATCAGCGCCACCCATGGCCAACTCACGCACCATCTCCCACGCTCTCAGTGTCTCATGTGGCAGCCTTCTTGATTGTATACCTGTACTTCCCAGGGTTCATCCCAGTGCTTTTACGTTCATCAACAATTACTTGTGGTTACGTGTGCCCTACCACGCTTTTTCTAATACACTTTTTGTTTATTTTCTTTATAAAAATGTTTTTGTTTATATTTCTTTTAACAGTATGCGAGTGTATTTTTCATTATAAAAATGCTTTTGGGGTGGTGATACAGGGTAATTATAATTATGTACTGGGGTTGGACAAGTCCTAGAATGTATCTCCATTGAACCCATATTATAATGGGCTCGCTGTACGATCGATTGCTATACAATCAGTTTTCCAGGAATGTATCCTAATCATAGAGTGAGGGAGTCCTGTACTTCTTTAGATGACCTGTACACCAGTCTTTGTACATTTTTTGCCTCAAAACTGCCTGAATTTTATAAACATGGCATTGAAAAGCTTGTAGGATGTTGGCAGTCATTGATTCGATGGAAAATATATACTACATTAAAAAGTTTCAGTTGAATTTTTTTTTTCCCTTCAAATCAGGGTTGGCAAAAAACCTACTTTTTTGAAAAAGCCAACCCCAGGTAGGTTTTTTCAGGTTTTTTCACCTAAAACCCGAAAAAACCCGGGTAAAATTGGTTTTTTTCATATGTCCATTTTTTTGTCATCTGCTGGCTTTAATATCATATATGGTAGTTCATATTAGACCTACCTATTCTTTTTTTTATAATAATACTGTACTGTACCGTACACTATTAATATAACACAGAGTTGCCACTAGTGGGCCCAGCCCAAAAAAAACCACCCGGTTTAAAAAAAAAAAAAAAAAAAAAAAACCACTATTTTACCCACTTGTGGGTTTTTTCATGAAACTTAAGAAGTGCATATGCAATTATTTTTACAAATTGTCATATAGGCGCCTATAATGATCTTGCATGCAAAACAAGCAAACATGAGTCAACAAATAGACCTGCAGGTATAACTCTTTGGGTGAGGTAGCAGGTTATAGTGTAGACATCAGCCAATCAAGGTGTTATACATCCTGATTCTTCAGTCAACTGCATCTTCAAGGAATTTTCTACTTCATGGATTGTATTTAAAAGTGGACCAGACAAATTTCGATTGGAAGGTGGAGTGTAGCCTGGTCTTAGTCTCTATCATTTCAATAAAATACTTAGACTCTGCACATAGAAATTGCATAAAAGAATTTGGCTATTTTGTTATCAATGACATTTTTCTGCAAAGTTGTTGTTGTCATGCCAAAATCGCTTACTTTCTTTTGAATTTTTCTTTTTTTCATCTGTAATTGTCAGTGGTGTTGAGGATGAGTCTGGATCATCTGAGAGGTCTGTGTCATGGCAGTATAAAGATGATGTACTGGCAGTATTGTCAGTCTTGTTTCTTGATTCCATGTGTTTCAAACATTTCATTAAATGCATTTTTATTCGCTCTATTTTATTACTTATTTCATTATTGCAATGTTTGCATCTAACTTTACTAGTCCCATCAATAATATTGACTTCACTCCATTCATGCCCTGATTTTCTTCCTGATCCAAAGGTCTTTGGCATTATTTAATGGTTATAACTTCAGACAGACTAATTCTGTAGGCTAGCAGTAAAGATAAATATGCTGTTGCCAGTTTGTTTTATTTAACTGTGAAATAAAAGAAAAAATATTCAGTAATATGAATTAAATAGATATAACTAGCTGAATTAAGTTCCCTTTGGGAGCTGTAATTCATCTACTTCCAGCAGAAGACACAGGGGCCTGTCTTCCATAGGAAGTATAGCCTAACAAATAGGATAATTTACCACACCAAATTTAGTTCAAATTGGTCCATGTTTTCCAAATTTTGTTGTGAAGCTCAATCTGAGAAAATAATAACTTTTTATGCTTAATTGCCTGGAAGGCAACCTTTTTGCTAAAAACAAGACAAATGTTATATTAATAGTGTACGGTACAGTACAGTATTATTATAAAAATAAGAATAGGTAAGTCTAATATGAACTACCATATATGATATTAAAGCCAGCAGATGACAAAAAAAATGGACATATGAAAAAAAACAATTTTACCCAGGTTTTTTCGGGTTTTAGGTGAAAAAAATGGAAAAACCCACCTGGGTGGGCTTTTTCAAAAAAGTGGGTTTTTTGCCAACCCTACTTCAAATTCCAATCTAAAAAATTACATTACTTATGGGATGACCTGATATATAAATAAATAAAGACAAAATTGCTGCATGTAGAGAAGAAAATTGCAGCGCATTAATCCCAAGTATAACCTGTGTATTTGCAGTGAAAGGGTTAAGTGAAGCAATTAATCCAGCAATTAAACAGCAGAGGAGAGAGCAAAGAGCCTTGTCTCACCCTGCAAGAACCAAAACATCCAGATAGTAGTACATTGCCCCACCTAACAATAAAAGAATGGTGGGACTATCAAAATTTCAATAAATTTAATATGTATAATGAGAACTTTCCTATCTTCTAGTTTTTAAAAAAAAAAAATTGTGGTGCACTATCATATGCCTTACTTGTATCTCAGAAACAGCTATAAATAGTTGAATTACTGTCAGTGTATTTAAATATAATTTCCTTCAATACATAGATCAGTGGAGTGAGACCTTTTAAAACGAAACTGATTAGATGTCTGTAAGTGATCATTTAATTGGTGTAATAAGAGTTTCTATAGTAGTTTCAAGAATCAGGAGGCAATAGTAAAAGGCCTGTAATTATTATTATAATTATTTTTTATTATATATATATATATATATACACACACACACAGTGCTTGAAGTGGATGGCAATGTGGGGGTGTGCACACCCCCACTTCTCTCAATTGGTCAGCAGCACACCCTTACTTCTTTGCTGGAAAGAAATGCAGGGAAACACGCACCCCACTTCTTGAATTAGTGGGGTATAAAAGCGTGCAAAAACTATATATGCCAGAACCAATCAATGTCCAATACGTAGTTCTACAGCAACCAATCAGAACATAACATTCTGACCCACTCCTTGACTTGGAATAGCCAAGTCAGACAGTCTTTGTAAATTCACCCTGCAAGATGTGCTAAATTCATTACACAATTTCTGATTTTTTTAATAATTTGTTGTGAATTTGTGATACTCCATAATGCGGGGAAACACTCACCCAACTTCTTGAATTAGTGGGGTACAAAAGCATGTGAAATCTATACATGCCAGAACCAATCAACATCCAATACATAGTTCTATGGCAGCCAATCAGAACATGATAAATATAAAGAATTAATAAGAAACTTAGAAGTTTTAGATCGTGTGAAGTGGCCTATGGATGAAGATATTTGCTTTGGTGACAAAAGCATTCATTTCTTGAGTGATGAGTTTCAAGTGCCATTAAAAGATTCTGTGCAAGGATTTAGAGAATATATTCAAAATAAAGGAAAAGATGTACCACCTAGACCAGGGGTCCCCAAAGGGGTCGATAAGACATTTTCGGGGGTCGATTGGGGGTCGATTAGAAATTGTTGATACAGAAGCATATCAGCATCACATCATTGCACACCTTATTAAATATTGTTGGTCAAATCGGCATAATGTTTTGTGCCGAAAGCAAAAGTCATATAATCTACAAATTGGCAACCCTGTGTCCACCCCGATGACAGTTGTGATTGCGCCAATCAGAAAGCATTGTGAGCGTGACGTATTTTTCCATGGATCTCGAAGTTAAATCACTGTTCAAAAATACGACCCTCAGTAACTTCTGGAGTAATGTAAATACTGTATTGTCAATAAGTATCCCAAACTTTGTGCAGTGGTAAACCCCTTTTTACTTGCATTCCCAAGTTCCTATATGGTTGAGGCTGGTTTTAGCCATGTAAATTCAGTCCTAACAAAGCAGAGGAACAAACTGAACATAGAAGAGCATGGTGAGTTAAGACAAACTCACTAACTTACAACCAAATATTAGTGCTCTTCTCAAAGATCATCAACCACATCCCTCCCATTAAAGATGTCAGACAATCAACAAAAAAGGTAAAGTTGGTTTATTAAACTATTATAATATTTTACTTCTTCCTCAGCATAATTAATCCCATTTTTATATGGGGTCGCTGTTTAAGGTGAGTCGCCTCAATCTTGGTTCTTGACTCATCTCATTTGGTTGTGGAGTGGGTTTTTACGGCGGATGCCCTTCCTGACACCAACCCTCCCCCTTTATCTGGGCTTGGGACCATCCGGAGAATAAGCCGACTATCCTTGCCTCCGGTTGCTGTTGAGACATTAGTAGTAGTCTCGTAATACCTTCCGAAAATCTACTTTTGGAAATAATCTCCTCTGGAGTCATTAACTTAATTTTCATATGGATAAAAGTTGTTGAAAATAGGCTATTTATTGTCTATGTTCTTTTTATAGTTTATATTAGGGTAAAAGTTGTTCCAATATCTGTTTTTGTCGTTGATTAAATTATTTGAGATCTAATAGGCATTTCGTTTCTGTTTGTTTCGACATTTTCTTGCGTTTTAAATTTTCATGTAGTGAATCAGTAAAATAAAGGTGCATAATATCTTCGATCTTCTGAATGGCTAAACCCTTGTTTGCACGTTATGTTTCTCAGATAACACTGGTATGCATATGAAATTTTTTTGTCTGCTGTGAGGGTTTTTTCAACTCATATTATATAATTTGACCATGCTGAATTCGAAAATGACATTGGTTTTCCTCAATCAGGTCAGGTTTTTTCTCTATTGGCCATTTATTATAAGTCCAATTTTATCCCCAAATTTATTGATTTTTTTAGCTTAAACACTGTAGATATGAGTATTATTATAAGAACACTCATGAAAAATGAAAACATTGTGTGAATAAATAATTTTATTCATACAATGAATATGGAAAAAAGTTTATTGAGGAAAGAATGAAGTTTTTTTGGCTTTCCATCTGTTTTTCTTCGGGCATGTCTCGCTTCAAACACCAACAATAGTCCACTAGCATATTGATATCCCAGTTTCCCTAGTACCTCTCTTCCATTATTTTGATATCTTGGTGAAATCATTCACCCTGTTCCTCACTATAATCCCCGCAATTTTTAGGAAAATAGTCCAAGTGGGACCACAAAAAGTGCATTTTTATGGACATGCACGACCCATGAGCTTTGAAAGCTTCCATCAAGTTTTTGACAACGGACTCGTATTCTAGACTTCTACGCTTGCCAAGAAAATCAGTGACAACTGATTTGAATGCCTGCCAGGCATTCTTCTCAGTTGGAGTCATTGCGTTTTCAAACTGAGTATCCTTGATCAAAGTTCGAATTTGAGGACCATCAAAAACCCCAGCATTTAGTTTAGCATCAGATATATGAGGAAATTTACTCTCGAGATATCGGAATGCTGAACCCTCCTTATTCATTGATTTGATGAAATTTTTCATCAAGCCCAGCTTAATATGAAGTGGTGGGAGCAAAATTTTTGTTGGTGGTACAAGGGGCACTGAAACGACATTATGCGACCCAGGTTCAACATTCTCTCTGGATGCCCATTCACGCTGTGCATAGTGCTTCTCATCCGCTCAGCTATCCCATTTGCAGAGGAAACATGGGTATTTCGTGTATCCCCCTTACATTCCCAATACAAATGCCACAATCTGAAAAAAAATGAAAATATTTAAAGAATTGAGAGAATTTGTTCTATCAGATAAAAAAATCTATGCATTGGACTGTATCACTTCTGTGGGGAAGTTAAGTGTTCTTATACGCTCTCAAATAACCTTTGGAAAAACAACATAGTCAATAGCAATAGTTTACTTATGATATTAGTATTACCTTCAAATCTCCACAGATCCTCCAGTTATGTTGGTCGTATACGAGAGCATCCAGTAAAATTTTCATGTTATCGTAGCTCTCAGTAAGTTGTACGGAATGTGCTACAGGGACTGATGCAACCCTATTCCCAATGTTGAGAAGTACTGCTTTCAAACTTCGTTTAGACGAGTCTATAAATAGCCTCCATTCTGATGCGTTATATGGCAGGCCCAAGGATTCGATTAGCCCCTCAACATTGCAGCAGTACACTAAGAGGTATTTTCGCGCACTGCAAAAAACTTGCGGAATTCTTCCTCTCGTTTCCTATACCAGGAGAATGTTGTTCCCAGAGCCAGCAAGTTGTCCTCTCAAAGTCGTGAGCCCAAGATCTCGGCAGCTAATTTGGAAAGTCCTAAATCCCTGGTAAGATCATTAAGTTTGGCCTGGTTGAGAGGCCTCGGCTCATTTGAAGTGGTATTTTGAGGTATATACAACTGGGACTGGTCATTGGCATTGGTCATTGATTCATCATCAGAATCATCGAAGTCCAGGGTTTGAGGTGGGTTGGGTATTGGAATTCCAGGACCATGGGGTACAGGTCTCATAGCAGAAGGAATGTCAGGGTATACAACAATGTGTTTATTCTTCTTGTTAACTCCTGAAAATAGAAACACAGAAACATGGATATAAAACTTGCATATGAAATAGAAGAAGCATTCAGACAGCAGTGGCTCGTGAGGGAAGGCTGCGGTCTGTAAGATATGAAATAGGTCGATGGAGTCTGTATATTTTCTTTCTTTTTCATTCATATTGTCCCTTCGGGGACAATATGAATGAAAAAGAAAGAAAATATACAATCATTGTATATGTAAATGTAACTTGTATAACAATATGTATGTGTAAATGTATTTTCTATAACAACATGTATATGTAAATGTATGATTACCATTATGGTGAATATTACATTATGGTGATATTATGATATATGAATATTATGTCAAGTTTCATACGGATTTCAAAATATTTAAGAAAAATAAATTTATAAGCCCACCTTGGAGGTTTGTCATGCAGAAACAGCAATCTGTCACGTGATCCTTTCCTTCTCTCCAAATCATGGGAATTCCAAAAGGCAAAGATTTCACTCTGCCTTTGCTCCATCTTCTCAAATTTTCAATGCATGTCTTGCAGCACATATGAGGGGCGAAATTTTTGTCCTGGTCCCCTAGCTTAATTCCAAAGTATGCTCTATACATTGTCTTCACAAATTTAGTGATTTGGGACTGGTTATTTGGCATGGTAACCATCCCACATATGTAGCAGAATCTATTGGGATCATTTTTACACGCTCTATTCATTATGAAATATTTTATCTATATGCCTGAAAAGTAAAAAAAGATATTATACAAGTGAAACAAGTGATGATAGATGTTACTGTTCCAATTCCACTTTGACAAAATCACGAAAAATTCTATTTTACTTATGAGGCCATGCCGGATAACCTGAGCTGATTGAGAAAAATGGATTGCAGATTCGAAATCAGCAGGAAAAACTATAAGAATCACTTACAAAACCCTTGACAGCAAAATTGATGCATACCAGTGTAATCGGAAGCCTTCTGTAGAACTGTAGTTCTTAGTCTATATGCTGAAAATGTGTTAAAAAATGGGAAATATCGTCAGTGTTTCATCTTGGCTTACTGTATGTTATCTTTCTTTGTAACTATAACTTTGTGACACAGATGAAGAAGTCACCGAAGCCTACCTTCCTAAGCTTCCTTCCTTTAATTATAATATTTTACTATTATTGTATATATTTTTATTTAGTTATTCTACCTTTAACTACAACTTATAGATTTTTATTAATTAAAAAAATTAAGGGGTCGATAAAAGGTCAAGGATTCCATGAAGGGGTCGAGAGTCAAAAAAGTTTGGGAAGTTTAGGGACCCCTGACCTAGACTAAAATCATTATTAGCAACAATTCAGTAATTATTTCAATGAGCAAATGTGAATGCTCATTCAGCTGCATGAATCTCACTCACTATTACATCAAGAAATTTTATAAAAATTGATGCAGCATCCAAATTACTTTTCCTTAAGATTGCAGGACTACCACAACTTCTCTTCAAACCAGAAGACTATGCAAAAAAATGGATTGCAGATTGTACAGCTTGCCAAACTAGAATACCTGAAGCAGTAATTCCTATGGGATATGAATCTCTCTAAATTATTTTAATCTAGCATATTTTTTTGTTTAAAAAATATTATTGAATAAATTTCCATTTTAATTACCTATTTTTATATTTTAAATACTTATTTTTATATTCTATGCCATAAACAAAAATTTTTTTATATAAATATCTTTTAAGTAATCAATTATATGCAATTAAATAGATTTATAAATGCATTTTTATCTCCCTTTACACAAATAAAAAAAGTTAACTGTATATGAACTTATTTTGCAACATATAATTGACAAAACTAATAGCTAATTTTTAAAATCTAATATGGTTTTGTATGCTTGAAAAATTGAACTAAACTGAAATCATTGTGTTAGAATGCCTTTTTAAAATTGTATTGTTCTTAAAATATGAGGGGGAACGCTAACCCAAATTTTTAAAAGACCACATCCTTGCTTTAAAATTTTCACTTCGAGCACTGTGTATATATATATACTGTATATATATATACCCTGCAGAACACAAATTCATTCAGTGCTGCTTCACCATAATGCTGATAAAACCTTGACACCATTCCCCAAACAGCGATGCTTCAGATTCACTCTTACACATTTTTGTAGCAAACATTTGACAAAAATGCATTTTTTAACTTTGAATGGAACAAAGTTAATTTTAAAAATAAGTGCAATTTTAAAAAATGTAGAAAAAATAAACATTTTTTTCCAAAATTAAAGGGGTTAATTTTTAACTAAAAATTAAATATACAATGGTAAATAGGAAACAGCTTTTATCTGTTTGGCTTAAAGATTGTAATAAAAAAGAATTCTGTGTAGCGAGATGACAAATCATTTGAAAGCACTAATGTATGAAGAAACTTTTACTGTTGCTAGTCGCAGTCTTGCAGATGGTTTGACAGATTAAAAAAAGAATGTAATAATGAGAACTTTTAGCTAGAAATTAAACATTTGTAACTAAGTTGTTCGCAGTTGTTTCATAATTGAAACGTTCATTTTCACAAACACAGACATTTTTTCAGATTTTTCTTTATCATTGGCATCTGAAAACAAAACACTTTCACATTGATTACAGTCCCCAATCAACGCTGATTCATATAATACAGTACTTTCCATGGATGAATTAACCACATTAATTGGGGTATTGCTGTGAAGGTCAGTGAACCTAGTAACAAAGGCATGTCAGGAAAGAATAGGATATGACAACCGTCAAAAGTTTATCTTAAACTCATTAGAATCAAGGTGAAAATTGCCCAAGTTTGAATGGAAGGCCCAATGGAATGAGTAAGAAACATGAAATAAAATTTCCTAATGATATTGAAAATTTCCTCTTTTGATGTGATAAGTAACAATGAAAAAGTGAATTGAATTTTAGCATATTTATTATGCCTCTAATTTTTTCTTCTGAATATATTGTTGTACTTAATTAATTTTCCTAATACTGTATATTATTAAATAAAATGTTAATAAAGATTTATGTCATCAAAAACCTGAATGTAGAGCAAGCCTCATGTAAATGAAATTTCTTCAATATAGGTCAAAAAGTGAAAAATTGTGCCAGGGGTAGGAGGCTTTAAACAGCGAAAATAATTTATGAAGGGGTTCCTGTGTTCTATTTCAACCCAGCCTAATATGTACTCAAACATTTTGCAGTCATACTACTTTGGGAACTAAATAGTGTGACATATATATACTATCACTGATATCATTTTCACCTGAAATGTATCCTTCTATAGCTGGACGATGTGAAACTTTTTTTTTTTTTTTCACTTTTTATGTATTTAATTATTGGTTATAGATTCACAATTCTTAAGAACTTTTTTAGATATTAAAGGTCTAATTTAAATTAATTTAAGGTAAGAACTATGTCTTATAATACTGTGACTCAACTTTCAACCAAGTTCAGCCCATTGATAGCTCAAATTTCTATCAGCAGGAAATATTTAAAGTGTTTAAATATAGATTGGTTTAATAAGTCTTTAATATTCTTTTGTTTGCAGGGACATTTAATATAAGTTAAAGCATAAACTTAAATAGATAAACTAAATAATTTTGCAAAAGAAAAATAATGTAGGGTTTATACAACATTTAAATTCCAACAGGGACTACTTTGAAAGGTAGGCTTCTAGTAGGTCTAAATTTAAATTTTAGGGTTTGAAATAAGCCTTTGGTGTACGAGTACATTAGGCATATTAAGGTTGGGTGGGCCTACTAAGTAGACACTACTTGCTTTGTTTTGGGTTGAGAGATTAGGTCCTACTAAATAGGCTTACTGTGGTGTGCCTACTAAATATGCCCATGGTAAAATTAGCCTATTTTCTAAAAGACCAAAAGTTAGTTAAGCCTATTACGTGAATTTGGCTTTGTTTACAGTTATCATCAGCCTTAGCCTTCACTGATCAATTGTTACATTAGATGTGGTAAGGTTGAGTTAGGGTTAGGCCTAACAAGCTAAGCCTAGCCTCTGTTTGTCTTAGTGTAAATTTTAGAGGGGTCAGGTCCCCGTATGAGCCACCATATAAAAAAAAGATATATATAGGGTTATTGTTGGTTAGCCGATCAGCCCACCCTGATCGAGCAAGCTGGCAGCACACAGGTAACCAATCGCCCTCTCCAGAGTGGACCCAAGGTTCAGCACACTAGTGGTGATGTGTTGTGTTTTATGTTATGCTAGAGCAGTACAATCTGTTAATGTGTTCAATTGTTTTTGGTGTGTCCTGGCACAGGTGGCAGGTGTTGTCTGTGGAGTTGTCTAGTCTGTGTTTATATGTCTAAGTTGGGGTGATGTCCACATCAGAATCATGCTAAGTTAACTCAATCCAATCTGCTCAGGCTAGTCTCTGACCTGTCAATGGGTGGCTGCTTTGCACCTAGGTCACATTCAGACCAAGTTGTGTCAGTGCTTTGTGGGTTAGGTGTGTGTGTGTGTTTTCTGTACTGTGTGATGTCTGTGGGGCATGATATGGAACGGAGTACAGTGCATTCCGGTTAATTGGGACACCGGTTAATTAGGGCAGCCGCTTTATTGGGCCAATACTGCGAGAACAGAAACAAATGTGCTAAATGTACTCTAATTGCACCCACTTAATTGGGACAACAGCGCCACTTAATTAGTCCAGTTGCAGCGCCATCTTGTCTCTTACATTGTTACTCATTCATTGCCTGCTAGTGCTCAGTTGTGCTCAAGATGTCGCAGCCAAAGGATCAATCATTAGCTGAAAAAATTGCTACTCTAGACCTCATTAGATCACAGCCTCTGAACACAAGTCAAAGGAAGCTTGCTGAAGTGACCAGTGTGGCAAAGTCTACAGTCTGCAGATTGTTGAAGCAAAAAGAAACATTACATTTGGAATGGGCTACAATAAAAAATGAAGCAGGGACATCGAAGAAAAGAAAGAGGGAGAAAAGATCCTGAAGTTGATGAAGCATTGAATAAGTGGTTTTCCGTGGTTACAGCATGAGGTGTACACATCAGCGGTCCAATGCTTAAGTGCAAAGCAGAAGAGCTTGCTGTTAAACTTGAGCGTGAAAACTTTAAAGCAACTGATGGATGGGTTTCTCGGTGGAAAGGGCAACATGCCATAAAATTTGAGAGAGCATGGTGAAAAAGCAAGTGCCAACATTGCTGCAGCGGATGAATGGAAATCTAATAAATTATCAGATATTATTAACGAATTCTCTGCAGATGACATTTACAACACAGATGAAATGGGTCTTTTTTATCGAGCCATGCCAGATGGTTCACTTGTTTATAAACATGAAGAACTTAGTGGCTCTAAGAAAGCAATGGACAGGGTGATGGTGTTATGCTGTGCAAACATGTCTGGAAATGACAAACGCAAACTTCTGGTGATAGGGAAAAGTATCAAACACGATGTTTCAATGATCTAATGATGAACAGTTTACCAGTAACCTACCATGCTAATAAAAATGTGTGGATGACATCTTCCCTTTTCACAGGGTGATTAACAACATGGGATAAAGGTTTGCAGGTAAAATCACGAAAATTTTTACTTATCATGGATAACTGTGCAGCACATCCACACGTGAAATCTTTGAAAAACATTAAGCTGGAATTTCTTCCGCCTAACACAGCCTCTTTACTTCAACTTATGGATATGGGAATCATTAAAAACTTGAAGTGTACTTATCGTAAGGAACTCATAACCTACAGTTTAGAAGCAATTGAAACTCTCATGACTTCATCCTCAACAGCAAAAGTAGTAAGCCAAAAAATTAGCCTCCTTCAGGCAATACAGTTTGTTAGTAGAAGTTGGCGAAACATTGCATCACAAACAAACTGTTTCCATCGCTGCGGCTTCATGGTGCCTGATGCAGAAAAGAATTTGAGTGAAGAAATCGAAAGTTTATCACATTGCCACGTGTAATTAATAATGAAGGCTATGATACCATTGACGATAACGTGCAATGCTACAGTGAAAACAGCGACTTCGAGGAAGAAATTGTGGAAGAGTTAGCAAGTAAGCATAAAAGAACAGAAGTAGTAGAAAGTGAAGACGATGAACCTGAACCAAGAAAAGTGATGCATTCTCAAGCTTCTGAATACGTTCAAGGGTTACATCTGTATTTCATGCAGGAGGGTATGGGAAATTCTCCACAATCCGCTCTAGACGTGTGTGCTGATTTCCTACGTTCAAAAAAAATTGGAGTCACTTAAGCAAACAACGTTAAAACAATTTTTTAAGTAGGATTTTGCATAATTACTTTTAATTTACTGCCTGTTCAATGAAGGAATGTTTTAATTAATATAGTATAATAAAGATGTTTATGATTCCTAATACATACGTATGTGAATTATTTGTGTTTGACTGCCATTGGTGTTATTTTTATCTTCAAATCAGCCTACTCCACATTATTGGGGAAGCCGCTTAATTGGTCCAAACCACTCGGGTATGGATGTGTCCCAATTAACCAGAATGCACCGTATTTGGTTATAATGTCTTTCTGGCATTACCTTAACAGTGCGTGGTGATGGTGCATGATTGTACATGTAGTGGCAAGGGTGTTGTAGGTTAGTTGTTACTGCTGCCATGAATTGCATTCCCCTATCTAAATGTTCCCTAACTTTCAGTATTTTTGTTTCTATGTGCAGGTGTTCTATTGGTGTTGTTTGAGTACATCCTGTAATGATACAAAGTGCGTTGTTTTGTATTGTCTAAGGTGTGTGTGAGATAATGGGTGCCCAGCATGGGCTAGCATAGTCCATAACTGAGTGAATATATTGTTTGTATATGAGTGATGTTTCCTGCTGGTGTCCAAAGTTTGTGCCTGTCAGTACCCTACATGTGTTAAGTCTTGAAGTACATTTGTTTTTCATGTCCTGAATGTGGTTTGCAAAAGATAATGATGTGTTGTATGTGACCCCAAGTATTTTGGTTCTGTGTGTGGAATGTTGGTGTTGCTTAGTGTAAGCTGTCGAGTTATCTGGTGTTCTTTTGTGTTGCTTGTTACCAAAATGATGGTTGATTTTGTGGGAACTACTTTGAGTCTATTGTGTGTGAGCCAGTCTTCTATACTGTTTATGTATGTTTGTAGGTTATTTGTAGCGGTGTCAATGTTGTTGTGAGTGGATGTTAGCATGATGTCATCTGCATATGATAAGGTAAGCTTGTTATCTATGGGTGTTGGAATGTCATGCATGTATAAGTTGAACAGTGTTGGTGAGAGAACAGTCTTTTGAGGGACCCCATTTGAAAAAACTTTGTTTTTGGATGACTTGCCATTAAATGTGATGTGTGAGTATCTTCCTGAAAGATAGTTACTCAGCCACCTTTTGGTGTTATTGTGCATGTTCGTGTTCAGTATTTTGTTTGAGAGAGAAGCACAGGATAGCATCAAATGCTTTACTAATGTCTATTGTTGCTAATAGTGTATGTTGAGCTGGTCATCTCGAGTTGATGCCATCCATGATGTGGTGAGTGAGGTTCGTGAGTAATGTGGTTGAGTGGTGAGGCCTGAATCAATGTTGAGTAGGTGATAGTGGTGTGTGTGGGTTGGTGATTTGTAAGATTAGCCTTTCTGTTACTTTGGAAGGTGTGCATAGCAGTGGTGGGCACCGTTAACCAAAACGTTAACTTCGATAACGATAATCCGTTAACCCCAATTTTTAACTCCGATAATGATAATCCGATAATTTTACTACAAAGTTAACGGAAGTTAACGATAATCCGTTAACGATAACTATTTCTTTACTAACATTTAAAAAAATCAAGGAAAAAAGCTTTAAAACCCATAGAAAATGTTTATTTATGCAAAATCCAACAATAAATAGGTATTTAACTATTTTTATCAAGTTATGCAACTTTTTTGCTTAACTTTTTTTTTTACTTTTAATAAAAAATGTACTGATTACATGTTTTGAAACCCTTGTAACCACTAACCATTAACTAAATTTTAATTTACAGAAGAACCTAAAAAAAGTAAAATATCATCGTATAAAATATGTAACTAAACTTATAAAATATTAATTCAAACAAAATGGCAAAATTAATTCAAAATAATATTAATTATAATAATATAATATACAGGGTGTCCCATAAGTCCGGCATCATAGGAAAAATAATAAAAAAAGGCAAAACAAAAGCTTTTATTTACAGAACATGCTCAATATGTATTGTTCCGTAGCCATTCACAAAATTCCATCCGCCGGTTGGGATCATCTTCGCTTAATTTCTGTAGGATCTGAAGTTTATATGGATGCCATTTGTGAGCCTGAAGAATGCGATGGATGCTACTTTTCGACACTCCTGTCTCAGCGGACAATCACTGAAGAGACTTATTGGGACTTCTGTTAAAATGAGCCAGGATAGCAGTCGCTGTATCATCGTCAGTGGACCTCCTTGAAGGTCCACTACGTGGTTTATCTTCTATGGCTCCTGTTTCCTTAAACTTTGCAACAAGTCTGCTAACACAACTCTGTGTTATTGGCTCGCGGTCTGGATGCAGTCTGTTAAATTCAGCAGCGGCCTCTCTTTGACTCCGATTTCCTATGAGTAGAATTATCTGGATTCGTTCTTCCTTGCTCACAGACATTATCGCCTGTAGAAAGAGAAAAATATGAATTATGGTTTGTAGAAATAGAAAAATACGAATTTCTCCTATGATGCCGGACTTATGGGACACCCTGTATAATATTACGTTATATAAAATATTTTATTTTACTTAACCTTTTTCTGTGAATTTTCAATAAAGTAATTTTTCTCTATGTAATTATTTTATCTATGAATTATTTAGTCTATAAAATAAAAATACTTTGTCCATGAATTATTTTGTCTATAAAATATTTTGTCTATGTAATATACGCAATTGTTATTTAATTCAACGACAATATTACAATCAGTGAATAAAAACTATTATTCAAATTTTACATACTATATAGGGCCTATACTTTTTAGGGATTTACTAATGCAGTGTAAAAATACTTATTCATTAGTCATTACTATAAATTAATTTTTCTCAACCGTACATTTTACCATACGTATTAATATATATATAATATTATAGGACTTTTACTAACGTTAAAAGAACCTTCTTACCTTCAATAAAAAGCGCACAACCTCCCCTTGCGAGATCTGGAAGCAGACTGAAGTTATGGCGGTTTGAATTCATTCGCGGAGCGGTGATCTTCCGTGAATGATTCCTCGCAGTTAACGTGTTAACAGACTTTAACAGACTAAATATAGAGTTATCAGAAGTTAACTGGTCCGATAACGATAAATGGAAATTAACTTCCATTAATAGTCCGTTAAAAAAAATTAACTTCATTAATTAACTGTTATTGGATTAACGCTTTAGTGTCCAACACTGGTGCATAGTAAAGTAATGGGTCTATAGGAAGCTGGTTCTGTTGGATTTTTGTTTGGTTTGAGTAGTGTAATAATTTTCCCCCTTTTCCATATGTCAGGAATAATACAGTGTTGGTATGAATATGTGATGATGTTTGTGAGAGCTAGTATTCCCTGTGGGCCCAAGTGTTTAAGGTGTATGTTAGATATGTTATTTGGTCCAGTAGCCTTCTAATTCTTAATGTTTTTGATGATCTTGGTGGTCTGGTCTGGTCTATATTGAATGGTGTAATGGTCGTGTCGAGTCTGTAGGTTTTTTTTTGTGTCTGGCTGTTTGTCTGGCTGTTTTCTCTGTTTAAGCGACTTATCTTTGCGTAGTGATTAACTAGAATGTTAGCTTGTGCATATGCTGGGATATTATTTTGGTTGCGACAGATAGCCACATGTGAGGTGTGAATGCCAGTTAGAGTGGGTAATGCTGTTTATAGTCTTGTATAGCCTGGATGTATCTGTGGAATGGTTTAGTGTTGTTATGAATTCCTTGAATGTATGTTTGTTTTTCTTTAAGTTTATTGTTTATTTCTGTGTTGAGCTGTTGTATCTGCTACCTCAGTTTAGCTTTCCATTCAGTGAAGTTTAAAACAAAAAATTTGGAACTGCTGGATATGAAACAGGATACTCCAGAATTATTACATAAAAGAAAAGGAACAGCATGTACATTCGATACTAAAAGACATAGCTCTCACGAGAAAACTCTGGGACAAATAAAGATGAATATGTAATTGACATTAATAGTCTTCTTTCTTTTTAAAGTTGTTTGCATTTATTATAAAGTATATACCTATTGTATCACATATGTGAGTTATGGTTGATAGGGTATATATAGGGTTACATATATAGGGTTATGGTTGATTGCTGTCAACCTCATCCAGTGAAAATTTCTGCCAGATATTGGTGCAAAGTTTATGACAAAATCCCTACATCTTTTCGTTAAAAAATTGTATTTGTGGAGGTCTTCAAAAGACCTTGTTAAGTAGTGTTTTATTTGGTTAATGTTTAAATTTATAGGTATGTCTTCAGTATTTAGTGATGCCTAATTTAGTAAAAAAAGGAAATTACCATACTTTATTATTTTGTAGGGTGTGCGGCTGCCTATCGTACCTCTCTTTTGATGTAGGCAATGGGGTTGTGAAAGGAGTTTAATATAGGCAATTGATGATGCTTAAATACCTGAACAAATAAGCCTATCCTTTTGTGTTATTAGTTCTATATTATTTGGTATTCACTCAGAACTTATAGGAAGATTAAGCACATCTTCCTTGCTGAAAGCTTTGCTTAACTAGGCAGCTCTGGCTGCTAAGTCTGTCTTGAAATTTGCTTGCTTTACAAAGTCCCCAGACATCTATTTTTTATTTTCATTATTTCTTCTCTCAATTTTCACAAGTCACCAATGGAAAATTTTTATAAGAAATAATACATTTTTCTTGTTATGTAGGGCCAATTGATGCCTACATATTAGTTTTATGTATGGCAATTATTTCCATTCCCAATAGGCTTTGTCACCAATCATGAGGCAATTTTGTAGTTATTTAATTCAATAAATTAATAATTTGCATTTAATTAAGAAATAAAGGTACCACATGGGTATGATACCAAATTGTAGGCATGTATAGTTTTTACATAGGTGCGTACCAGATAATTTCAAATTAGCAAATGTAATGCCCATTTTTAAGAAAGGCAATAAAGATGCAGCAGAAAATTATAGGCCAATCAGTTTAACATCTGTTGTCAGTAAGCTACTGGAATCAATAATTAGGGATTGTATAGTCAAACACTTAGAATTGCATTTGATTAAAAATATGCAGCATCGTTTTAGCTGAAACAAATCTTGCTTTACTAATCTTTTAGAATTTCTCCAAAGCATTGTTGAAGTTTACAATAGTCATCAAGCAGTAGATCTAGTGTACTTAGATTTTCAAAAAGCATTTGACACTGTACTGCACAAAAGACTCATTAAAAAACTAAGGCTTATGTGATCAGGGGTGTAGTAATAAATTAGATAGAAGAGTGGTTGTAACATAGGAAACAGAGGGTGGTCAGTGATGGAGCAGAGTATTCTTGGAGTAATGTAGAGAGCAACATCCTCAGAGTTCTGTATATTGGGACCCTTGCTTTTCCTTATATACAGGGTGTCCCATAAGTCTGGCATCATAGGAGACATTCATATTTTTCTACTTCTACAAACCATAATTCATATTTTTCGCTTTCTACAGGCCATAATGTCTGAGAGCAAGGAAGAAAGAATCCAGATAATTCTATTCATAGGAAATCGGAGTCAAAGAGAGGCCGCTGCTGAATTTAACAGACTGCATCCAGACCACGAGTCAATAACACAGAGTTGTGTTAGCAGACTTGTTGCAAAGTTTAAGGAAACAGGATCCATAGAAGATAAACCATGCAGTGGACCTTCAAGGAGGTCCACTGACGATGATATAGCAACTGCTATCCTGGCTCATTTTAACAGAAGTCCCAATAAGTCTCTTCAGCGATTGTCCACCAAGACGAGTGTCAAAAAGTAGCATCCATCACATTCTTCAGGCTCACAAATGGCATCCATATAAACTTCAGATCCTATAGAAATTAAGCAATGATAATCCCAACCAGCAGATGGAATTTTGTGAATGGGCTATGGAATATATATTGAGCATGTTCTGTAAATAAAAGCTTTTGTTTTGCCTTTTTTTATTATTTTTCCTATGATGCCGGACTTATGGGACACCCAGTGTATATATATATATATATATATATATATATATATATATATATATATATATTGATTTAGATGTTGGTCTAGTCAGTACAGTTTCAAAGTTTGTGGATGACACAAAGTTGGGTGGTAGGGCCATAAATGACGAAGATTGAGGTAAAAACCAGGGAGATCTGAATAAAATCATTGATTGGTCAGTCACATGACATACGAGATTTAAGTGCAAAAACTTTACATTTAGGTTCACATAATGGTAATTTTGCTTATACAGGTATCCCTCATTTAATGATTGGGTTATGTTCCTGAAAAACTGATCATCGAGTGAATGATCATTAAACAAGGATGTTATAACATGGGTTAATAAGTGTACGTTCCTACGTGGTGCTTGTGGACAGCGATCGTGATTGCTGTCTACATGCACCATGTAATGGAAACCACACAATTTTAGATTACGTTTGGACAAATAAAAAGATGGGTAACACTCACCAAGTAAAGTAAAGTCCAGGTCACAAGCTAGTTCATCATCAGGTGTCCTCCCCGAGGGGGGAGTCAATGTTGTTGGGGCAGGTCACTCTCTCTCAATCTCTCATGCTCTCTCAGGGTAGACAGCATTTGAGGTCTGGCCCTGAAGACAGTGAGCCCTCCCTGAGGTGGAAGGTGTTGGTTCTAGTGACATTGATTCCGTCTTGGGTTTGAAGAAGCTTGTCATGGTTGCCTGCGCCCCTTTGCATAGTACATTTTGCCGTAGTAGTGGATGCCCTGCTCCATGATGCATGCAGCCTCAGCACTCCTGTTGGGGTTGGTGTCATTCTCTTCCAACTTGGTAAGGCAGTCATCAAACTGCACAATAATGTCACAAAGGGGGAGGGGGAGTGACTTGGGTGGCTTGTATGGTTCCACCACATCAGATTCCTCCAGTGCTCACTGCTGCTCGAGGTGGATGAGGTCTGCCAAGACCTTCAACTCAGGAGCCTTCTTGATGATGGTCGAGACAGTCAACTGGGTTAGGCCAAGCACTCTCACTATGGAGTTTGCCCCTCCACCACTCTTGCGGTGCTTAATAATGTCCAGCTTAACCTCCAAAGTCAAGGACTTACGAGAGAGTTTAGACTTACCCGACAGTGCAAGAGAAGCAGCCACACACTAACCCATCATTTTCAATGTTCACAGTCACTTAACACAATCCAAATTAGCACCAAACAGTCTGCACAATGATGCTTTGCACTCCAGAAAGGTGGCAAATAATACAACAATCACAATTGTGCACAATCTTACACAACAATGCAGTGTGATGCAGATGCACAAGTGACTCAAAACACTGGCAGGGTGAGAAGGAAGTGCAGGGGGTGGCTGCTTAGGGGCACATGGATTGGGCAAGCTGCACAAAGGAGGATAAATCTGTTTCTGTGCATGGCTGCAATTTTGACTAGATAAATGAAGTTAGAGATGTGCCTGTGGAGTACCAGAAACCAAACTTTGCCAATTATAAGGATCACTAAACCAAATTTTGGCCAATCATTGTACGAGAAAAGGTGTTTAAAAAAATTATTGTTGAAGTGTGTGATCATTGAGTGAATGATTGTTAAATGAGGGATACCTGTAGTATGTCAGGGAAGGAGTTGGCAAGCGTAGATCAGAAAATAGATTTAGGAATCACTGGTGATTTGAAAGTGGTGAAACAAAGTACAGCAGTGGTCAATAAGGTGAACAAAGTACTAGGTTTTATATCTAGGAATTTTGAATACAAACTGTGCAATATTATTGTTCCTCTTTATAAATCATTAGTTAGACCCCATTTAGAGTACACAATCCAATTTTGGAATCCATATATGTGCAAGGATATAGACAAAATCAAATGAGTTCAAAGATGAGCAACTAAGATGATTCCATCACTTAAGTAAAAGTCATATGAGGATAGGCTTAAGTTAAAATTGACTACACTCAAGACTAGGAGGCTGAGGGTGATCTAATCCAGGATTTAAAATTATGAATGGCTTTGATAACGTAAAGGGGGAGAGCTTTTTCAAAATAGCACAACATAGTAGAACTAGAAATAAGGGGTGTAAGCTGACAAGTAGAAGGTTTGAGACAGCAGTTGCCAATTTAAACTTTAAGCATAGAACAGTAAGTAGCTGGAATAGTTTTTGGGTAGAAATAATTACTAGCACATCTATAAACAGAAGCTAAGGCTAACAAAGACCCTAAGATCCACTAAGGTTAGCCCAAGAGAAAAGATAGTTCAGAGAGGGGGGGGGGGGGTGTCACTATCATCCATCAGCCATTGCCACAAGAAAAAAAAAAAAAGTAAGTAACAAAAAGTGGGTTAGTTTATGCTACGAGCTACATCTAAGTTCATGTTAGTCTAATATTTTTTATTTTTTTGTATTGCTGGCATATTACATACACACTGGCATGTCACAAGCTGGCATTAATCGTCAACAGACTCATCCTCGACCATTACCCCAAGAGGTCCTGTTGCTAATTATATTATTTTAAACAATGTTAATTTTTTTAAAATGCCTATCTAAATGGTTTTTAAACATATTAACACTGGTAGAGTTCACAATGGACGCGGGAAGATTATTCCCTTTATCAATTACTTTAAACATAAAAAAGTTTTTAGCAATGTTAGTAATGAAACGTCTGCCACGCAACTTAAATCTGTTATTACGAGTATTGCTAGTATCGAAAGTGAACAGTTTGTCAAAATTTACGTTATCAATTTTAGTAACAATTTTGAAACCTTCAATAAGCTCCCTGCTTAATCTCCTAGTTTTGAATGAATGCAAGTCTAACTCTTTAATCCTATCTTCGTGGCACAATGCTGAGCCCTTTCCAACCTACCAATATCCTCACGCAAATATGGGCACCAAAACTGAACTGCATATTCTAAATGAGGCCTGACTAGGGACTTGTAAAGGGGCAATATAATATTCTTTGATTTAAATTCAAAATTACACGCTATGAAGCCAAACATCCTATTAGCTTTTGCGCAAGACTCCAGGCACTGGTTCCTAATTTTTAAATCTTTAGATACCAGGGCTGTGGAGTCGGAGTCGGAAGTAAATTCATTGCTAGAGGAGTCGGAGTCGGTAAAAATGGACCGACTCACTATTTTTTTTTTTTTATGATGTACTTTATATTGGTTCAGGTTAAAGCTCCTAATAGGAGCTTTAACCTCCTATCTTGCATTATAGTTATTTTATGATGATTCCCCTACATCATGATCTTTCTAGGAGCTTTTCCTGCATATCACTAATTACTGTTGATTTTCTTTTCAGAAATTTATATTTGAATACATTCTGTGTAAGCTAATTCTAAATTTTTATTTTCAAAAGCCCCTTATAAAATGGCTAAGAACACTCCGGTTAAATCTAGTGTTTTTGAATACTTTACCATAACCACAGATGAAAAACATTTTGTGTGTCAATGTGTGGTTGATGATGATGATGATAGTGGTGATAATGAAAAAAAATGAAAAAAAGATAAGTACTTTCAGTGGTTTCGATAGGAATGCTCCAACAAGAGCTTCAAATTTAAAAAGACATTTACAGCGTTTCCACCCAAAAATCTTAGATATTGTTAATGAAAAAGATAAGGCATGTACAGTAAAAGCAGCGGTATCAAGGGCCTTGGCCTTGAATGCCATAATGGCATAGCTACAACCATTAAGACTTAAATTTAGAGAAATTGAGCTTAAAAAGTAGCCTGATGATTCACTTGGTAGTGATGAAATGCCATTCTGGGTTAATATAATCAAAGTATATTTTATATTATTATTTAGAGGCAAGAGTCGGAGTCAGAGTCAGCCCTTCTAAAATTCTAGGAGTCGGAGTCGGAGGCTTGGTCTACCGACTCCACAGCCCTGTTAGATACATGTATGCCTAAATCTACTTCCTCATCAACAATTGCTATCTATCATCCATTGTGTAAGTGTAATTGTTGTTATATGCAATACCAATATGCAATACTTTACATTTGTCAACGTTAAATTGCATCTGCCACTTATCCATCCACTCCATAATCGTATCTACGTCGTCTTGGAGCCTATTTCTATCATCTACATTAAGACCCTTACTGCCTATTTTAGTATCATCCACGAATTTTGACACATTACTGGTCAACCCTACATCTATGTCATTAATGTAGATTACGAATAGCAATGGGCCTAACACTGAACCCTGAGGGACACCACTACCTACATCCAACCACCCCAATTCACTACCATTAACAACAACCCTCTGTTTCCTAGCACGAACCCATTCCTCTAACCCAGGGGTTCCCAAATTGTGTTCCACGGAACACTTCTCATGGTATACAAGTGTTCCACGGAACACCAATTTGGGAACCCCTGCTCTAACCAGTTAGCTACCTGACCATGTATACCATGCACTTTAACCTTCGCAATTAATCTTCTATGCAGAACTGTATCAAACACTTTTTTAAAGTCTAGATAAATAATATCAACCACTCTATGCCTATCATATTCACACACTATTTTGTTATAAAACTAACAAATTAGTTAAACAAGATCTATGGTATTGAAACCCATGCTGACTACTATTAATCAAATCAACTTTCTAAGTGATTGATGATACGATCCCTAACTATACTGACAATTGATGTTAAGCTAATAGGCCTAGAATTGCTAGCTACTGTGTGGTCACCTTTTTCAAAAATGGGTGTAAAATCAACTAGAAACTAGGTTCCTCACCTCACCCTTCAAATTACTAATGTTTTCAACGTTAGTATAGGTTTGGCCCTCATCAAGCATTGCAAGGCTTTCCATCACCTTGCATTAACTACATTTTATATCAACTATCTCTTCCCTTAAATCACAAAAACAAACCGATCTCTTGGTAATCACCATAACCTTTAACCTTTGGTTAGCTTCCGCCTGAATTGTTCATTCTGATGAAGGTCAAGCTTTTCACTCCACTTTAGACCTACAGTTTAATGTAGAATCTGAACCACACCCCACCAGCAGCCCAGCATCTTAACCACTAGGCCACCCAGGGTACCTATTTACCTACCAACCACTTTGTGTGTGTGGAAGGATGAACAGCTGGGTTTTGCTGTGTGCCAGCTGCCATCACCAGGTCTCAAACCCAGGGCTGATGGATTTGTAGTCAGTGACACTAACCACTACACCACCAAGGAGCCACCATAGGACTACTGTTGTAATCTTTAAAATCTGTATACCACCAATCATGCAAGTTAAAGTAGTTAACATTTATAACTGTCACTAGTTTAAGTTAAATTAAGCCAGCATGCTATGAAAATTTCTAAATCGCTAAAAACCACTAATATCCAGTTGCTTAACTCTAACAATGTGAATACAAACATAAGTATATAAAATTCAGAACTTTCCGAAAGTAAATTTATAGGCAATATCCAAAAGTAGAAACAATATCAGAGAGCCCAGGGAATATGTCCACTCAGTAAGGAGTCTGGCTGATGAATCTGTAAAATGTAAAGGCCATGTTGATAGATTGGGTATAGTTTAAGGTAGTAAAATTAAGGTTTTTGTGGTTCAGAACCCATGTAAAATTGTAGGTCCCCTCCACCACTAAAGAGGGTATACGCAATAAACAATTACAAATACAGATAGGTAAACCAGCCATGAGTGGTATCCTAGGGTCTTCATTGGTCTGAAATATTATAACTATTCTTAATTTTGTCTAGTTCTTAGGAAACTATGGCATAAGAGTATTTATTTAATACATTATTAAGGCCTCAATAATCCTCTTGCCCTTTGACTAACTACACCAGATTGTTCTAATTATGTCTACAACACTCGTGCCGAATTGATTGAAAACCATATTTTTGCCATTTTCATGCATTTCACTTCAATACTTACAATTTAAAACATGCACTGTTTATAAGTCATAAATATGCAAGTAGCTTATACTCATCCTCCAAATATTTATACAAGTCATTTAATATTGAGACAAACCTCTTCACATGAACACACTCAAATTACATCTGTCTCATCTAATGTAATAGAGGAATAGCCTAAACATAATTGAATGGGGTACATATGTGCACAGCTTCATAATTGAAAGAAATATTTACGATGTCATTACATCATGAATGTGGGCAGAGTAGGGCTGGGACCAGACTGGATTACTGGAGCGTAATCCATCAGATTGGCCCTACTGGACAAGATCTGGATCCAGACTGGATTTTTTACCAATTCCAGCAATCTGGTATTATTATTTGGTAAGCAAGTTACCCACAGCATTAACAATGATCTGAAACAAACTTACAACTGTATTAATGAACTTAGAGTACCTTGTATACAATGCATGAAAGTGAATCTCTGAATTCTCACTGAAAAAGTAGCTAATTTATTAATTATACTGATGTATACTTTGTGACTTTTGTCTAGCTACATGAATTTTTATATTAAAAAGTTTATATTACTGTATGTATGTATGTATATATTATAAAATACAGCAACTGCAAAAAGTATCCAATCACCCCAAATTTATCCAATATTTTCTACTAAAACCTGTTTAATAAGGTTCAAATATTAAATTGGTAAATTGAAATAGTCTTTGTTATTGATATTTAGTCCTCTCTCCTTTCTTCTTTAGGACCATTTGGATGCATTTCTGTTGAGATTTAATTAGGTTTGGGCAGACATCCTGGGTGATCTCTGTACACCACACTTTTTTTGATGGCCTCTATGAGTTGTGTAATGGAGCCTGTTGAGTAGTATTCTAACTTGTTTTTTATAATATTTCAAAGGTTTTCTATCAGGTTTAAATCTGGGCTGTTTTCAGGCCATTCTAAAACTTCATAATTATTGTTTTTCAACCAATCAGTTACTTTTTTGGACCTGTGGCATGGGGCACCATCATGTACTGCATGCTCTCCTTAAAGGAGGAAGCATGCAGTTAGAGAGTTTAGGAGAGCAATGTCCATTATGATAGCGATAGTAAAGAGAGAGTGAGGTAACATTGCAGTGAAGAGAGAGAGACTGAAGACAATCAGAAAGAGGTGGGGAATTGATGAGACTAAAAGCCTTTGATTCCACCCAGTCAAGTACAACTGTGTGGGTTGAACCACCCCACACATGAGAAGCATACTCCATACAGGGGCAAACAAGACCCCTGTACAGAGACCACAACTGAGTGGGGGTGAAGAAACCATGGAGGCAGTACAGCACATGTAATCTCTTAGAAGCTGTTTTAGAGAGTATATGTGATCTTTCCAGGAAAGATGAGAAAAGGAAATGCCAAGAATGTTAAGAGAAGAGGAAGGATTGAGTTGACATGAGTTGTGTGTTGTTGAAGGTAAGGGGATAGTTGTGTGGAAGATTGTGATGAGTAGACAGATGGAGGAACCGAGTTTTTGAGACAATGAAAGCCACAAGGTTCTCTCTGCCCCAATCAGATGTAACAAGATCAGAGGTCAGGTGCTCCATAGCTGTACTATGCTAACCATGGAGTGACTGTTGAGAAGGATGCTTTGGGAAGCAGGTGGAGAAGTAAAAAGTGGAGTCATTGGCATAGGAGTGAATAGAACAGGAAGTGTGAATTAAAAGATCATTAATAAATAAAAAGAAGAGTGGGTGACAGGACAGAACCCTGAGGAACACCACTGTTAGTAGCTTTGGAAGAACAGTAGCCATCTACAACTGCAGCTATAGATTGGCCAGAAAGGAAATTAGAGATGAAGGCACAAATAGAAGGATAGAAACCAAAGGAGGGCAGTTTGGAAATTAAAGATTTGTACTAGGCTATCAAAAGCTTTTGATATGTCTAGCACAATAGCAAAAGTTTCACCAAAATTCCAAAAGGAGGATGACCAAGAGTCAGAGATATGCAGAAGATCGCCAGTAGAGCATCCTTTGTAGAATCCATAGTGATGATCTGAAAGAAGATTTGAGAAGAAAGGTGTTTAAGAACCTTCCTATTAAGGATAGATTCAAAAACATTGTAGTTAGTAGTAATCTAAAATTTTCTAAGCAGTACTTAGAGGCTGGAAATAAAGCAAATAAAATGTTAGATATTATTAAGAGGAATGTTAGTTACAAGAGTAAGGAAGTCATTTGTAAATTATATAGTTCTTATGTTAAGCCTCATTTAGAATACTGCATTCAAGCCTGGTCCCCTCACTTTAGGCATGATATTGATATGCTTGAAGGTGTGCAACATAGGGCAACCAAGCTTATCCCTAACCCAAGAAGAGTATATGTATACTTCAGCGTCAGAAATTATTTTTACATTTTAGCTCAGAAATTATAACTATTATTATTATCAAAAGTATTAAAACAATATTACAACTGATAAATGCACAAATAAGTTTTAGATTTATTTCTCCATAAGAATTTGTGAATATAGCTAGGAAATAAGGCACATGATGTACCATGTTGATGATGTAGCTTCTTTGCCTGGTTAGTTTAAACAAAAATATCATGACTTAACCTAACGAAAATATCACAATAACCTAACCACTTGTTAAGGGCGTACACATTTGACCTAACCAAGCAAAGAAGCCATCATCAACATGGCACATTTATCATTTGTAATATTGTTTTAATACTTTTAATAAAGTTATTGTAGGGTTTTGCTGATTCTCATTTCTCAAGTCTTTTTATTTTTAAATTAGCGTTTTTCTTCTTTCCAGCCACTCAGCTTTCGCAGCCTCTACTTAAGTGTATTCATTAAGTCAACCTAGTCAAGCATAGGCAGATACTGTAATTCATGCAAAAGTGCTTAAATCATTGTAATAGGGCATCTTGCTAGAAACAGCTCTGGACTAGTGTTAAAACCTAGTCTAGTATTTAGCCCTGATAGTTCCTGTTGAACTCAAGAAAAGGCAAGATCATAGTCCATTACTGAAGCCAGAAGATATGTTTTGAAGTTTTGCACTAAGGACCCAGAACTTAAGTGCTCCTTCTAGGCAGACAATCTAGTATTGTGCACAAGTCTAAATTTCTTGAAGCATTGCCAGTGTGCTTTGGCTTATAAAACTTTAATTAAGCTATTGCATGTGAATTTATTAAGCACCTATACTCAATATCATCACTAACCTTATTAACTCCATCATCATTTAATTTAAGATTAAATTTTCTTATTGTCTAGAACCTCCAGAAGAAATTTAAATAATTAATGGGAGGTTTCAAGTTATTCTATTAAATCAAGTTATAAATAAAACTGAAAAACCTAAATTTCTAGTTTGCTTTCTATAAATCATTAAATCAGTCATGTTACATGATGGGGAGATCAGTTCCACATTTGATCATCACGGAATAAGACTAGATAAAAAGTCATACACTGGAATAAGGTTTACTAAATTTGGTGATATTTTCAAGTCAAGGGAAAATTCTTGAATCAATTTTCAGTAGCATAGGTCTTGCCTGTACTGTGCTTCTTTTTGTTCATTCTTATTTATCCTGAAGTCCATTCTCTTCCTTTTCTGCCTGAACACCTTTTTTCTTGCACCTACTCCTTAACATTCCAGCATATATGGCTTGCTTTCCATCACTTAAATGCACTGTGGTGGTCTTGCTCTTCCTGCTTGACACTTTTGTGAATGGTCCTTGCTCACTTGATGTCCAGTGTACAGTGTGTACTGCTTGGGAAAAGATCTTTGAGTCCAGCTTCATGACTTAACCTAACCAATCATCAAGGGCATTCAATTAACCTAACCAGGCATTCAATTAACCTAACCAGTTAATATTGGTCATTTCACCTAAATATCTTCCAATCTTTTTATATTAGGCACTCACTATCACATTTCAGGCAAGTTAAGGATGAGAGAATAATGCCGTAATTGATAAAAACATTCAATGCTTTGTCTTCATCTAGGGCACATGACGAATCAAGTCCTCAAAGTCGAAATCATACAAATGGCATGTCATAATTCTATTGCAAACACCACCAAACTGAATCTAATTAGAAAAAAAAAAAAATAGCCAGAAGAGAAAAACTAATTAAGTTGCTAGAGTAGCGAAAAAATAGCCAAATCATGAAAAATATTTTATTAAAAAAAGTACATTTGAACAAATTTGCACAAGATAAGATGTATGTTTTTATAGTCAGTTTGTAATGGCAATTCAATATATAGTACCATACTTGTTCAACTGCTTGTGACTGGGCGTAAAATCTGATATTAACCTTGGCAGTATCCTATTTTGGTGTCCCAAATTATTCAACCAACCAATTAGGTCAACTGTATGCCCTTGACAATTGGTTAAGTCATTATATGTTTAAACTAATGAAAATATCAAGACTTAACCTAACCAATCATCACAGCCATACAGTTGACCTAACCAAGTAGTCAAATTAACCTAATTAACATAAACAAGTAATTTGAAAGTGTTGGAGAGCCATTTATTTTTGGTTGATTGAATAATTTGGGATGTCAAAATAGGATATATTGCCATGTTAATTAGCCAACTTGATGGTTTTCAATATTTTTTTATTATTATTAAAATATAGGGTAATTATTCATTTTAACATGCATCTCGCTAATGAATTGAAAATATTTTATGTAATTTGATGCGTATTGTTTAAAAATTACCATTTCCTTGGGAAATGTAGTTTTTTCAGAAACTTTTTCAGAAATGACCTGACCTAACCAAACCTGATTAAATAACTTAGGTCAATTGAATGGCCAGTTAAGTCAACTGTACACCCTTGATGATTGGTTAGGTTAAGTTGTGATATTTTCGTTAAAATTAACAAAAATATGGTAAATATTTACTGCTACACCAGTCTCTAGTAGAAAGTTTTAAAAACTAGTTTTCAATATTTTTCAATGTGCTGAATTCAAAAATGATACTCATTTCCATCACTAATGATTTGTTAAAGTTATTGAAGCTTAAAGCTTTTAAAACTTTCTACCCTTTTTTACCTCGGGGACCCACAGTGGGAACCAGGAGTTTTTGGGTGGGGAGAATCACAAAAATGAGTGGTTTCCAAAGATTCTGAAAGTCAGATTAGGAAAAACAAATTTACCTTCAATTGACCTAACCCAAAACAACAACCTAACCCAAAACAACAACCTAACCCAAAACAACAACCTAACCCAAAACAACAACCTAACCCAAAACAACAACCTAACCCAAAACAACAACCTAACCCAAAACAACAACCTAACCCAAAACAACAACCTAACCCAAAACAACAACCTAACCCAAAACAACAACCTAACCCAAAACAACAACCTAACCCAAAACAACAACCTAACCCAAAACAACAACCTAACCCAAAACAACAACCTAACCCAAAACAACAACCTAACCCAAAACAACAACCTAACCCAAAACAACAACCTAACCCAAAACAACAACCTAACCCAAAACAACAACCTAACCCAAAACAACAACCTAACCCAAAACAACAACCTAACCCAAAACAACAACCTAACCCAAACAACAACCTAACCCAAAACAACAACCTAACCCAAAACAACAACCTAACCCAAAACAACAACCTAACCCAAAACAACAACCTAACCCAAAACAACAACCTAACCCAAAACAACAACCTAACCCAAAACAACAACCTAACCCAAAACAACAACCTAACCCAAAACAACACCTAACCCAAAACAACAACCTAACCCAAAACAACAACCTAACCCAAAACAACAACCTAACCCAAAACAACAACCTAACCCAAAACAACAACCTAACCCAAAACAACAACCTAACCCAAAACAACAACCTAACCCAAAACAACAACCTAACCTAAAACAACCTAATGTTATCGAAAATTATAAAAACTTTTAAAAAATACCTTAATCATGTGAATTGCCAGGCTGAGGCTCATCCTCTTCTTCTGAAGATTCATCCACTAACCAATTCAAATTCAAATCAGTGGAAGCACTATTTTTTTACCCTTTTCCCATTAGAGTTTTTAAGCTTCAATAGGGTAACTCTTTGACAAATCATTTGCAACGGAAATGAGTATAATTTTTTAATTCAGCACATTGAAAACCAGCTTTTAAAACTTTCTACCAGAGACAGGTGTAATAGTAAAGAAATACCAAAAAGATCATGACCTATCCAATTATCAAGGACATACAGTTGACCTAACCAGGCATTTAGTTAGGTGCTGAGGTCAGGGAATAAGACAGAACATTACCACCAATAATGTTTAAGGTAGTAAAATTAAGGGTTGGATAAGATAGATTTTGATTCTGTTTTCATTAAAGATCACAATAACTAGACGAGAGGTCATAGTATGAAATTATTTAAGCCAAGATGTAAAATAAATTTAAGAAAACATAGTTTTACAAGTGTTGTGGGATATAAAGAGGCAGCATCTCGGGTTAGGGGATACTCTCTGTCCTTACACACCCTATTTAAAGAGATTCCTCTGCCGAGCAGTGCACCCCATAGTACTGTGAGGTATTGAAAAACTTATGATCTTCACTTGCCCCACAAACACCTTTAAATGAGAGACCCAAAATAGGTGCACACACATTTCTACATTACTGTACAATCTTTACAGCCACACCTACACTTTTCCTCCTAAGTACCTATATATAATGGGTAAATATTTACATTAGGGTCTCCACCCAATTTTGATACCAAAATATATTTTCCTAGTAGTGTATGATGTGCTTTGTTCAAATCTGGCCTTCATTTTATGCGGAAATGAACCAATCAAAAGTTATGAGACTTCAAATTTAACATATTTTGGTTCATTTCCCCATAAAATGAAGGCCAGATTTTAACATTGCACATCAAATACAAGAAAAATGTATTCCAGTATCCAAATTACTAGAGAACCTACCTTACCTAACCTAACCTAACCTACCTAACCCTAATATCAATGGATTCATCATAGGAACACTCAGATCTATACTTTCTACATTTAAAAGACGACTGTAAAACACCATGTTTGACAAAAATTTCTACAGCAAAATTATCAATATTATTAATATCTATAAGCACATCTTCGAAATACGTTTCACACCCTTCACACACCATATTGAAAAACCAACTAATGAAGAAAACGGAAAATACTCTAGCCGCATACCTCATTTTTTGTAGATAAATGTGATTTTTCCACCCAAGTAGATATACTTATGATGACATCATTAAAAAATTATGACCAAAATAGAGTTAAGAAAATAATTTCTTTAAAAGCCTATAATATTACAAATACGCAATTGCGCAAATAATAACATATACCATTAGTAGAGTTGCACCAATACCAATATTTTGGCTGATACCGATACCGATACCACAAAAAAGTGCCGATACTGATACCGATACTTTTTAATTAATTAATAGTTTTAAAATTGATTATTAATAAAAGTTCAAGTAAATGATATAATATCTCAATTAACTTAAAATGCCTTTCCCAATCCCAACTTTAGTTCCATTAATTTCATAATAATATAATTATATTATAATATATAGCTAGAGCCTGTAATTTTAATTATGTTAAAATTGAATGTACTAAAAAAGTAAAAAACATTGCAAACAAACAACTTATAAAATTTGTCTACAATAAAATGTATATAAATTTTTAATATACAGCTCTTCAAATACAATAATTATACCGGTAGTTTAATGAGGTTTTGTTAAGCATTATAAAGTTTTTTTTTTTATTTCAATAAATAAAGTAGTGTAAAGTAATAGTTTGTATTTTTCAAAGTTTTTATTAATAAAAATTACAAAATTCAAATAAATGTAGTACATTAATAAAGTCCTATAAAATATTATTAAAAAAAACAAAAAACTTCTATGTACTGGGCCACACTGCAACAATCTGTAGTGTAAAAAATACAAAAATTCAATATAGTATCTATAATACATTGATAAATCCTTATTATTCAGTACCGTATATTGAAAAAATAAACAATTTGTGGTTACTTGCACAAAATGAAAAATCTTATTAATAAAACATTGAGAAAAATCAAAATATCAATGAAATCAATGATACCGTCTTGATCAATATTACTGCTACCTTCCAACATATTTTCATGGTTTGGATCACCTGAATTTTCATCATTGTCATCTCCAGTTTCCAATAGTTTGCGTTTGGTTTCAATAGATTCTAAGGTATCCACCATCATACTTAATAACATTTCAATACTTGTAGAAGTACCTAAATCTGATCCATCATCATTAGACCTTTCAAACATTTTATTTTTAATTCTTGGATCTAAGAATGTTGCAATGATCATATTTTTGTCTTTAGTATAGTTACTACATCTAGTTTCTATAGTCATTTTTACTGAAAACTATTACTGTAATTCAAAATTATATATTTATATGATACTGTATTACTGTATTGAATATTTGTAATCTTGTATAGGGGCCTATAGTTACATTTTATGATTTTTTGTTTTGTTAGTAAATGTAAACATTGCTAATTTTGATAAAATATATATTAAACAACTAAATAAGATATTACTATAAAATAATAAAAAAATTTAATTTTATATAAAATAAGATAATTTCTTCAAAAAACAGTAATTCAAAGTATCGGTATCGGTTTTCAGAACAGTATCGGCCGATACCGATACTTTGTGAAAAGTGGCCGATACGGCCGATACCGATACATCGGTGCAACTCTAACCATTAGACTCCTAAAATTATGCCTAAACGTTTGATAATAGCCAGTATTGTCAACTTGGTAGAGACGTTAATATAAATAATTTCCATATAATGTAATATACAGTATATGGTTGTAAATTGTGACTTGGTCCACAATTGATATGGACCATGACTTATTTTTGGTTGGCAAGGTACTGGTATTGATGGATTCCGTAATGAAATTAACTGGATTCTTTGGATCTGATATATTTGCATGTCGGTTATAAATAGATATAGAGTATAACATATTTGTGGATAGTAGTCTATTATGACTTGATCCTCTGGATCCAGAGATTCTATCTTTAATTTTAAATTGATAATTAATTTGTTTTAAATTGATAATTATTTAGTTTTGTAAAAATTGGTTGTTGCCAATGTACAGGCAGTTTTTACATAGTGGACCCACCTTCATGGGCTGACGTGGCCCCTAGTGTACCCACTATAAAAATGTCTTCTATTCCTTGTGGTTCGGAACCCACATAAAATTGTAGGTCCCCTCCGCCACCACGGAGGATATGCACAACACACAATTATGAACACAGTTAGGTAGACCAGCCATGAGTGAATCCTAGGGTCTTTGTTGGTCTGAAACATAACATCTCGCAAGATACTTATTTAACCAATTTTATAACGAAGAGGAACGCATCCACCACTTTCTCCAATGCATAGCAGAATTATATCCACATACGATATAGTACGCTCATTTCCTTGGGAAATGTGCCATTTTTCCAGAAATGCCTCGAAATCATTTCTGAAAAAACGGCACATTTCCCAAGGAAATGAAAGTAACTTTCAAACAGTATGCATCAAATTTCATAAGAAAAACACGTTTCCAATTCATTAGCGAGATGAGTGTTAAAACGAATAACCAAATATAACTCATGACTTGGATAACCTCGATGGGCCCCAGTGGCTTCATGTTTTCCAAATATAATGTAGACACTTGACCTATTGGGATACCGTCGTTAACTTTTTATTTCTTTTACTTTAAAACACTTCACCGAGTTAACTTCCTAACCAGTTTAGGCCTACACTCGATTATCGTATTGTAGGCGTAGAAGGAAGGCTGAAACCTGTCAGAAAAAAAAACAATGCCTACCTCTTCAATGAGCAAGATGATGTGTTCTGAGCAAAAGTGTACAACAATAAAATTCTTAAATCTTGTAGATTTCATAAAACTAGACCTAATGAGAGGCATAAAACAGGCCTGATTGTAAACACAGCTGAGTTGAGTTGAGCATTGCAGAGCAACCAACATTCGTTATCAATTCTACAAAATGACGTCATATGCATATTGCATGTAAGCCAGAGGTGTTCAAACCTGTGCAAGAAGTAGGGTTGCCAAGTCAACAGATCTTGAATAAAGGACACTTGCACGCTACCGTATATTCCATTGCTTATCATGATAAAAATTTACTTGTGCAATATTTTTTACAATTTCTTTATTATATTCATAGATAAAATATGTCTAGAAAGTCGACACTTGTAAAATCACACTACTGTATTGAAATGAAACATTTTTATATTTCTTTATTATATTTTGTGAATTAAAGACAGGAAAATATTTACAAATCATTATAATGAATGAAGCCTTTATTTATTTATAAAACTGTACTCATCTTGACTTCGACCAGCCTTCAATAAAGCTGTATCATTTTTTATTTTGCCAGCAAAATCGGCACAATTGTCTTTTAAATTAAAATAAATCAAAAGTTCACTTTTTACTAATTCTACTGAACATCTGTTTCTGTCATCTCGCCACTTAGCATTCATTACACTGAAAATTCTTTCGCAATATGCTGATGTTCCAGGCACCGACAAAGCATAGGACACCACTTTGAAAATATTTATACATTTAAAACCATTGCTTTTTAAGATGAAGTGCCATTTACCTGCCGTACTTAAGCAGTTCTTAAAACTTTCAGTGTTGGAAATAGCTTCAAAGTTGGTTTGGAGAATAGAAAGCTCATCAAACAAATCATCCATGTTCGAACCCAGTTTATCAATCATGTTAAAATTCTCCACTACTTCTATAAAAGCTTCATATTTTGGGCATTAAGTTTGAAAACATTTCCGTCTCAAATTTTTAGTGATGAATAAAATTTTGAGAGTCAATTACTGAATTAAAGGACATATGGCGTCCTTTCCGAGTTTATCAAAGGACAAGGACACATGAGCTGAAATAAAGAACTGTCCTTTGAAATAAAGGACACTTGGCAACCCTAGCGGCCCAAGAAGCCATTTCAAATGTGCCCGCGAGTAGCCCTCAGATAAGGTTTTAGAGACCGGTTATAGAAAGAATATTGCAATTAAAACTAGGGTTAATATTCGTCTTTTAACCCGCTCACACGCGGTTAAAACAGTACAATATATTTAATTGCCATTCAAAACTGACTAAGAAAATATATATCTTATCTTGTGCAGATTTATATAAAATGTGGTGTTTTATTAAAATATATGATGCTTCCCTGTTAACGGGAATACCCAACCGCCCGCCACCAAACTGTTTGTTATGTGTTTTTGCTCTCGTCATTTTCGTTTAAACTAACGAAACTATCACAACTTAACCTAAGCAATCATCAAGGGCGTACAGTTGACCTAACCGGGCATTCAATTAACCTAACATGTAAATAAAACGGAAAATGCCCGGTTAGGTCAACTGAACGCCCAGTTAGGTTAATTGAATGCCCGGTTAGGTCAACTGCACGCCTTTGATAATTAGTTAGGTTAAGTTGTGATATTTTCGTTAGTTTAAACGAAAATGACGAGAGCAAAAATACATCATAAACAGTTTGGTAGTCCCGATAATACGTAAGTATCGAATTTATTAATCATTTAAATGAAATTAGTTAATATGTAAGCGATAATCAGTTAGTAGGGGGCCAAAATGTCTTTATGACATCTAAAATCGCAGAAAAAACGTCGCTGATATGTATATATATACAAAGCTGGGCACAAACCGTTAATCCGTTAATCGTTAATTAACGAAGTTAACTTTTTCGTTAACGATTTAACTTTTAAGTTAACTTTGAAAATCATTATCGGACTAATTAACTTCCGTTACATTTAACTTCCGTTAACCCAAAAACTTCATAAATAAACGTTTAAAAGTTTATATTATTTTCAGTGCTGAGCAGGTGCGCAATTAATCCGCCACTGTTAATAGTGATGAACGAATTTCCATTTCCGCAGTGCAAAATCAGGCGATATATTTGTTTCCGTCGCCACAATTTGTGTCTTACCAAATATGGTAGTTATTTATGGCATTGGTTTGAGCAAAACATGGTCGACTGTAAAATCAGGCGGAAAGATTTGCCATTTGAGTTGAATGTTTCAACTTCTTTCAAGAAATATCACGAGCATTTTAAGGCACTTTCAATAATATAATGTAACAATTACAACAAATAACTACATTCGTTTCATTTGCAGTCTGTCTCTTGCGCAACATGTTTGTGCTAGAGAATATTTAAAAATAATCGTTGTCAAGTAAGTCATGTATATTTATAATATGTCTGTGAGTACCTTATTAGTAGTCTCCTTGATACATTTCAAGAACCATAAAACTGATCAGGTAAGATTTCATTTCTCATGTCACTTTGTTCTCTATGGGCAAGGACATCCTGAGGGCCAAGAGATCATCCCTGTCTGATGAAAACTTTGATATGCTAATTTTCATGAAGGGCAACATGCATCTCATGGACAAAATGGAGAACGAGAAGAAGAGGGAAAATTAAATTATATATATATTGTGTTTTTCATTTTTTTTATAATAAAAGTTAATGTTAACGGTTTATCGGTAACTTCCGTTACATGTTTAACAAATTAACGGATTAACGGTTAACGAAGTTAACTTTTTGGTTAACGGATTAGCGATTAACGAAGTTAACTTTTTGGTTAACGGTGCCCACCACTGTATATATATATATATACATATATATACAGGGTGTCCCATAAGTTCGGCATCATAGGAAAATAATAAAAAAAGGCAAAACAAAAGCTTTTATTTACAGAACGTGCTCAATATGTCCACCATTGTTTGTTCCGTAGCCCATTCACAAAATTCCATCCGCCGGTCGAGATCATCTTCGTTTAATTTCTGTAGGATCTGAAGTTTATATGGATGCCATTTGTGAGCCTGAAGAATGCAATGGATGCTACTTTTCGACACTCCTGTCTCGGCGGACAATGCCGAAGAGACTTGTTGGGACTTCTGTTAAAATGAGCCAGGATAGCAGTCGCTGTATCATCGTCAGTGGACCTCCTTGAAGGTCCACTGCGTGGTTTATCTTCTATGGATCCTGTTTCCTTAAACTTTGCAACAAGTCTGCTAACACAACTCTGTGTTATTGGCTCGCGGTCTGGATGCAGTCTGTTAAATTCAGCAGCGGCCTCTCTTTGACTCCGATTTCCTATGAGTAGAATTATCTGGATTCGTTCTTCCTTGCTCACAGACATTATGGCCTGTAGAAAGAGAAAAATATGAATTATGGTTTGTAGAAACAGAAAAATATGAATTTCTCCTATGATGGGACACCCTGTGTGTATATATATATATATTATATATATATATATATAATATATATAATATATATATATATATATGTGTGTGTGTGTGTGTGTGTGTGTGTGTGTGTGTGTGTGTGTGTGTATATATGTGTGTGTGTGTGTTAGGGTGGCAATAAAAAATGAAGTCGCAAAATTTAAAATGTGCGGGTGCTCATTTCATTCGGTTTATTGAAAAAACAAATTCTGCCAAATTTCAAGTTCCTAATCTTATTTTAAGTGGTGGTACAAGACACAAAGAACTTTGTGCTCTAGGCTATTGGAAACGAGTGTTCGAGTGAGCTTCAAAGTTATACAAAACAAAAAAATGAAAAGAACGATTCTGATAAGACTCAAACAACCTCAAATAGGACTGCAATAACTTGTAGTGATCTGATAGATTACAATTATGCCTAATTTTTCTGGCTTCGAATGAACGTGGATTTATTGGCATCAGGGAACATCTTCCGGTGCTGCTCCACAACCTGAAGAACGTATTGCTGTTGATCCTCCTGTGTGGTCAGCACAGCGTTAAAATCTTTCATTAGGGCAATTCCTCTTTCTGCGGGATCATTGACAACACTGATGGCAGAGACGCGCTGTTTCGCTTGTTGAAAATCTTCATCTTCCCACTGCTCCGGATCCTTGGAGAGGAAGGATGTGGGAAGCTGGAGCAGGTGGAAGAAGGCCAATGTGTTCTTCGTGACAAAGGCTGCCAAAGAAAGATGTTCAGCATCTCCCACATCAATTGTCACAGAGGCGAAGGACTCTTCCTTTCTTCATTTTTGAGCGCCTCAACCATGCCTCTTTTCACCGCGCTGCTGAGATATTCATCAAAAAAGGCCAAAGCGACCAACTTTTCACTTAAGTACCAAAGATGGCTAGTGATCCCTTTCAAAGCGGCCTCTGCCACGCGTCGGTTAACTTGTCTGTACTGCACCAGCTTTTGTATCAGCTCCAAGTCCAACCGCGGAGCATATCTGGCTACCGGGGCATTGAACCAAACTTTAACGTAAATCTCTGCAACAAAGAGGCAGAAGTCAGTAACACCCTGGAGCTCCTGGTCCGTGAGTTTCCCCAAGTTCCGCAACTGGTGACGGTACAAGAAGATCTTAAATGCATAGATGCATTTTGCCATCCACCGTGCCCTGTGGAGGGCACCCGGAGTTTGAATATGATTTCCCCGTGGTAAAGTTATTCCGAGAAATAGCAGTACGAGTTCCAGAAATTCACGGTAATCATCGCGAGGCTGCTGAGATCTCAACTGTTCGTGCACAAACTCTGCAACTTTCTCCTTGAATGCGTGCATCCGATCTGCCACCTCACGGTCTCCCTCAGCAGAAAGAAACGAATCCTTTACAATCTTTGGCCACACCTCCGCCAATCTTTGAAAGAGCTTGATCTTTGGTCCCGAAGAGCATGCTACTAAGGCTTCGAAAACTTTTTCGAGAACTATTTCCGCGATGTGGTGACGACAAGCAAGATTGAGAAGTTTCTTCCCGAGCTTCTGCTCGAGGAATTGACAAGCGCCGTTCAAGCGACTGGTGTTACATGATGTCGTGTCAAAAGACATGGCTACGATCCCGGGAGATAACTGCCAGTCTTCCAGCATGTCATGCACTGCTGTTGCCTGCGCCAGACCTGTTGATGATGGCAGCTTTGGTACCCCCAACAGCTTCATCACACCTTCTCCTGAAACCAGGACTGGAAGGCGATCGACCTTCTCTTTGTTTGGAAGGTCTGGAAGGAGCTTGCCATCCCAATGAACTGTTAATGGTACCGTGGGGGAAAAGGACCTTCTCAGCTCGTCCGCGATGTCTTGGCGGAATTTCATTCGAGCTAGTCGGATTGTCTCTCGATTCAATGCGTAGTGCTCCATACTTTGTCCAGCAGCTGCTAAGGTATTGGCCACAACATGGACTGCCCGGCGATTGGATATCTTTGTGCGGTCCAACGCTTGCGCCAGTTCTTGAGTAACAATCTGATATAACCCTCTTGATCTTTTCCTCTTGGGAGTGGCAGATGACGCGCCTCCTATTGCTCCGACATTCACCTCATCTTCCTTGTCAGTATCCTCGTTTGTAGAACTACTGCTCGACTCCAAAACCACGGGCCTGTCCATCTTCTGGAGTTCATTCAGGTTCCTTCGTTTCCTTTTCTCTTGCTCACGCTGCCGCGTCATTTTGTTCTCCTCTTGTCTAATATACAGGGTGGGGCACGGGAATCAAGTGTTTTTTGAATAGCTAGTAATCGGCCATTAGGAATGGGAGGGGCGTGCGGTAGGTAGCATTCCATTCCTGGGTTCATAGCATTTAACTTTAACTAACACTCACCTTTATCTTTCAGGTGCCATCATGGAGCAGTGGACGTTAGAACACCGCATGTTCGCGTATGATCATTTTGTTAGGAGTGGCGAGTCAGTGACAGCAGTTCAGCGTGCGTTTCGCCGCAGATTCAACATTCATCGAAATGACTCTGTTCCCGCTCGTGACACAATCTTACGTTGGGTTAACAATCTTCGAACAGGAGGCTCAATAATGAAAACAAAACCGAAGGGGCCGCAACGCACTGTGCGTACTCCAGAGAACGTTGAAAGGGTCAGACAAGCGATGTTGCAAAGCCCAGGCCGCTCTGCTCGGAGACATTCAGCTGCACTCGGAATCAGCAATCGTACTGTTAGACGGATTTTGCATGAAGAATTACATTTTCACCCATACAAGTTAGCGATGGTGCAGGAATTGAATGTAAACGATTGCCCCCAACGACTGAATTTTGCACAGGAAATGCTTGCACTTTATGAGCAGAATGAAAACATGATGGTGGTAATGAGTGATGAAGCCCATTTCCACCTTAATGGGGCCGTCAACAATCAAAACTGTCGGTATTGGGCTGCTGAAAATCCGCGACAACTCCATGAAAAACCGCTGCATAGCCCTAAGGTTACAGTTTGGTGCGCGGTGGGAAAGTTTGGCGTCATCGGTCCCTATTTCTTCGAACAAAATGGGGTTACCGTTACCATAACATCTGGGCGTTACATTGAGATGGTGAACACCTTTTTCATCCCTGAGTTACGAAGAAGGCGTATTGCTCGTCGACATTTGTGGTTTCAGCAAGATGGGGCCACGCCACACACCGCCAGAGCGTCAATGGCTGTTCTTCGCCCCCTGTTTCCCAACCATCTCATTTCGAGATTTGGTGACATTGCATGGCCCCCTCGGTCCCCTGACTTGTCCACATGTGACTTCTTTCTATGGGGGTACCTCAAGTCACGTGTCTACGAGGACAAGCCCCGTACATTAGATGCATTGAAGGAAGCGATCCGTCAACAAATCATCCAAATCAACAGAGACCTGCTGGGAAGAGTGGAGGCCAATTTTCGTAAACGCCTTCAACAATGCGTCGACGGCCAAGGACATCATATGCCAGATATAATTTTCGGTACATGATTATTATGACATGAAATGCTATGTTCTTACGAATGTTGTTCTACCAATATATTTTCTTTACAAAAATAAATATAATTTTCCTGATTATTCCAAAAACACTTGGTTCCCGTGCCCCACCCTGTACTTCTGATCAACAAGTCCTATAGTTCCTCGACGACCAGGCTCACGCTGCGCAAGAAGAAACTGCTTGTCTTCTTTATTTTTGATGATTTTGAGCGCATCACCGTGAGCGCAATCGAACAGGCCTTTCAGACCTTCTAGAAAGACCTCCTTGTCCATCTGGGTTTTGGTACGCCTCGCTCGTAATTTCTTTAAGCTTCTCCACTCAGAATGGAGGTTCTCCAGCTTGTCTTGTGCCCGGTGCGTAGCTTGAGTCGGAAGACTTGCATTCTTCCACATCTGTTCGACCTCTGTCATCACCAGTCGGCTACTTTCTCTGACAGGGCGAGACTCGGACAGGTGAAAGAACAAGAATCGTTCCAGGACCTGCCGCTTGGACGGCAATTTGGCTCCTGTAAGGGCATATGAGTTGGGAGAAGTCTCCAGTAGCCATAAAACATCATTCTTTCTTAGAGTAGTCGCCATTTTTCATCTACCTGCAAAGTATACAAAATAGAGAATTAGTAAGTGACAATGGTGGAAACTTTGTTACTCTTGTACCACCCCCTAATGTTTATCAAAAGTCCTAAAAATTTGCCTGAGTGATTTTCTTCAGGAACTGCACCAAACGCGCCACCGCACTCGCTCCTCCAGGGAACTTGGATTTTTACCCCTATTGGCTATTGCCACCCTAGGCCTGTGTGTGTATATATATATATATATATATATATATATATATATATATATATGCTGCAAACCCACAAGGAAAAGAAAAACGATTCCAAGGCCTTTCCTTGTGGGTTTGCAGCATTCATTCATTTCACGTGTTTTATTGTGAAATTCATCCCATATATATATATATATATATATATATATATATATATATATATATATATATATATATATATATATATATATATATATGTATAATATATGTATGTATGACTATTTGGTGAATATTTCCTATTTTTGGTGATTCTGGCTACTTCTGCGTAATTCAATTTCTCCTGTTTTAAAATTAAATCATTATTAGCGATTGTTGGTCTGTTAGTTCGGTGTTTCTGTGACCAGAAGTATGACATGTCAGTTTTGCACATTTGACTTTGAAAACGTAATCCGCCATATTGCCCTCGATGAAAACAAGAGTTTATACCTTTTTAAGGTATTGTGGCTAGGTCGGTTAGGTCAACTGAATGCCCAGTTAGGTCATTTGTACGCCCTTGATGATTGGTTAGGTTAAGTTGTGATATTTTCGTAAGTTTAAACAAAAATGACGAGAGCAAACTTTTCTGGTTAATTTTGAGGTGTTTTGTACGCAGAGCTGGGCAGTATTTAAATACATTTGTATTTAAATACGTATTTAAATACATTTGTGTATTTAGAACTGTATTTATAAATACATTGTTTTTCATGTATTTAAATATAGTATTTAAATACTTTAATGAGTATTTAAATACAATGTATTTAAATACTCAAAATATAAAAATGTAAATACTTTACTGGTTTAATACACGTTCTGTACTAGCACAGTACGACGCGTCGACAGTGTAGTACAGCATGTGGTTCATGTTTCAACGTGTCAGTTCAATCAGTTGTGTGCCACTCTTAGTCGAAAGCGGTTGATTTCTTTATCGTGTGCGTGTCATGGCTTCAACAAGCAAATCCGGTGAATCAAACAGTGATATATCTGCAGATAACAATTTAGTGCACCCTCTGTTTGATGGAAAATACTTTAAAATTAAATCTAAAGACGGTAATAAGGTAAAGTGCACCTGCTTGCTGTGTAAACTCCCAAAAGAAACTCTTTCAGACAAAACTTTTGAAAGATTGGTTTTGATCCGCAGCAACCGTGAAATAAAAGAGAATTCGTAAGGTGCCTTATGTTTATGTTTACGTCTTATGTTTACGTTTCTGTCTCATCTACTCATTAATTGTTACTCATTTTGCAATGATATAATGAGTATAATATGTCACTGGTTGAACATCGTAAGTTCTAAGTTCTTTTGTTTTTGTTTTGTTCTAAAAAGGGAAATATATAATCGGAAATTAGATTGTACTATTTCTTTATCCTTTATCAAGCATTTTATATTGTTGTTACTCATGAATTAGTGAATGCATATGTTAAAATTTGTATGTATTTAAAATGTATTTACAAATGTATTTAAATACAATTGATGTATTTTGTATTTAGTATCTAAATACATTCGTAAAATGTATTTAGTATTTAGTATTTAAATACATTTCTCCCATGTATTTAGTATTTAGTATTTAAATACATTCAATGTATTTATTGCCCAGCTCTGTTTGTACGAAACTGCCATCCGTTTCCTGTGCAAATGCGTAGTTTTCGAGATGACGATATCTCGAAAACTACGCATTTGCACAGGAAACGGATGGCAGATTCGTGTAAAACACCTCAAAATTGACCAGAAAAGTTTGTTCTGATCATAACAACAGACTGGGTGTAAAAACGAATAATTATCAAAACTAGATAATAATATAGTTTGTGGTTTATCTATTTTGTATCATAATATTTTTTAGATGTGGTCGCCTGCGAAAATGTTTGAGCACCCATAATGTAAGCGGCACAAATAATATTCTCTCTCTCTCTCTCTCTCTCTCTCTCTCTCTCTCTCTCTCTCTCTCTCTCTCTCTCTCTCTCTCTCTCTCTCTCTCTCTCTCATCATACTTACCAACATTTTGAAAAGCAAAACCAGTAGGATTTGTGATTAATGACAGGAGGTCCAGAAGATCTGGGTCTTGGTGAATCAGGATGCTGGGAATGCAGTCGGGGGTTATGATGAGGAGGCATCTTGGACAATGGTGGTAAGGAGGGGCCGGAAGCGAGCGATCCCTCCGACAACTGCAACCTGTTAATTTATTTATTTGTTGGGTTCAAAATCCCAGCTGAGCCGTGAACGGCCAAATTCTAAAGGGCCAGTGCTACCTACAGCCCAAGTTAAGCTAAAATTAAAACTTACGGATTTGAGATCCTATTAGGTCCTACCTCAGGGTTGCTGACTCGATGCGGGCCTACCTTAGACCTTTGTTACATGAATTTAATATAAACAAAAGGGGTACTATTTATGGTCTTCTTTCTCAACCTTGCAACAACAACGCAACCTGGACTATTGCACGATGCAACAATCTTGTATCTAAACAACCAAACTGAATTGCAAGAGAGCTCTCTAACAGACCACACCCTGTACGTACGACATCCCACAAACGAGTAGAAAGAACGCGCAGCGCCCCAAAATGATGCCAACAGTGTGACCAAACAATGATGCCACAAGAGCTCAAAAATGCTAGCTCTAAATTAAGTTAATTTTTCACTAACCTTACAATTATGAGATGGATATATATACACCTTAACTTAATATATACAAGCAATGCTGCATCAATCAGCTTAGTCATCATATCGCCTTGGGACAACAATGGTTCTTCCTCTTCTAGATTTTCTAACACAACCACTGCAGCAGTGCAGTATCTAATGGTGGTGGTCCCTCAAGGGGATCTGGTCCCACTCATGCACCGGCTAGAGGAAGTCAGCCTGTGGCAAAGGCTGGCAGAGAATGGCGAGGTATCATAGGGGCTGCCAAAACAGATCGTATGATGGCTGTACCAACGAAGACTGCAAACATTTTCGTCTCGAGATGTCGACCTGATCTTACGGCCGACGAGCTGCAGGCATTTGTGGAAGGTAAAGTGAACCTTCAGGTTACATGTAGGAAAATTGACTCCAGATGGACTACGTACAGTTCCTTTCAAGATACAGCAGTCTGTGATGATCCAGGGTTATTTATGGATCCAGCAGTATGGCCAGAACGGGTATATGTACGGCGGTTCTATGAGAAGAAGAGAAGAAAAACACCTGCAGCTCTTCTCGTAAGTGCTGGGAGGGTAATTGTGGAGATATTATGCGTCGTACTGTGGAGGAAAATCCAACTGGGTGTAGTGCTGTAACTGCTGTGCCTGGTATAAGTGGGATTCAACATGTAGAGATGGCTGGCAGAACTCCTGCATCTTCCTAATTGCAACATTCAAGGTAATCTCTTATAACTGTAGAGGCCGAAGCTTAGGCAATAACAATAAACACAGGCCGATCATAATTGATAAGCTGTTAGAGGATGCTGATATTCTCTGTCTGCAGGAAACATGGCTATGGAAACAGGACTTAAAGGACCTGAATTGCCTGTCCAGTAACTTTCATGGAATAGGAGAGGCCACCAGAGATAAACAAGGTGGTCTCCTTGCAGGCCACCCACTTGACGGGGTAGCTATTCTATGGAGGGTTGGGTATGGGAAATATATTAGTGAATTAAAACTTGGTTTGAATTGGCTAACTGGAATAGAAATTTGTGTAGACACTAAAAAATTTGTAATGCTGTGTATCTATATGCCTTTTCAGGCAGTTGATAATGAAGAAGATTGCCTCATTAAATTGGAGCAGGTCAGCAGTATTACTGACGAGTTGGATACGACATGTGTAGCTATTATTGGTGACTTTAATGCTAATGTGCTTAATGATAATTCTTTGTTTAGCAACTACTTAAAAGCCTTTTGTGAAGATAATAACTTGACCCTTTCATCCATGTGTAGTCTTCCTGGTCATAGCTTTACTTATGTTAGTGATAGTTGGCACACCACCTCATGGTTGGATCATTGTATTTGTACACCTGATGCAAATCAGGCAGTTCTGAATATGGCAGTTTTGTACTCCTATGCCAGTTCTGACCACATGCCCCTATTAATTGAGTTTGACATTAATTGTATTCCAATGCTATCACGGATAAATGATACACGTAAAGCGAAGTTAGACTGGTCCAAAGTTGATGATGGGGACAAACAACAGTATTGTAATAAGTCTGATGTATTGCTAAGTAATATATCTGTGATAACGTGGGCTGTTGTTAGACCCCGTTAAATATTACGTTATTAAAGAGACAATAAAGGTATTTACAGGCGCTTTGATTTAGATCTTCTTTAGGGCCTACCATCGCTGCCAGCGTCCCACAAACGACCTACTAATAGTCCTACTTTACTAATTTAGAAGCTATAAACATTACCCCTAACTGATATAATAATTAGACAACTTCCTTGTAATGAGTCTTTACTAATTATTGTTTTCTGTGTAACAAGTCTTTACTAATTATTGTTTTCTGTGTAACAAGTCTTTACTAATTATTGTTTTCTGTGTTTCAGATCTATGCTATGTTTATGTTGAATAAAGCCTCAAATTGGCCTTTACTTTATCTTTAGCCAGCTAACAAACGCGGCACCACAATTTATTCAACATTTCAATCAGCCATTCAGTCGGCCTTTCAGATACAGCAAGCAAATATTCATCCAGTAATCTTACTATATCATGGAGAAGGTGATTCGCCCGGATAAATTTATTACTTCTCCGAATTCTCCCCAAGCTGGGAAACTATGGAAATTATGGTCGCGCGGATTCAAATATTTCTTGAGTACTATCGCCGAACACAACCCCAATAAATTGGAGGTTCTATTCATACATATCGGCCCCGATGTCGCTGATATCATTCAAGACTGCTCTACTTATGAGAATGCCATGGCAGCCTTAGAGGCCACCTACGTCAAGAAGCCAAACGAGGTATGCGCTCGCCACCTGTTGTCCACCCGCAGGGCCGGATTAAGACCTTTAGAGGCCCTAAGCACTTAAAAGATTTTGGTGCCCCATATATATGTAATTCAAAATATAAACAAAAATAAACCATAAAATAAAATTTTATTTTTTGAAATGAAACAAAACTTACAGTAAGATGGAAAATAATGTTTATTTTTGTATACTTCCACTTCATTTATATTTGAAAAGTTTTCTCCTACTTTTTTTAATTGCAAAGTCTTTGATCAGATCCTCAAAACTAATCTTACGTAACACATCTGCTTCTATACTTAGTAGAGATAAGGCATCCAGCCTGCCTTGTTGCATAGTTGTTCTGTTGGTATTTTTAATATACTTCAACTGAGAAAATGAACGCTCAGCTGAGCAATTTGTGACCATTAATGTTAAAAATATACGAAAGGCAATTTCTACATTTGGGAAGGCACACTCAATATTGTCTTCTACAATTATTTTATAAAGTTCAGCATGACTGAATCTTGTTTTTACATTTACTATAGCACACGAAAATATTTAATCTATATGTATTTTTAATATGGCGCTCAAAGATTTGATATAAACAAAATAATAACGCAAAGCGTAAAGTGTGTGATTACAACGAAATATATTTATTCTCTCAAAAGGGTTGTTGTTCACTACAAATTCAAACAATGAAAAAAAATAAATACTATATATGAATATATATAATTCAGTTTTCAACAGCTTATAGGCTATAAGCCGCGATTATAATAGTATAATAAATCCATGGTAAATCCGACAATGGAAAATTTCTGTGGTGCCCCCCTTCCCTTGATGCCCTAAGCACGGGCTTATTTTGCTTAATGGTTAATCCGGCCCTGTCCACCCGTCACCAAAAGCCCGAGGAAACCCTCGATGAGTACTTGCAAATTCTTCAACAACTAGCCAATGACTACAACTTCAAATCGGTTTCCGCCGACGAAAACAGGAGTTCATCTGTGAGAGACGCTTTCATCCGAGGAATTAGAGATAGCGCCATCCGCACCCGCTTACTCGAAAATGACACACTCTCACTGGAAAAGGCTATCGTCCAGGCTCGAACATTAGATCAGGCCCAGAAAACTCAGAATCGTACCTCACTCATTACGGTGCTGTTGCAGCCACTGGCTCTCGCCACGAACCGTCGCCGACTACTGACTCTGCCCGGCCTGCCTGCGTCCAAGGAGACGATCTCCCAAACTCTTCAGCCGCTACGAATTTCGACAACAAAGCCGCTCTGTGCTTCTTCTGCGGGTCTCGACGCCACCACGAAGCAGGTGTCCGGCAAAGGATTCTATCTGTGCGAAATGTGAAAAGACCGGCCACTGGGCCAAAGTCTGCCGCTCAAGTACTTCCACGGCACGTCAAAAACAGGATAAAACCACAGCGTCTCATTCAGCCGCAGCATTAGCGACCATTAGTACCACTCTATCGTGTAGCTCCTCCATGCCTACCAACTCAACAGTCGATATCCTCGTCAACGGCCGTTCGTGTCTCGCCTTGTTGGATACTGGCAGCTCGGACAACTTCATTCGTGAGGATCTAGCCAAACACTTAGAGCTGCCCATTCTTCCGCACTCGGGCGTCGTATCAATGGCTTCGTCTAATCTATCCGCAGCCATCTCAGGTCGATGTACAGTGAAGGTTACGATGGGAGACCGCGACTACGAAAAGCTCGAACTATCCGTCTTGTCGGATCTGTGCGCTGACATAATACTCGGTACCCCATTCTTAATCAGACACAAGGAATTGAACATCAATTTCGGAGGTCCGGAGCCAGCACTCCATATATGCGGCCTTACTCGATCAAGAATTTCAGCCCCACCACTATTCGGCAACTTAACTGCCGATTGTCGTCCCATCGCCACGAAGTCCAGACGATTTTGCTCTGAGGACAAAATTTTCATTGGGAAAGAAATCGAAAAGCTACTCAGGGATGAGATAATTGAACCCAGTAACTCACCCTGGCGTGCTCAAGTAGTCATCACATCTACCGAAACAAAAAAAAACCGCATGGTAATCGATTTCTCTCAAACCGTCAACCGATTTACCATGCTAGATGCATTTCCTCTTCCGCGAATCGATGAGATAGCCAACAAAGTCTCACAACACAAATACTACAGCGTAATTGATCTGTCAAGCGCATACTACCAGGTAGAAATCGATCCGTCTGAACAATCTTTCACAGCATTCGAGGCTGACGGAAATCTATACCAATTCAGAAGAATCCCTATGGGAGTAACTAACGGAGCCGCGGCCTTCCAGCGCGTCATGAACGAATTCATATCCTCGAACAACTTATCATCAACATACGCCTACCTCGACGATCTCACCATCTGCGGAACCACTTGGGAAGAGCACGATGAGAACCTTCGACATTTCTGGGAAGCCGCTAAACGAGTAAATCTGAGTCTAAACAAGGAAAAATGCAAGCTTTCGATGACATCAGTGCACCTGCTCGGATATTCTATCTCTCATGGCGTATTGCGGCCCGATCCCGAACGCCTCTGGCCACTACAAGAACTTCAAACTCCTCGCAACAAGTCGTCTCTACAACGCGTAATCGGACTATTCGCATACTATGCTAAATGGATTCAGAACTATTCCCTCAAGATCAAACCTCTGCTCAACGTTTCATCATTCCCATTAACTCGCGAGGAAGTATCAACGATCCAAACACTCAAAGATGATATCTCGAAAGCTGTCGTCGGTTCAATCGATGAAAAACTGCCGTTCACTGTGGAGACGGACGCTTCCTCTTCAGCAATCGGAGCCACCCTCACCCAGAACGGCCGCCCGGTGGCGTTCTTTTCTCGCGCTCTGAATAACACAGAACGTCGCCATCACATCGTTGAAAAGGAGGCATACGCTGTAATCGAATCCATTCGCAAGTGGAAGCACTTCTTAGCTTATCGACACTTTACTGTCGTCACCGACCAGCGGAGCGTATCTTTCATGTTCGATGGAAAAGCTACTGGTCGTATTAAGAACGATAAGATTCTCCGTTGGCGTGTAGAACTAGCCGGCTACTCATTCACAATAAAATACAGACCGGGCCCCGAGAACCGAGCCGCAGACACATTGTCGCGATCCTTTTGCGCTGCTACTCCAAGAATATCCCTCGCCCAGCTGCATGTTAATCTGATACACCCAGGAGTCCGCCGAATGACTCATTTTGTGAGAGCTAGGAACCTACCATTCTCAGTGGATGACATCAAACGAGTTACGTCGGAATGCCAAACATGCGCTAAATGTAAGCCACAGTACTATAAACCAGAAGTTAGTCACTTAATACGGGCCATGTCCCCGTTTGACCGACTTAACATCGACTTTAAAGGCCCGCTTCCGAGCGCAACTTCGCGACCTTACATCCTAACAGTAATCGACGAGTATTCACGCTTTCCTTTTGCCTTCCCGTGCCGTGATACGAACACGTCAACCGTTATCGCCCGTCTCACCGAGTTATTTTCTACCTTCGGAACTCCCTCTTACATCCACACAGATCGAGGGACATCGTTTATGTCTTCGGAACTAAAACTGTTCCTAACTAAACATGGTATCGCGACTAGTCGCACAACGCCGTATCACCCCCAAGGAAACGGGCAATGCGAACGTTACAATGGAATCATCATGAACATCATCAAACTAGCCATAGAAGATCGCGGGTTGCCGATGTCGCAATGGGAGTCCGTCCTACCAGACGCGCTGCACTCGATTAGATCGCTGCTGTGTACGGCCACGAACGAAACTCCTCACGAGCGTCTATTCACGCACCCGCGGCGTACTTCTACCGGTTCTGCACTACCGACGTGGCTGTCTTCTCCGGGAACTGTACTCCTTCGCCAATTCATTCGCCGATCCAAGAGCGACCCCCTCGTCGAGGAAGTTGAGTTAATTGAGGCAAACCCCAACTACGCGTTTATACGGCATCCGAATGGGAGAGAAGATACCGTATCCATCAGGGACCTGGCACCGGCGGGACGTAGCAATACGGATGACACGAATCACTATGAACCCCCCGTACCCAGTCCGCAAATCAATTCCACCCCGCTAACGGACGACTCAGAACCCGCTGAGATCCGCCGACACACGGTCCCAACAGCTCCCGTCGAAGCGACTCCAGTCGAAGTCGAGAGAGGCCCACCTGTGTCAGTAACCTCCGAGACGAGTCCCCCTCTGAGAAGAAGCACTCGAATCAGATACCCAGCTCAACGCCTAAACTTGTAGACTCTTCTTTCTTCCAAAATATCTTGAACTTGTCGTTTTGTTTCTTACCGTGCAAAGTATCACGTATTATAAAAGAAGAGAGGAATGTAATGAGTCTTTACTAATTATTGTTTTCTGTGTAACAAGTCTTTACTAATTATTGTTTTCTGTGTAACAAGTCTTTACTAATTATTGTTTTCTGTGTAACAAGTCTTTACTAATTATTGTTTTCTGTGATCACGTATTATAAAAGAAGAGAGGAATGTAATGAGTCTTTACTAATTATTGTTTTCTGTGTAACAAGTCTTTACTAATTATTGTTTTCTGTGTTTCAGATCTATGCTATGGTTATGTTGAATAAAGCCTCAAATTGGCCTTTACTTTATCTTTAGCCCGCTAACAAACGCGGCACCACATTCCTGTTTTAGGTTAGCACTTTAGAAACCACCAAATTAAACTTAGCACCAACGATTTAGCTAGATACAAAAATACATGCTGTTTCTTCAGCCCAATTCAGCTTTCTTTTTGTGACTTTTCGACCATATACATATACACACACACACGTCACCTCCCTCCTCCCCTACAAGTTGAGTCTGTCAAGGGGGGGGGGTGAGAGACCCTAGACGACCTGCGGAGCGGGGTTGATGTAATAGAAATATGTGCAACCTGCATACTGCATAGGCGGGCGAATTGAACCATTTTCAGGAGGATTCTGGTCATCCTACAATTCACGTTCCCATATCTGATCCTGATGGGGTTTAATAGAACGACCAACTTCTAGTTGGCACTTCAAGGAAACAGGGCCTGTTCTCTCCTGCACGGGTGCAGGAACCCATTTTGGTCTGGCCCAATAGTTGCGAATCATACCTGGATCATTAGGTTGCGCTTCTATAACTCTCCTTTTTTTTAGTGTCATGATATAACTTCTGTTTTTCCTGATGGCGTAAAACACGTTGTTGTAACGTTTCGTTTGGACGTAACAGATCGAAAACTGAACGAATTCCCCGGCCAATCATGAGTTTAGAAGGAGACACCCTCGTCGTTGTGTGAGGTGTTAGTCGATATTTAAACAAAAATTTATCCAATACCACTTGCATTTCCTCCACATGAGAATGACGCAAGGCCGACTTGAAACTACGGACCATGTTTTTCGCGAGACCGTTAGTAAATGGGTGAAAAACACTAGACCGGACATGTCTAATGCCATTTAGGTGGACAAAAGAACAAAATTCCTCATTGATAAAACAAGTACCATTGTCAGAAACCAGAACTACGAGTAAACCCCGTCAAGCGAAATACGGACGGAGTAAGCGAATAGTAACACCCGAAGTCGTGGAAGTGGTTGGAAAAATTTCCACCCACTTAGAGTAGGCGTCCACAATGATTAGGAAATAAATATTATTTATAGGACCTGCATAGTCAACGTGGATCCTATGCCAAGGTATAGTAGGCCATTCCCACGGATGAAGTGGACTTTTCCTTGGGAGATCTCTTTTCTCTAGGCAGTTTTGCCAGGAACGAACCAATGATTCGAGTTCTCTATCTAAACCAGGCCACCAGAAATAAGCTCTCGCCAGCTCTTTCATTTTTGTTGCACCCATGTGTTCAGCGTGAAGTTCCTTCACTAAATTCGACCTGCCTTCATTCTGAATTATCACTCTGTGGCCCCATAAGAGACAGCCATTTTGGATTCAGAGTCCAGACTGAGTGACTGACGTTGATAAAAAGGCTTTAATTCACTCTCAACCTTAGTAGGCCAACCAACTGAGCAGTAATGGATGACCCTAGACAGAATAGGGTCGGGTCTGATTTTGTCCACTGCTCTATTTGTACCGCAGATACTGGAGTGGATTCCAAAAACCCCACCAAGTGAACCCCTTCTGTAGGTATAGGTACGCCTTCATTTTGATTTTTTAAAGACAACCTACTTAGAGCATCAGCCGCACCTAGAAGTTTGCCTGACCGATGTACTAAGTCAAATTTATAGGCTTGTAAAATTAGTGTCCATCGTTGAATCCTACCTCAGGACATAACTGGAATATTTTTATGGGATGAAAATAAACTTAAAAGAAGTTTATGGTCAGTAATTAGTTTGAATTCATGACTCCATAGATAGAAATGAAATTTCTTTACTGCAAATACTAAAGCTAAGTGAGGTGACATGTGTGTGTGTGTGTGTATATACAGGGCGTCCCAAAAAAATGTATACACACTTTAAATAATTATAAAGGCAGTGTTTAAAATACATTTCATTTTCAAAATGTAATAGAATCTACAGACATTATTTAATTGTTTTGTCAACGCCTGTTTTCAAACTGACGTCCGTTCTGGTCCAGGCACTGCTGATAACGCGAAGCAATGGAATCGCAAACATCACGAAACATTTCGTTTGGTATTTGTGTGCATTCTCGTTCAATGGCTGCTCTCAATTCAGCGACTGTTGCAGGTTTTATAGCGTAGACTTTGTCTTTTAAGTATCCCCATAAAAAAAGTCTTGTGGTGTGAGGTCTGGTGAACGCGGAGGGTATTCTACGAAACCCCTTCGTCCAATCCACATCCACATCGTGCCAAGTACCACTCGCAATACTCCACTCTTCGGTCCGGATCATCTTCATTAATAGCATGGACTAATCTTGGAATGTAACTTTTCCATTGACAGCGCTTCAAAATGCGTTGGACAGACGATTCTGAATTCCTACCTCACGACTCGCTTGCCGCACAGATTTTCTTGGACTTTGGTGATACGTTTCCAGTACTCTTTCTTGCTTTGTGGGGCTTGTCGATGTCCGTGGTCTTCCGGAACGCTTCTTGTGAACATTCTGAACAGTTCCATCGGCTTCAAACTTATCTCTAATTCGAGTGATGGTAAGTCGCGTTGGTGGATCTGTTTGAAACTCCCTCCTAAACTGTCTTTGCACTTCAACTGCGTTTTCACACTTCCAGTAGCATTTTAGAATGAATTTCCTTTGTTCAAAGCTTAGTCTGACTGCCATTATTAATTCTAATGGGTTTAACTTGGAAAGAAAGAAACATCAATTGAGCTATCAGCTGTTAAAGTGTGTATACATTTTTTTGGGACGCCCTGTATATATGTATATAGTCTAAAGTCACTAAAGGGAAAAATCACTGAAAAAAAGCTGAATGGCAACACGAAGGGATAAACAGAGCAACGCGGCTGTTCGTTGGTTTTTGGCTGGACTAGAGCATGGTTATTCATATCTGACTAAATCGTTGGTGCTAAGTCTAATTTGGTGATGTTTCTAAGGTGACAAATGGGGTAGAAAGTTGTCAGTAAATAATAATAGTTAGGGGTAATGTCTATAGCTTCTAAATTAGTAAAGTTAGAGAGTTTAGGTAGATTGCTTTGTGGAACACAGGAAATCTATGGTAGGCCCTAAAGAATATCTAATTCAACGCACCGGTAAGTGCCTTTGTTTGGTGTTTAGAAACCTAGTAACTTAGCGGGGTCACTAACCCCAAGCTATTACATTTGGCGACGAGGATGGGATTCAATTTGCCTCATGGGATTCAATTTGGCTCATTGGAATAAATTTGGTTCATTGGATTAAATTTGGTTCATTGGATTAAATTTGATTCATTGGATTTAATTTGGCTCATTGGGTTCAATTTGAGTATTTGGAAAATTGGATGTAGCCTAGCCTAGTGGGTCGTCCGATTTGGTTGGTTTGTGTGGGTAAGCTACCGTACGATAGCTTAGGTCCCGCCGGCCTAACTCTAATACTAATTCCTACTCAGCCCTAACTCTAAAACTAATTCCTACCCAGCCCTAACTCTAATACTAATTCCTAGTGAGCCCTAACTCTAATACAATTTACTATTCAGCCCTAACTCGGGAGTAACTAGATCAAATTTAAACCAAATCTAACCTACTTCACAGTTATTTGGCCTAAATCGATTTTCTTCTAGCATGTCGGTGATTGGCCATATAAGCCCCTACGAAGACTCTGGGGAGGACTTCGAAGCTTATGCCACTAGGGTGAGGTTGTTTTTCGAGGCAAATTCCATTCCTGATGCTAAGAAAGTACCTACCTTTTTAACTATAATAGGCCCTAAAACGTTTGGCTTAGTTATGGACCTAGTTGCTCCTAAAGCACCGGAAACTTGCACCTTGGTACAGGCCCTAACCGACCACTACAAACCCCGAGTAGTTCTCATCTATGAACGTTTCAAATTTTATTCGGGCATCAGACGGTGAATGAAAGCACTGCAGAGTTTGTTGCAGGAATAAAAGCCCATAGCCGTATTTGTAAATTTGGGGACAAATTAGACGAAATGCTGAGAGATAGGTTTGTAATGGGTCTCAAAGAGGAGTCTACCCAGAGAGCCCTATTAGCTATACAGGACCTAACTTTTAGTCAGGCTGTAGAAATAGTTGCGGCTAGAGAAGCAGCTGCTAAAGATGTTAGAGCTTTTGGCAGTCACAGTAGTAAAGCCAAACACGTAAATAGCTTTAAATCTTCTAGGCCTGGCAGACCTATTGAGCCTCCTAGACAGAAAAATAAAAAGTATGCGGCAAATACGACTAAACCTACTAATTCAAACGCTAAACAGGAGGAAAAGCCTTCCAAGCCTTGTACTAGGTGTGGAAAACACCATTGGAAGAAGGACTGCCCTTTTAAAGAAGCAGTTTGCCGAAACTGTAGTAAAATAGGCCACATAGCTAAAGTTTATTTTTCAAAGAAAACAAGGGGTGAAAATTCTAATTTTAACATTTCTAGTGTAAATCCTCAAAAGAGAAATACTTCGAACATTGGAGTGGAGTACCTATTTTATGAGCAACAAAGTGGAATAATACAGGCCCATATATTGTAGAGGTAGGCCTAAATGGAATTACAGTTCCTCTAGAACTAGATTCAGGTGCTGCCCGAACTGTCATGTCCAAAACAGTTTTTGACAAAACTTTCAAAATTACACCTAAACTACATGCATCTAAAACAATATAAAAAAAATATGGGGACATACAAATACCTATTTGTGGAGAAGCATCCATCACAGTCACACTCAACCAGAAAACTTTGTCTCATCCCTTAACTCTTTTAGTGGTGGATGAGCAAGGGCCAACTCTACTAGGCCGTGATTAGATTGATGCTTTGAAAATGCCTATTGACAAAATTTTGCCAAAGGGTCAGGCAGATGTGCATACACTCTCATATCCGTCTGACATAGACTCATTGTTAAGGGAGTTTTCTTCTGTTTTTGGGCCTGAAGTAGGCAACCTAAAAGGCCATCAGGTCTGTATAGAAGTAGATCCTAATGTAACTCCGAAATTTTGTAAGGCTCGTTCAACTGCGCATGCACTGCGGGAGAAGGTAGATTTAGAAATTGACAGGCTGCTCAAAGATAAAACTATCGAACCAGTCACACACGCTAAGTGGGCTGCCCCAGTAGTTCCTGTACTAAAACCGGACAAGTCCGTGCGGTTATCTGGGGATTACCGTTTAACAGCAAATAGAGCAGTCCTTCTAGATTGCTACCCTATACCCAAGCCTGATGAATTATTTAGCTCTCTTGCTGGGGTAAATATTTCACAAAACTAGATATGTCCCAAGCCTCTGCTCAACTAAGTTTAGATGCAAATTCTAAAGAACTATCATAAATACGCACCGAGGCCTATATAAGTACAATAGGCTATGCTATGGAATAGCATCGGCTCCAGATATTTTTCAGAGGCCAATGGACCAAGTTCTAGGTCATATTCCGGGGGTACTTTGTTTTCTAGATGATGTCCTCATTTCTAAAAAGACTCCGGGATGCCAGACTTAAGCTAAACAAAGAAAAGTGTTCGTGGGTCACTAACGAGGTTTCATATTTAGGGTTCCGCATAGATGCCTCAGGCATTCATCCAACGGTGGATAAACTATGAAAAGTGCACCACCTCCACAAAACATCACACAGTTACAAGCTTATTTAGGTCTCCTAAACTTTTATAGGAAATTTTTGCCTAATTCATCGACTTTCCTTGAACCCCTAAATAAGCTATTATGATCTGGGGAACAGTGGAGATGGGAGAAAACCCAAAAGGAAGCATTTGAGGCTTCGAAGGACATACTACTAAAGTCCACTCTCCTAGTGCATTATGATCGTAAACTTCCTCTCATAGTTTCAGTAGATAGCAGTTCTTATGGAATTGGGGCAGTGTTATCTCACCACATTGATGGTGTAGATAGGCCTATCTGTTTTGCTTCTAGAACATTAACTGAGACTGAAAGATGATATGCACAACTTGAACGTGAAGCCTTAGCTTTAGTATTTGCAGTAAAAAAATTTCATTTCTATCTATGGAAAACTGATGAGTGGGTAGTTGGGAGGAACGAAAATGGTTCACTGAGTAGGTAGGTAGTTAATCTAACAATTATTAAATTCCTTTTATGTCAATAACTGGGTGGATGAAACCAATTGGTTGCTCACCAGAGTTATTCTCCACACTAGTATTTATATACTGTGTGGGAGGAGCGTGCTCGGTAATGGAGATACATTACCGCTCAACCAACCGAGGAATAAACCAAGACGACGCTGGTGGAAAAAGCCCCGCGAAGAGGAGAACAAGGGAGAACGAAAACGAAGAACGGGGCGAGAGGACGCACCAGCAAGTGCGCTCTCAACAATTACACAACCGGAGAAGGGAGACACTCCAATAACAAACAGTAAGTGACTAATTGAGTTTTTTAACCCAGTAATTTAATCACATTAAATTAAGCTGGGTCAGACAAGTTAGGCCTACATTGTGGCCTAAGACCCAGCATCAAATCATAGCTTAACAAAGGTGAAGGTAGATTGCCCTAACCTAAATTGGTGAGGAATCCTACTGTGAACCTCAATTTATCTGCCCGCTCTGGACCATTTCCGGAATCTCTAGGCTGACCCCTCTAGGCTAGACTTGATCTACTCTATAGTTAGACTGGAGATATAAGGGGTGGGTTAATTGTGGACCAATTCATACAGAGCATTTTTCGCATTGGTGGTCCGTGTGTGGGGAATTTACAAACCTTAACCTTACTTAACAAAAATTGCAGAATTAGGCTAAATGGTCTAGCCTAAGCCTAACCTAATCAAGCCTAATTAGGTCTACAACCTAGGGCCTAACTAGGAAACATTTACATTTAAGGAGTCTCATTCTCTTATAAGCTTAGACCTGAGTGACATAAGTACTTGGGGGGGATTAAACCAAATTTAAACTTGACTGTTTTGTCTGTGCTCTCTCTTCTCTGGTAATTTCTTCTTGTCCTCTATTTCATTACGATCCCCAGTTAAACAATTTTGACTTAGACATGGACAGTGCGGAATTGAAAAAGTTAAAAAAGAAAAGGGGGGCAAAGTTGGGAGCTGTTACAAAGGCTGTGAACACTTTTAACAATATTACACAACCAGGTAAGGAAAATTTAGAGAGTGTAATTCTTAAATTGGAAACTAAAAAGAAGGAAATAATAGCCATTAATGAGAGTATTTCAGAGTTAGTTGAATCCGAAATGGCTGAAGAACAATTGATAGACCTTTACGCTGATGATGATGATCAGGTAATCTCAATTGAACAGCAAATAAGGAGACTACGGTCTCGTTTGACTGACTTAACACCAAAAAAAACTAATTCTGATTTTAATCAAAGTAGGGCTAACCTTCAACAAAATTTAAGTGGCATGCTAAATCCTGAGTCACAAGAATTGAGGGCTCAGTTACCCATTTTGCTAGTACCAACATTTGAAGGGGACACGGTACAATTCCCATCTTTCATTGACAAATTTGAGAATTTAATAGGTAATAAACCTTATATTTCAACTGTTGAAAAGTTTAGTTACTTAACTAGTTCCCTTAAAGGCCCAGCCTATAACCTGATAGCCTATTTACCAGCCGTAGGGAATTCATATGAAGTAGCTATTGATCTTTTAAAACGTAATTACATTAATAAAGATGAGATTGTATATGAATTATCTCAACAAATTTTTGAATTTGCACCCATAAAAGATAACCATAGTGATATAGAAAATTTTTATACAAAATTAGAAGCTATTATAGGACAACTGGTTAGCAATGAGATAGATATTAAAGCTTCATCTTGGATTATACAAGGCATAGTACTTAGGTGCCTTCCTTCGAGGGTTAAAGATATTTTAATTCTAAAGACGGGAGAAAATTATCCTAATCTGGAAAATATAAGAAAACACTTCCCCAATATCCTAACTAATTACAAATTGAGAGATTTTCCAACACATAAGACCCAGACTATGGATAAACCAAAGACTGTTCCCAGAGACCAACTAGCTACAGCCAAACAGACAAAACTTGATACTGTAGAATCAAATGTGACCAACTATAATACACGAACACCTACATTACAGAACTTTAATGTAACTGCTGCCTCAACTTACACACCACATTGCAAATTTTGTGCAAGTAATGAACACAGTAGTACTGGGTGTGACAAATATTCAGACTTTAACCAAAGGGCTAAAAGATGTGAACAGTTGAACCTGTGTAAAAAGTGTACTGGCCAGGGACATTATAAGAAAGACTGTAAATCTAGGTTAAGATTCAAGTGTAAGTTTTGTAAAAGTTTACGACATGTCTCATCAATGTGTGATTCACCAAAGTGTCCAAATAATAGTACTCAAACTCAAAAGATACCTCCCCCAAACAAAGGTAACAAAGAAAATGCCACTTTCATGGGACATTCTGCTTGTTCAAACAATGTAACAAGAAACACTGAGATTCTTTTACCAACTATTACTTTGGACTTAGTGAATAGTGAGGGTAGTACCACTCCAGTGAGATGTCTTGTAGACTGTTGTTCTCAACAAACATTTGTTTCAAAAAATGTAGTTAATAAATTGGGTTTGACACCAAACCCGAATGAACAAAACCTCAATATTGCATCCTTTGTTAAGGATAACTCGGACAAAAATAGCTATAAGACAATTGACCTGGAACTACATTTAGAAAGTAAATTCAAGAAAATTGAAGCAGTTATTATTTCTAAAGTAGGACAAAACAAACTGGTTATACCCAAACTAGAACAAACCATAAATCATTTGGGAAAACACTACAAAATAGCTGATAGACATATCACTAACAACACAGTAGCTAACATTGAAATGCTAATAGGGGCAGATTATATTAATCTTATTCATAAGGGCATAGTAGAGATAGGTAATGGTATAGCTATTCAGACTCCATCAGGGATAGCCCCTTTGGGTGACCTATCAAAATACAACCTAGACCTAAACCAAAACAGTTCATGACCAACAAATACTATGTGCCTCAACTCAGTCCTACATAACACCTGTAAGAATAGCAACACTTTGAATAATATTATCTCAACTGAGAACATTAATTCATCATTATCAAATGAAACTTTGGATGAGGCAATTCAAACTTTATGGTTGCTAGAATCTGTGGGTATACATGACACAAATCAAACTTCAGAAGATCAGTTAATGGTAGAAAGATTTGAAGATACCATTCAGTGCAAAGACAAGTTATTTTGTTGAGTTACCTTGGAAAATAAATTGTCCAACTTTAAGAGACAATCTCAAAGTAGCTAAAGGACATTTATATAAAGTAAAAAAACTCAAACAAGATAATAATATTCCATCATATAATGATGTCTTCAAAGAACAGCTACAGAAAGGCTTCATTGAAGAAGTAACAAATAACCCTTTTAAAAAAGATGGTTGTCATTATTTAACTCACAGGGGGGTTTATCGACAAGATGCCCCAACAACAAAACTCAGAGTAGTATATAACTGTAGCCTCAAAGACAGTGATAAACACAGTTTGAATGATTGCTTGATTGAGGGTCCTAATCTCATTTCTGACCTTGTGAAGATCTTACTGAGGTTCAGGTTAGACAAATATGCCGTACAAAGTGACATTTCAAAGGCATTTTTGAGAATAAATCTTAAAAATGAATATGATAAGAACCAACTTAGGTTCTTATGGTTCAAGGATCCATTTGATTTGAATAAAGGGTTCATAACCTATAGATTTAATGTTGTGTTGTTTGGAGCCAATTGCTCACCTAGCCTATTAGCATTGACAATTGGACATCATTTGAACCAGTTTAATAACTCTTTAACATTGAACTTCCTTAAGGAACATTTTTACGTAGACAATCTAATAGGCTCAACAATAACAAAATCTGAATTATCTGAAGTCTATGAACACTCTCAAAACATTATGCAACAAGGTAACTTTGAACTTAGAGAGTGGATTTCAAATGATGAGGATTTAAACAAAAAGATTTTAAAGGATAATAATGGTCTTACTGAGCCATCAGACAGAGTTAAAACTTTAGGTATGAACTGGTATTTGGATGCAACTTCTAACAGTCATGATTCAATCTGTACTAAAGGTTTTAAACTTGATGAGGAAGCAAATACTAAACGACAAATATTATCAGAGGCTTCCAAAATTTTTGATCCCATGGGTCTATTCCTGCCTTCAACAATAAAATCAAAGATTCTCCTCCAAGAAATTTGGAGGACAAATGTTGGGTGGGATGATCCAATAACAAATGAAAATCAAAAATCTTGGAAGAAGTTAGCTGCTGATTTAACAAAAGTGCAGAACATTAAAATTCAAAGGTGCTGTGGGTTTAGGGATAAGCCCCAGAGACTTCATGTGTTTGCTGATGCAAGCACACAAGCTTATGGGTGCTGTGCGTATCTTGTAAGCCCTACAGAAAGTCATCTAATTTATGCAAAAGGGAAAGTTGCACCTCTCAAACCTACCCGAACCATACCTCAATTGGAACTATTGGCTGCTACATTAGTCATTAAAACCATTTCATTGCTTAAGGATGCTTACCATGATGTGTACTTAACTCATATCCACATCTGGCTTGACAGTCAGATTTGTCTTGCCTGGATACGGAATGATAGCATTAATAGTAAGAATATCTTTGTAAGAAATAGGCTAAAGAAATAGCTGAAGCTAATGAAAGCCTACAAGTAAACTTTCACTATGTTCCAACTAAACAAAATCCAGCAGACTTTCTGACCAGAGGTTTATCCTACAAGTTGTTGAAGTCAAACAAAACTTGGTTTATGGGACCTAAGTGGCTCTGTAATACAGACCAATGGCCTGTGGAACAAGTTAACTTGACATTAAATTTAATCTTTTCAAATGAAAAGGTTGAACCAATCACTAATTATGAACAGTATTCTGATTTCAGTAAACTTGTCAGGGTCACAGCCTACTGTTTGAGGTTTGCTCACAACTGTTTAACTACAATTAACAAACAGCTAAATAAAAATAATCATAATTATACAGAAGTTGCAACCAAATACTGGATAGGCCATGCACAACAAAAAGAGTACAATAAAGAGTTAGAATTCTTAACTAATGGGAAACAAACAAAAGAACCTGTACCATCAGTAGTTGTGGATCTAAACTTGTTCAGAGATGAGGAAGGCCTTCTAAGGTGTAAAGGGAGATTAGACAAATCAAAACTGTCATACAAAAGCAAACATCCAATCCTTTTACCTAGATTTAGCTATTTGACAACATTAATCATCAGAAAAACACACAATGATGTATATCATATGGGGTACCACAGACACTAACTACATTAAGAAAAACTTATTGGATACCCAAGGGAAGGATCACTGTTAAAACAGTCTTGAGTGAGTGTGTCACATGTAGGCGTATTCATGCTAGGCCCTATAGGAAACCAAATCCTCCTGCTTTGCCAGAGGAGAGAGTTACTCTCAACAGACCCTTTGAGACTGTAGGCATTGACTATACAGGAGCATTGACTGTAGGGGTGGGTGACACTGAACAAAAAATGTACATTGTACTGTTTACATGTGCTGCCTCACGAGCTGTTTATTTGGATGTTGTGGAGGACCTTACAGCAGAATCTTTTGTTGCTGTCTTTAAGAGATTCTGTGCACGACATTCAGTACCCAAGACAGTTTGGACTGACAATGCTACATATTTCAAAGCTGGTGAACAAGTCATCCACGACTTGTTAAGCAATGAAATCACACAATTATATATACAAAATTCAAACATAAAGTGGAAGTATATTCCGGTTGCCTCTCCTTGGTATGGTTCTATCTGGGAGAGGAATATACAAACAGTAAAGAATTGCTTGAAGAAAGCAATTGGCAAAAAACAGATACACTTATTGGGTTACTCACTCTCCTGGCTGAGATTGAGAACATCATTAACAATAGACCACTCACTTATGTGAGTGACAACATTAATGACAGGAACCATTAACTCCAAATCATTTGATTCGGGAGAACAAGTTAGTCTCCTGCCGGACTACAATATAGACTCTTCAGAAGACCCAAACTGGACTCAACGACATAATGAACTCCAGACTAAGTTACAACATTTAACTAGAGTTAAAGCTCATTTCATTAAACAGTGGAAAACTGAGTACTTGATGGGTCTAAGGGAGAGACATAAACAAATGACTAAGAAGGATTGGTCTGACACAATTAAGGTAGGGGACCTTGTTCTCATACATGACAGTACTCCAAGACAATACTGGCCTCTGGCTAGAGTTTCAGAACTCAGACCAGGGGCAGACGGGGTAACAAGAGTGGTCAAATTAAGGACTTCAACGGGTGACACAACAAGAGACATTTCTCTTTTGTACCTTTAGAGTCTGGACCCAAAACAATGGACTTTGGAGAACCTTCTCCACTGACAGTAACAACTGGAGACACTGAACTTCCAGTAACTATTCCTTTGACAGTAGGAGTGGTAACGCATCCTACTACAACATTGACAGACGCAAGACCTCAGCGACAAACAGCATTAAAGGCGCGACTATTTTTACAACAAAAAATAGATGCTGGGGAATTGTAATTTTATCTTCTAACTTTCATTTTTCTTTTCTTATGGTAAAGACCATAGACAGTTTCATCCTATGGATGTATATTTTCTCTTCTAATTAAATGCTACACCTTCTCCATGAGAAGGTGAGGATAGGCACTGTTAATCAGATTAACAGGCATTTACAGTCAAATAGTTAGCTAGTCTACACTCAGACATAAAAATTGGTGACAATGACACCAAAATTTTTATCTCCCGGGGCCCCCAGTATATGGAAAACTGATGAGTGGGTAGTTGGGAGGTAACGAAAATGGTTCACTGAGTAGGTAGGTAGTTAATCTAACAATTATTAAATTCCTTTCATGTCAATAACTGGGTGGATGAAACCAATTGGTTGCTCACCAGAGTTATTCTCCACACTAGTATTTATATACTGTGTGGGAGGAGCGTGCTCGGTAATGGAGATACATTACCGCTCAACCAACCGAGGAATAAACCAAGACGACGCTGGTGGAAAAAGCCCCGCGAAGAGGAGAACAAGAGAGAACGAAAACGAAGAACGGGGCGAGAGGACGCACCAGCAAGTGCGCTCACGACAATTACACAACCGGAGAAGGGAGACACTCCAATAACAAACAGTAAGTGACTAATTGAGTTTTTAACCCAGTAATTTAATCACATTAAATTAAGCTGGGTCAGACAAGTTAGGCCTACATTGTGGCCTAAGACCCAACATCAACTCATAGCTTAACAAAGGTGAAGGTAGATTGCCCTAACCTAAATTGGTGAGGAATCCTACTGTGGACCTCAATTTATCTGCCCGCTCTGGACCATTTCCGGAATCTCTAGGCTGACCCCTCTAGGCTAGACTTGATCTACTCTATAGTTAGACTGGAGATATAAGGGGTGGGTTAATTGTGGACCAATTCATACAGAGCATTTTTCGCACTATCTATGGGGTCATGAATTTAAACTAATTACTGAACATAAGCCTCTTTTAGGTTTATTTTCACCTAATAAAAATATTCAGTTATGGCCTCAGGTAGGATTCAACGCTGGGCACTGATTCTACAATCCTATAAATTTGACTTAGTACATCGGTCAGGCAAACTTCTAGGTACGGCTGATGCGCTAAGTAGGTTGCCTTTAGAAAATCCAAATGAATGTGTACCTATACCTACAGAATGGGTTCACTTGGTGGAGTTTTTGGAATCCACTCCAGTATCTGCGGTACAAATAGAGCAGTGGACAAAATCAGACCCTATTCTGTCTAGGGTCATCCATTACTGCTCAGTTGGTTGGCCTACTAACGTTGAGAGTGAATTAAAGCCTTTTTATCAACGTTAGCCTGGACTCTCGATCCAAAATGGCTCTCTTATGGGGCCACAGAGTGATAATTCAGAATGAAGGCAGGTCGAATTTAGTGACGGAACTTCACGCTGAACACATGGATTTAACAAAAATGAAAGGGCTGGTGAGAGCTTATTTCTGGTGGCCCGGGTTAGATGGAGAACTCGAATCATTGGTTTGTTCCTGTCAAAGCTGCCTAAAGAACAGAGATCTCCCAAGGAAAAGTCTACTTCATCCTTGGGAATGGCCTACAATACCTTGGCATAGGATCCATGTTGACTATGCAAGTCCTATTAATAATACTTATTTCCTAGTCATTGTGGAAGCCTACTCTAAGTGGGTGGAAAATTTTCCAACCACTTCGCTTACTCCGTTCGTTTCGCTCGATGGGATTTACTCGGTGTCCTGGTTTCCGACAATGGTACTTGTTTTACCAGTGAGGAATTTCGTTCTTTTGTCCGCCTAAATGGCATTAGACATGTTCGGTCTAGTTTGTTTCACCCGTCTATTAACGGTCGCGCGGAAAACATGGTCCGTACTTTCAAGTCGGCCTTGCGTCATTCTCGTGGGGAGGAAATGCAAGTGGTATTGGAAAATGTTTTGTTTAAATATCGACTAACACCTCACACAACGAAGAGGGTGTCTCCTAAACTTATGATTGGGCGGGGAATTCGTTCAGTTTTCGATTTGTTACGTCCAAACGAAACGTTACAACGACGAGTTTTACGCCATCAGGAAAAACAGAAGTTGTACCACGACACTAAAAAAGGGAGAGTTATAGAAGCGCAACCTAATGATCCAGTTATGATTTGCAACTATGGGGCTGGACCAAAATGGGTTCCTGCACCGGTGCAGGAGAGAACGGGCCCTGTTTCCTTCAAGTGCCAACTAGAAGATGGTCGTTCTATTAAACGACATCAGGACCAGATATGGGAACATGAATTGAAAAATGACCGGAGTCTTTCGGAAGAGAGAACCGATCCTCTGGAAAATGGTTCAATTCGCCCGCCTATGCATGTTGCACCTATTCCTACTACATCAATCCCGCTCCGCAGGTCGTCTAGGGTCTCTCACCCTCTTGACAGACTAAACTTGTAGGGGAGGAGTGAGGTGACGTGTATATATATATATATACGTATATAGTCTAAAGTCACTACAGGGAAAAATCACTAAAAGAAAGCTGAATGGCAACACGAAGGGATAAACAGAGCAACGCGGCTGTTCGTTGGTTTTTGGCTGGAATAGAGCATGGTTATTCATATCTGACTAAATCGTTGGTGCTAAGTTTAATTTGGTGATGTTTCTAAGGTGACAAATAGGGTAGAAAGTTGTCAGTAAATAATAATAGTTTGGGGTAATGTCTATAGCTTCTAAATTAGTAAAGTTAGAGAGTTTCGGGAGACTGCTTTGTGGGACGCAGGAAATCTATGGTAGGCCCTAAAGAATATCTAATTCAACGCACCGATTAGTGCCTTTGTTTGTTGTTTAGAAACCTAGTAACTTAGCGGGGTCACTAACCCCAAGCTATTACACTAAGGCTTCACGTTCAAGTTGTGCGTATCGCCTTTCAGTCTCAGTTAGTGTTCTAGGAGCAAAACAGATACGCCTATCTACACCATCAATGTGGTGAGATAACACTGCCCGAATTTCAAAAGAACTGCTATCCGCTGAAACTACGAGAGGAAGTTTAGGATCATAATGCACTCGGAGAGTGGACTTTAGTAGTACGTCCTTTGAAGCCTCAAATGCTTCCTTTTGAGTTTTGTCCCATCTCCACTGTTCCCAAGATCGTATTAACCTATTTAGGGGTTCAAGGAAAGTCGATGCATTAGGCATAAATTTCCTATAAAAGTTTAGGAGACGTAAATAAGCTTGTAACTGTGTGATGTTTTGTGGAGGTGGTGCATTAACTGTGCATTAATTGTTCATTAACAGTTCTTAATCTAGTTAGGTGTTCTTTTTTAGATGAACCTGAAATGAAGACATCATCTAGAAAACAAAGTACACCTGGAATGTGACCTAGAACTTGGCCCATTGTTCTCTGAAAAATACCCGGAGTCGATGCTCTTCCATAGCATAGTCTATTGTACCTATATAGGCCTCGGTGCGTATTTATGATTGTTATTTTTTATTTTATTGGGTTCAGAATCCCAGCTGAGCCGTGAACGGCCAAGCTCTGAAGGGCCAGTTTAACCTACAGCCTAAGTTAAGCTAGACTAAAAACTTACGGACTTGGAGGTCCTGTTAGGTCCTACCTCAGGGTTGCTGACTCGATGTGGGCCTACCTTAGGCCTCAGTTGCATAAAATTAAGATAGAAAACAAAAGAGGCACTATATATGGTCTTCTTTCTAAACCTTGCAACAACAACACGACCTGCACCATTGCACGATGCAACAATCTTGTATCTAAACAACGAAACTGAATTGCAACAGAGCTCTCTATAAGACCACGCCCTGTAAGTGCCGCATTCAACAAACGAGTAGGAAGGACGCGCAGTGCCCCAAAAAAATGATGCCAAAAGAGTGGCCAAAACAATGATGCCACAAAAGCCCAAAAATGCTAGCTCTAAATTAAGTGAATTTTTCACTAACCTTACAATTATGAAATGGATATATATACACCTTAACTTAATATATACAAGCAATGCTGCATCAATCAGCTTAGTCATCATATCGCCTTGGTCAACAATGGCTCTTCCTCTTCTAGATTTTCAACACTCCCCACCGAAGAGGCATGTTGTCATTACCTTCTGCAAATTTAGCCAAGCTTTCTCCATGAGGCTGTAATCAAATGTTTCATCTTGACTATCCGTGTTTTGCTGATTTCTAAGCCTAGAGTTTCTGTATAGGTCTCTTTATTTTCTACTGAAGTCTTTACCAGTGCAGACCTAACTAAATTGTCTCTGCCAACAAACAACTCTTCAATTATGCCAAGCTTCCAGCATTGCCTTGGTATTTCATCCCCAATCATTACCACTTCGCCCACCGTGATACAATTTGCATTGGAGCCCTTTACATTGCCTGATGGGTAATAATTGAGTTCTGGCAAGTATTCCATCTGCCACCTCTTCCATAACTGATTTTGAAGCTCTTCAAGGTACTTGAACCTTCTGGTTAACTCTTCTTGAGTGCTCTGGATAGGCTGTAAGTCTTCTGGCAAACTGGGGATTGATGTTAATCGTTTACCACAAAGAAAATGATTTGGTGTCAATGGCTCTGCATCCTGCATACTGTTATAAACAAAGGTGATAGGCCTCCTGTTCACCATTGCTTCTACTTCACACAAAACAGTGCAGAATTCTTCTTTGCTCAAATGAGCATTAGCTAAAAGTTTCTTTAATGGACACTTTACACTTCTCACTAGCCTTTCCCAAAATCCTCCCCACCATGGTGCTCTCTCAACAATAAACTCCCACTGTACCCTATGGTGTGAAAAGTAGGATTGGAATCCCTCCTCTTTTAACAAGGACCAAACTTCTTGGAGTTCCTTTGCAGCCCTTTTGAAGGTTTTTGCATTATCCGATATGATTTTATTTGGGAAACCCCTTCTGTTCACAAACCTTTTAAAGGCCAAAAGAAATACATCGCTACTTAAGTTGCTTACCAACTCCAAATGGATTGCTCTGGTGGTAGCACATGTGAAAAGACATATATAACCTTTGTTAGACTCCCCTTGCTCATACACATAGACTGGACCTGCGAAGTTTACTCCCACTACATCAAATGGGGCAGTATAGACACACCGTTCTCTTGGAAGCGGAGTCACCTTTTCATAATAAGGCTTTGCACTCCAACGCTTGCAAACCACACATTTATGCAAGACCTTTTTTACTACTGGTCTAATTTTGGGAATCCAAAACTGGTGTCTGATCTCTATTATCACTTCTCTAACTCCAGCATGTAACAACTTATGATGAGTATCCAGGATCAAAAGTTCCACAATGTGCCCCCCAGCAGGTAGCAAAATTGGATATCTTTTCTCTTCTGGAAGCCCAGAAAACTGTAGTCTACCTCCTACTCTCAATAAGTCCTGATCTAAAAACACATCCAAACCCTTGGGAACAGAATGTGTTGGCAGAACCTGTAATGGACTGTTGGTGAGCAATTCCCTCTCTTCACCAAATTTTTCCTTCTGCACATATACCACCCAGTATTGCCTGGCTTGCTGAATCTCCTTACTGTTCAGAATTCCTTCCCTTCTTGTTTCTCCCTTAATGTTGTTTGTAAATCTATATACCCATGCTGTCACTCTAAACAACGTTTTCAGACTGCTAATGTCCTCAAGCCTCAATATGGGGTCCTGCTGCATAACTTGACAACTGTTCACAGTGCATTTTCTCATTTCACTCACCCATTCTTCTTGAGCCTGGCATTCTTCTTGAGCCTGGCATTCTCCTACAATAGGCTGATTAGAAGGCCAGTTTTCACTTCCAAGTTTTAGCCACTCTGGCCCATTCCACCACAAACTTGACTGTGCAAGATCTTTCACTGAAATTCCTCGTGTTGGTAAATCAGCTGGGTTTTGGGTGCCTGGACAATGCTTCCATTGCTTGGGATCTGTGTGTGCTTGAATTTCCTCCACCCTATTGGCAACAAATGGTTTCCATTTCCTTGCCTGGCTTCTTAACCAGTGCCAAACTATAGTGGAGTCCAATAATAGCTTGGAATTTCATAAAGGGCTAAAGACTTTTGCACTGTAACTGCAAGTCGACTAGCAATAACTGCACCCATCAATTCCAACCTTGGAATAGAAAGCCTTTTCAAAGGTGCTACTCTGCTCTTTGCAGCAACAAACCTGCAACTTACTTCTTCTTTGAATGTGCCTCTTATATAAATACAAGTTGCATAGGCTTCTTCACTTGCATCACAAAAGATGTGCAGCTCCAAATTGTCTGGACTACTGTTCAACTCTCCAAAGTACCATCTTGGGATTTCAATGTCTCCAAGATGTGCCAATTCTTTGAACCAATATTCCCACCTTACCACCATATGATCAGATAACTCTTGGTCCCAACCAAATCCAATTTCCAAGAGGCTCTGAAACCAATTTTTTTTACTTTATCACAAATGGAGCCAGGAATCCAAAAGGATCAAAGACCTTTGAAGCCAAACTAAGAGCTGTACGTTTTGTCCACCTTGTCTCATTCTCAGCCCTACTAAAGATTTCCCATTGAAGGTAAACAAATCCTCTCCTTGCTGCCAAACAATGCCTAGCACCTTTGTGTCTATTGCCCACAACTCCTTAATACCAGAACCCTCAATACTTTCTGCTGCATCAGGTACTACACAAGACTGACTCATAAAATGTTGTAACTGAGAATGATTGGTCTGCCATTTTCTAAGCTCCATGCCAGCCAGCCTCATTATAGCTCTAGCCTCCATGAATATCTGTTTAGCCATTTCTGTATTATCCACGGAACACAGCAAATCATCAACATAAAAATTTTTCCTTATGTGTTCAATAGTGTTAGGATAGACTTCAGAATATTTCTTAAAATGGTACTGCATAGTAGCTGCCAACAGAAATGGACTAGAGCTGAGGCCAAACAACACTGACTTCATTCGATATGCTTGAACCTTAGGTTCATTTTCCAACAAGTCTTTCGTATCCACCCACAGATACTTTACTGCATCTCTGTCCTCTGGTTTTAACTTTATCCGCAAAAAGGCTTGCTTCACATCTGCAGTCAATGCTACTCTACCAAAACTGAATCTCAGTAACAAGGAAAACAAATCTGCATTTAAATTTGGCCCAGCATCCAAACAGTCATTCAAGGACACACCACCTTTGTCTTTGGCTGAGCCATCAAAAACTACCCTCAGTTTGGTGGTAGTTTTGTCGTGCCGTACCCCTGCATGGTGTTGGATAAATTTTTGTTTAAATATCGAATAACACCTCACACCACGACGGGGGTGTCTCCCTCTAAACTTATGATTGGTAGTTTTGTCGTGCCGTACCCCTGCATGGTGTGGCAGATAATGTGCCTCCTGGCTCACTAGCTCACCTTGCACCCTTTCAGCATAGCCCTCCTTTACACTGCTTAGAATGGCCTCATTGTATTCATTTAACAACTCCTCATTTTTTCTTAGCCTGTGCAATGAAGTCTCTAACCTCCTATTAGCCAGTTGAAGTTTGACCTGAGTTTGCAAAAATCCTTTCAAGGGAGGCCAACTTCGTAACAACCATCTCTAAACCCAATACCTTTTCGAAATTGCTCTAAAACATCACTGTTCACTATACTTTCTTGCTTCTCCTGTTTGTCCTTTATCTCAATGGATTAAAGTTCCCAAAAAGCTTTCAAATGCCTTTCCAAACCATAGCTGTTCTTCTCAATATTAAGAAAAAGAGCCTTAACCTCCATTTCATTGCAATAGCTACCATGTAGCATCCAGCCTAGCTTACTTTCAATAGCTACAGGACCTTGAGATGTGCGGACAATGTTACCAGTGATGAAATCCCAATAATAGTCAGTTCCAATCAAAAGACTAATATCTTCTGTTCCTTCAAACTTATTATTGGCCAAATTAATTCCTTTAACTTGCAATTCTTGGACACATGCCCAGTGGCGGATCTACTATGAAACTAATGAAGCTTAAGCTTCAGGGCCCCTAATCTAGGAGGGGCCCTGAAGCAACTTTTTTTTTAATGAGTGAATTTTTTAACAAAATCGATGGAGTTTTTTTAAGTGTTTGTTATTAAAATAAGGCTATTTTAGTGATAGAATCATAAGCCAATGGGTTGAAGTACTTAATATTGACCTTAGAATATGCTCTAATACCCATTTCATATGGCCTCAAAATGCCCCTGTAATTGGTCAAATTTCAAAATTTTCTCGGGGGCTTGCAGCGCCCGAACCCCCAGCTGTATGGGCTCGCTGAGCTCGCCAGAATCTATTCATAGTCTACATTTTGGCAGCTGGATCCTCGAATCCTTCGTTGGTGCACGGCTTAATAGTTCTATAGCTCAGCCCTTAGGCTAGAGCCAATCGGAACCATAAAAAGACATCTGAATTCTCAATTCAGGCTGCACTCGTCTCGCTTGTGCATTTTAACACCAAAAATCAGATTTTCACCTCACTGTATGGCCCATTTTCAAGAACACCACCCCACCACCCCGTTCTCCGCCATTTGGGCCTCGAGGTCCTTGCAAGGGCAGCAAGGCCCTTTGAACCTTGTTGGATGTTGCCCTATTGTTGCTGGTTGCGAAGGGGCTCCCATAACAGTTCAAGCTTCAGGGTCCCAAAAATGTAGGTCCGCCACTACACATGCCATATCTAAACAAATAGTGACTGGAGCACAAAGTTCCTCAATCTCAACAGCTTGGACCTTGATAGTGGGGCTTTGTGGTAACAACCCTTTAACCAGAACTTCTACCTTCTTAACTTTGGTTCTGTTTTGAATTGAACCCCCAATCCCAGAAATTCTTAAATTTTCTCTATTAAGTTCTTTAAACTTCAAATTTCTGGAAATTCTGGTCTTAATAAAGCTACACTGGCTACCACTATCAAACAACACTCTTACATGTGATAGAGTGGGGTAGACACCCCAGTTAGGTTACTTAGGTTCTAGCAAACAATCAAAGGCACTTACCGGTGCGTTGAATTAGATATTCCTTTGGGAGCCTACCATTAGATTCCTGTGTCCCACAAACAGCCTACCTAACTCTCTCTTACATTACCAATTTAGAAGCTATAGACATTACCCCTAACTATACTTAAGTACGGACAACTTCCTACCCCATTTGTCACCTTAGAAACACCACCTAATTACACTCAGCACCAACGATTAGGTCAGATAGGAAAAACATCTCTAGGCTAGCCCAAAACAATACGAACAGCCGCGTTGGTTCGTTTATGCCTTGCTGTTGCCATTCAGCTTAGCTTTAGTGATATTTCCCCTTTAGTGACTTTCAGACTATATACATATATACACACACACACACGTCAACTCACTCCTCCCCTACAAGTTTAGTCTGTCAGGGGGATGAGGGACCCTAGACGACTTGCGGAGCGGGGTTGATGTAGTAGGATTAGGTGCAACCTGCATAGGCGGGCGAATTGAACCATTTTCCGGAGGATCAGTTCTCTCTTCCGGAAGACTCTGGTCCTTCTGCAATTCACGTTCCCATATCTGGTCCTGATGGCGTTTAATAGAACGACCATCTTCTAGTTGGCACTTGAAGGAAACTGGGCCCGTTCTCTTCTGCACAGTTGCAGGAACCCATTTTGGTCCAGCCCCATAGTTGCGAATCATAACTGGATCATTAGGTTGCGCTTCTATAACTCTCCCTCTTTTAGTGTCGTGGTACAATTTCTGTTTTTCCTGATGGCATAAAAGTCGTTGTTGTAACGTTTCGTTTGGACGTAACAAATCGAAAACTGAACGAATTCCCCGCCCAATCATAAGTTTAGAGGGAGACACCCCCGTCGTGGTGTGAGGTGTTATTCGATATTTAAACAAAAATTTATCCAACACCACTTGCATTTCCTCCCCACGAGAATGACGCAAGGCCGACTTGAAAGTACGGACCATGTTTTCCGCGAGACCGTTAGTAGACGGGCGGAAAACACTAGACCGGACATGTCTAATGCCATTTAGGTGGACGAAAGAACGAAATTCCTCACTGGTAAAACAAGTACCATTGTCGGAAACCAGGACTACGGGTAAACCCCATCGAGCGAAAACCGAACGGAGTAAGCGAATAGTAACACCCGAAGTCGTGGAAGTGGTTGGAAAAATTTCCACCCACTTAGAGTAGGCGTCCACAATGACAAGGAAATAAGTATTATTTATAGGACCTGCATAGTCAACATGGATCCTATGCCACGGTATAGTAGGCCATTCCCAAGGATGAAGTGGACTTTTCCTTGGGAGATCTCTGTTCTCTAGGCAGCTTTGACAGCAACGAACCAATGATTCGAGTTCTCCATCTAACCCGGGCCACCAGAAATAAGCTCTCGCCAGCTCTTTCATTTTTGTTGCACCCATGTGTTCAGCGTGAAGTTCCTTCCTAAATTCGTCCTGCCTTCATTCTGGATTATCACTCTGTGGCCCCATAAGAGACAGCCATTTTGAATCGAGAGGCCAGACTGACGTTGATAAAAAAGCTGTAATTCACTCTCAACCTTAGTAGGCCAACCAACTGAGCAGAAATGGATGACCCTAGACAGAATAGGGTCTGATTTTGTCCACTGCTCTATTTGTACCGCAGATACTGGAGTGGATTCCAAAAACTCCACCAAGTGAACCCATTCTGTAGGTATAGGTACACAATCATTTGGATTTTCTAAAGGCAACCTACTTAGCGCATCAGCCGTATCTAGAAGTTTACCTGACTGATGTACTAAGTCAAATTTATAGGCTTGTAGAATCAGTGCCCATCGTTGAATCCTACCTGAGGCCATAACTGGAATATTTTTATTAGGTGAAAATAAACCTAAAAGAGGCTTATGGTCAGTAATTAGTTTAAATTCATGACCCCCATAGAGAGAAATGAAATTTTTTTACTGCAAATACTAAGGCTAATGCTTCACGTTCCACTTGTGCATATCGTCTTTCAGTCTCAGTTAGTGTTCTAGAAGCAAAACAGATAGGCCTATCTACACCATCAATGTGGTGAGATAACACTGCCCCAATTCCATAAGAACTGCTGTCTGCTGAAACTACGAGAGGAAGTTTAGGATCATAATGCACTAGGAGAGTGGACTTTAGTAGTACGTCCTTGGAAGCCTCAAATGTTTCCTTTTTGAGTTTTCTTCCATGTCCACTGTTCCTCAGATCGTAAAAGCTTATTTAGGGGTTCAAGGAAAGTCGATGCATTAGGCAAAAATTTCCTATAAAAGTTTAGGAGACCTAAATAAGCTTGTAACTGTGTGATGTTTTGTGGAGGTGGTGCATTTTTTATTGCTTCTAGTTTATCCACTGTTGGATGAATGCCTGAGGCATCTATGCGGAACTCTAAATATGAAACCTCGTTAGTGACCCATGAACACTTTTCTCTTTTTAGCTTAAGTCCGGCATCCCGGAGTCTTTTTAGAACCGTGGTTAATCTAGTTAGGTGTTCTTTTTTAGACGAACCTGAAATGAGGACACCATCTAGAAAACAAAGTACCCCTGGAATGTGACCTAGAACTTGGTCCATTGTCCTCTGAAAAATACCCTGAGCCAATGCTATTCCATAGCATACCTATTGTACTTATATAGGCCTCGGTGTGTATTTATGATAGTTAGTTCTTTAGAGTTTTCATCTAAACTTAGTTGAGCATAGGCTTGGGACGTATCAAGTTTTGTGAAATATTTACCCCCAGCAAGAGAGCTAAATAATTCATCAGGCTTGGGTATAGGATAGCAATCTAGAAGGACGGCTCTATTTGCTGTTAAACGGTAATCCCCACGTAACCGCAAGGACTTGTCCGGTTTTAGTACAGGAACTACTGGGGCAGCCCACTTAACGTGTGTGACTGGTTCGATAATTTTATCTTTTAGCAGCCTGTCAATTTCTAAATCTACCTTCTCCCGCAGTACATGCGGAATTGAACGAGCCTTACAAAATTTCGGAGTTACATTAAGATCTACTTCTATACAGACCTGATGGCCTTTTAGGTTGCCTACTTCAGGCCCAAAAACAGAAGAAAACTCCCTTAACAATGAGTCTATGTCAGACGGATATGAGAGTGTATGCACATCTGCCTGACCCTTTGGCAAGATTTTGTCAATCGGCATTTTCAAAGCATCAATCCAATCACGGCCTAGTAGAGTAGGCCCTTGCTCATCCACCACTAAAAGGGTTAAGGGATGAGACAAAGTTTTCTGGTTGAGTGTGACTGTGATGGATGCTTCTCCACAAATAGGTATTTGTATGTCCCCATATTTTTTTTATATTGTTTTAGATGCATGTAGTTTAGGTGTAATTTTGAAAGTTTTGTCAAAAACTGTTTTGGACATGACAGTTCGGGCAGCACCTGAATCTAGTTCTAGAGGAACTGTAATTCCATTTAGGCCTACCTCTACAATATATGGGCCTGTATTATTCCCACTTTGTTGCTCATAAAATAGGTACTCCACTCCAATGTTCGAAGTATTTCCCCTTTGAGGATTTACACTAGAGATGTTAAAATTAGAATTTTCACCCTTCGTTTTCTTTGAAAAACACACTTTAGCTATGTGGCCTATTTTACTACAGTTTCGGCAAACTGCTTCTTTAAAATGGCAGTCCTTCTTCCAATGGTGTTTACACATGGCTTGGAAGGCTTAGTAGAATTAGTAGGCTTAGTCGTATTTGCCGCATACCTTTTATTTGCCTGTCTAGTAGGCTCATTAGGTCTGCCAGGCCTAGAAGATTTAAAGCTATTTACGTGTTGGGCTTTAATACTGTGATTGCCAAAAGCTCTAACATCTTTAGCAGCTGCTTCTCTAGCCGTAGCTATTTCTACAGCCTGACTAAAAGTTAAGTCCTGTATGGCTAATAGGGCTCTCTGGGTAGATTCCTCTTTGAGACCCATTACAAACCTATCTCTTAGCATTTCGTCTAATTTGTCCCCAAATTTACACGTACGGCTATGGCTTTTTATTCTTGCAACAAACTCTGCAATGCTTTCATTTCCCGTCTGATGCCTCGAATAAAATTTGAAACGTTCATAGATGAGAACTACTCGGGGTTTGTAATGATCGGTTATGGCCTGTACCAATTCATTATAGGTGCAAGTTTCTGTGCTTTAGGAGAAACTAGGTCCATAACTAAACCAAACGTTTTAGGGCCTATTATAGTTAAAAAGGTAGGTACTTTCTTAGCATCAGGAATGGACTTTGCCTCGAAAAACAACCTCACCCTAGTGGCATAAGCTTCGAAGTCCTCCCCAGAGTCTTCGTAGGGGCTTATATGGCCAATCACCGACATGCTAGAGCAAAACCGAATTAGGCCAAATAACTGTGAAGTAGGTTAGATTTGGTTTAAATTTGATCTAGTTACTCCCCAGTTAGGGCTGAATAGTGAATTGTATTAGAGTTAGGGTTGAGTAGGAATTAGTTTTAGAGTTAGGCCGGCGGGACCTACGCTATAGTACGGTAGCTTACCCACACAACCAAACCAAATCGGACGACCCACTAGGCTACATCCAATTTTCCAAACAACCACTTGAACCCAATAAGCTAAATTAAATCCAATGAGCCAAATTTAATCCAATGAACAAAATTTAATCAAATGAGCCAAATTTAATCAAATGAGCAAAATTAAATCCAATGAGCTTAATCGAATCCCATGAGCTTAATTGGATCCCATCCTCGTCGCCAAATGTGATAGCGTGGGGTAGACACCCCAGTTAGGTTACTTAGGTTCTAGCAAACAATCAAAGGCACTTACCGGTGCGTTGAATTAGATATTCCTTTGGGAGCCTACCATTAGATTCCTGTGTCCCACAAACAGCCTACCTAACTCTCTCTTACATTACCAATTTAGAAGCTATAGACATTACCCCTAACTATACTTAAGTACGGACAACTTCCTACCCCATTTGTCACCTTAGAAACACCACCTAATTACACTCAGCACCAACGATTAGGTCAGATAGGAAAAACATCTCTAGGCTAGCCCAAAACAATACGAACAGCCGCGTTGGTTCGTTTATGCCTTGCTGTTGCCATTCAGCTTAGCTTTAGTGATATTTCCCCTTTAGTGACTTTCAGACTATATACATATATACACACACACACACGTCAACTCACTCCTCCCCTACAAGTTTAGTCTGTCAGGGGGATGAGGGACCCTAGACGACTTGCGGAGCGGGGTTGATGTAGTAGGATTAGGTGCAACCTGCATAGGCGGGCGAATTGAACCATTTTCCGGAGGATCAGTTCTCTCTTCCGGAAGACTCTGGTCCTTCTGCAATTCACGTTCCCATATCTGGTCCTGATGGCGTTTAATAGAACGACCATCTTCTAGTTGGCACTTGAAGGAAACTGGGCCCGTTCTCTTCTGCACAGTTGCAGGAACCATTTTGGTCCAGCCCATAGTTGCGAATCATAACTGGATCATTAGGTTGCGCTTCTATAACTCTCCCTCTTTTAGTGTCGTGGTACAATTTCTGTTTTTCCTGATGGCATAAAAGTCGTTGTTGTTGTAACGTTTCGTTTGGACGTAACAAATCGAAAACTGAACGAATTCCCCGCCCAATCATAAGTTTAGAGGGAGACACCCCCGTCGTGGTGTGAGGTGTTATTCGATATTTAAACAAAAATTTATCCAACACCACTTGCATTTCCTCCCCACGAGAATGACGCAAGGCCGACTTGAAAGTACGGACCATGTTTTCCGCGAGACCGTTAGTAGACGGGCGGAAAACACTAGACCGGACATGTCTAATGCCATTTAGGTGGACGAAAGAACGAAATTCCTCACTGGTAAAACAAGTACCATTGTCGGAAACCAGGACTACGGGTAAACCCCATCGAGCGAAAACCGAACGGAGTAAGCGAATAGTAACACCCGAAGTCGTGGAAGTGGTTGGAAAAATTTCCACCCACTTAGAGTAGGCGTCCACAATGACAAGGAAATAAGTATTATTTATAGGACCTGCATAGTCAACATGGATCCTATGCCACGGTATAGTAGGCCATTCCCAAGGATGAAGTGGACTTTTCCTTGGGAGATCTCTGTTCTCTAGGCAGCTTTGACAGCAACGAACCAATGATTCGAGTTCTCCATCTAACCCGGGCCACCAGAAATAAGCTCTCGCCAGCTCTTTCATTTTTGTTGCACCCATGTGTTCAGCGTGAAGTTCCTTCCTAAATTCGTCCTGCCTTCATTCTGGATTATCACTCTGTGGCCCCATAAGAGACAGCCATTTTGAATCGAGAGGCCAGACTGACGTTGATAAAAAAGCTGTAATTCACTCTCAACCTTAGTAGGCCAACCAACTGAGCAGAAATGGATGACCCTAGACAGAATAGGGTCTGATTTTGTCCACTGCTCTATTTGTACCGCAGATACTGGAGTGGATTCCAAAAACTCCACCAAGTGAACCCATTCTGTAGGTATAGGTACACAATCATTTGGATTTTCTAAAGGCAACCTACTTAGCGCATCAGCCGTATCTAGAAGTTTACCTGACTGATGTACTAAGTCAAATTTATAGGCTTGTAGAATCAGTGCCCATCGTTGAATCCTACCTGAGGCCATAACTGGAATATTTTATTAGGTGAAAATAAACCTAAAAGAGGCTTATGGTCAGTAATTAGTTTAAATTCATGACCCCATAGAGAGAAATGAATTTTTTTACTGCAAATACTAAGGCTAATGCTTCACGTTCCACTTGTGCATATCGTCTTTCAGTCTCAGTTAGTGTTCTAGAAGCAAAACAGATAGGCCTATCTACACCATCAATGTGGTGAGATAACACTGCCCCAATTCCATAAGAACTGCTGTCTGCTGAAACTACGAGAGGAAGTTTAGGATCATAATGCACTAGGAGAGTGGACTTTAGTAGTACGTCCTTGGAAGCCTCAAATGTTTCCTTTTTGAGTTTTCTTCCATGTCCACTGTTCCTCAGATCGTAAAAGCTATTTAGGGGTTCAAGGAAAGTCGATGCATTAGGCAAAAATTTCCTATAAAAGTTTAGGAGACCTAAATAAGCTTGTAACTGAGTGATGTTTTGTGGAGGTGGTGCATTTTTTATTGCTTCTAGTTTATCCACTGTTGGATGAATGCCTGAGGCATCTATGCGGAACTCTAAATATGAAACCTCGTTAGTGACCCATGAACACTTTTCTCTTTTAGCTTAAGTCCGGCATCCCGGAGTCTTTTAGAACCGTGGTTAATCTAGTTAGGTGTTCTTTTTTAGACGAACCTGAAATGAGGACACCATCTAGAAAACAAAGTACCCCTGGAAGTGACCTAGAACTTGGTCCATTGTCCTCTGAAAAATACCCTGAGCCAATGCTATTCCATAGCATACCTATTGTACTTATATAGGCCTCGGTGTGATTTATGATAGTTAGTTCTTTAGAGTTTTCATCTAAACTTAGTTGAGCATAGGCTTGGGACGTATCAAGTTTTGTGAAATATTTACCCCCAGCAAGAGAGCTAAATAATTCATCAGGCTTGGGTATAGGATAGCAATCTAGAAGGACGGCTCTATTTGCTGTTAAACGGTAATCCCCACGTAACCGCAAGGACTTGTCCGGTTTTAGTACAGGAACTACTGGGGCAGCCCACTTAACGTGTGTGACTGGTTCGATAATTTATCTTTTAGCAGCCTGTCAATTTCTAAATCTACCTTCTCCCGCAGTACATGCGGAATTGAACGAGCTTACAAAATTTCGAGAGTTACATTAAGATCTACTTCTATACAGACCTGATGGCCTTTTAGGTTGCCTACTTCAGGCCCAAAAACAGAAGAAAACTCCCTTAACAATGAGTCTATGTCAGACGGATATGAGAGTGTATGCACATCTGCCTGATTTGGCAAGATTTTGTCATCGGCATTTTCAAAGCATCAATCCAATCACGGCCTAGTAGAGTAGGCCTTGCTCATCCACCACTAAAAGGGTTAAGGGATGAGACAAAGTTTTCTGGTTGAGGTGACTGTGATGGATGCTTCTCCACAAATAGGTATTGTATGTCCCCATATTTTTTTTATATTGTTTTAGATGCATGTAGTTTAGGTGTAATTTTGAAAGTTTTGTCAAAAAACTGTTTTGGACATGACAGTTCGGGCAGCACCTGAATCTAGTTCTAGAGGAACTGTAATTCCATTTAGGCCTACCTCTACAATATAGGGCCTGTATTATTCCCACTTTGTTGCTCATAAAATAGGTACTCCACTCCAATGTTCGAAGTATTTCCCCTTTGAGGATTTACACTAGAGATGTTAAATTAGAATTTTCACCCTTCGTTTTCTTTGAAAAACACACTTTAGCTATGTGGCCTATTTTACTACAGTTTCGGCAAACTGCTTCTTTAAAATGGCAGTCCTTCTTCCAATGGTGTTTACACATGGCTTGGAAGGCTTAGTAGAATTAGTAGCTTAGTCGTATTTGCCGCATACCTTTTATTTGCCTGTCTAGTAGGCTCATTAGGTCTGCCAGGCCTAGAAGATTTAAAGCTATTTACGTGTGGGCTTTAATACTGTGATTGCCAAAAGCTCTAACATCTTTAGCAGCTGCTTCTCTAGCCGTAGCTATTTCTACAGCCTGACTAAAAGTTAAGTCCTGTATGGCTAATAGGGCTCTCTGGGTAGATTCCTCTTGAGACCCATTACAAACCTATCTCTTAGCATTTCGTCTAATTTGTCCCCAAATTTACACGTACGGCTATGGCTTTTTTATTCTTGCAACAAACTCTGCAATGCTTTCATTTCCCGTCTGATGCCTCGAATAAAATTTGAAACGTTCATAGATGAGAACTACTCGGGTTTGTAATGATCGGTTATGGCCTGTACCAATTCATTATAGGTGCAAGTTTCTGTTGCTTAGGAGAAACTAGGTCCATAACTAAACCAAACGTTTTAGGGCCTATTATAGTTAAAAAGGTAGGTACTTTCTTAGCATCAGGAATGGACTTTGCCTCGAAAAACAACCTCACCCTAGTGGCATAAGCTTCGAAGTCCTCCCCAGAGTCTTCGTAGGGGCTTATATGGCCAATCACCGACATGCTAGAGCAAAACCGAATTAGGCCAAATAACTGTGAAGTAGGTTAGATTGGTTTAAATTTGATCTAGTTACTCCCCAGTTAGGGCTGAATAGTGAATTGTATTAGAGTTAGGGTTGAGTAGGAATTAGTTTTAGAGTTAGGCCGGCGGGACCTACGCTATAGTACGGTAGCTTACCCACACAACCAAACCAAATCGGACGACCCACTAGGCTACATCCAATTTTCCAAACAACCACTGAACCCAATAAGCTAAATTAAATCCAATGAGCCAAATTTAATCCAATGAACAAAATTTAATCAAATGAGCCAAATTAATCAAATGAGCAAAATTAAATCCAATGAGCTTAATCGAATCCCATGAGCTTAATGGATCCATCCTCGTCGCCAAATGTGATAGCGTGGGGTAGACACCCCAGTTAGGTTACTTACGTTCTAGCAAACAATCAAAGGCACTTACCGGTGCGTTGAATTAGATATTCCTTTGGGAGCCTACCATTAGATTCCTGTGTCCCACAAACAGCCTACCTAACTCTCTCTTACATTACCAATTTAGAAGCTATAGACATTACCCCTAACTATGCTTAAGTACGGACAACTTCCTACCCCATTTGTCACCTTAGAAACCACCTAATTACACTCAGCACCAACGATTAGGTCAGATAGGAAAAACATCTCTAGGCTAGCCCAAAACAATACAAACAGCCGCGTTGGTTCGTTTATGCCTTGCTGTTGCCATTCAGCTTAGCTTTAGTGATATTTCCCCTTTAGTGACTTTTAGACTATATACATATACTATATACACACACACGTCACCTCATTACAGTAGCTTCTCCATCATTCCCAATTAATAAGGCTGCAGCTGTTTGAAATAATCCCCCTTTACTTTTACTCCCTTTCATAGCAGTGGCATGTGCCACTGATGTCTCTACTTCTGGGGTAGGCCTACTAGGAGTGTTTTCACACAATAATAGCTGATGCCGGCCATGGCATTTTTTGCACAAAATTTTAAACTCGCAAAACCTTGCTCTGTGACCTTTCAAAAAAATTTAAAACATGCTGTGGACTTAATTACCCTGTCCTTTCTCTCCTCAACAGGTAAAACCACAGCCACCTCACATTTATATGACTTGTGGTTGCCTTCGCAAAATTTGCATCCCTTGATTCCCTTTAATTTATTCTCAGAGGATGCATGTAGAGCTGACACTGTACCTGGGCTATTCCTTTTTGTAGAAACTTTGGTGCTGTGCCTGCCTTTGTCCCCTTGTTTAACATCCCACTGTGCAAACTCAATTCCCTCTCGTCCTGCTAATTCTGTGCCTAAAAGACTTAACATCTGCTGAAGGGGGATGTATAGATATTCTGTAGAGTGTCCCGTACTTAATTCGAGCAAAATTGAGCTAGGCAATTTAGACTCCAGTATGGTAACCAACATTACACCATACCTTTCCATTCCTACACCCAAGTTGTCCAGGGACTTAGTTCTAACTTCAAATTCATCATATAGCTGCCGTAACTCCTTAACACTATTGGGATTATTAACAGGAGGTATAGCTAAAAGTTCACGGAGGTGGCTTTTAATTAAGACCTCTGGCTTACCAAACAGTTTTTTTCAGTGGCGGCTCGTCGGTAGGCACTGCGGAACTGCAGCACCCCTAAATTTTTTATTTACAATTGAAATAATCAAGAACAATATAAGGATGAGCTCACTGAATAACTTTTTCAATAACTTTTGAAACTTTTATTCATTGCTCAATGCTCATCCTTTTATTTCAGTAATTATTTCAACCCATTCTTAGAGACAGCACCCCTAGAATTTTTAGTCACGAGCCGCCACTGGTTTCTTTAATATATCCCAAGCCACATTATAATTAGCCTCTGTTAACCCTTTAAGGACTGAAGATGCCAATTGCTAACGTTTCAAATACACGCATTCATAACTTAACCCTACAAAAAATTCAGGGCTTAAAGGGTTAATGCTAATCCTGCTATTGTCTTTGCTGCCTCCCCTTCCAAGAGGGACTGCAAATAATTAAACTTCTCCACCGCACTTAACACTTGACTAGAATGAACTGCTGACTGAAAACTGCGTGCCCATCCTTGCCATTCCTGAATACTCGCAGAAAATGTTTTGAGTACAAGCCTCGGTAATTGAACTGCAGATCTGTTAACCTTAACTTCACAAACATTGTTTATTGAGGGCTGTGTTTCATTATTAGACCTGGTCTCTAACTGTACTGAGCTGCTAAACTCTTTTGCTCTGTGGCATACTTTAATTGTATCAATAATCTCTTCAGAAGTAAATGATGTTATTTTCTATTTCATTCTCTTCTATAAGAGCCTCAATTTTAACATTTACTTCGCTTAGAGCAGTGGTTCTTAACCTTTTTACTACCATGCCCCCTCTAGGAATTGGTCCTTCCCTCCACGCCCCCCTTCAATCAAAATAACATTCTCAATAACTTCTCAATATTAGCCCATGCTCTCGTTAAGAGAATAACAAATACAATTAGAGAAATTCCTGTTTCTAGGGGGGCGCGCCTCCCAGGTTAAGAACCACTGGCTTAGAGCAACCATTTTAGTTTCTAATATGGAAAGCTGCGCAGTCACTAAGCTTAAATCCTCTTGCTCTATGGCAGAATCTATAGTGGCAATGACCTTTGTATTTAGACCTTTGTAGGCGCTTCTCCCTTTTTTTAAACTTGTTCAATTCGGCTGCACTCATTTTCAATGCAAACAACAATTGGGCTCATTGCCAAATAAGCTGAATTGGCGAAAATACTTAACCAAACTGATGAAACTCAAATTTTGCCCTTTTTTCAAATAAACTGAATTGCTTGGTTGGGGTACTGACCAACCACCAGTATGGAATACCAAATTTTACACCAAGTAACTGGCGCACTGAGGTCTTCAACCTTCGCCTACGAACAGTAAAACCAAAATTAATCAAACCAGTAAAAATGTAGGCCCAAAACAACGATAGACTAGCGGCCAAGTTTCGCAATTGGGTGACCAAACTTTCTACCCTGGGGCCTTAACTCAATTATGCTCAACCCGTCTAGGTCTAACTTGGGCTACAATTTGCACAATCAGAACTTTGCCAAAAAATAGTCACGGACTCATTTTTGGGCTAGAATCCGGTTCGAAGGACCATGCTATTTTTTATTTTATTGGGTTTAGAATCCCAGCTGAGCCCTGACCAGCCAATCTCTGAAGGACCACTTCGACCTACAGCTCAAGTTAAGCTAGACTAAAACTTACGGACTTGGAGGTCCTATTAGGTCTTACTTCAGGGTTGCTGACTCGATGTGGGTCTACCTTAGGCCTCAGTTGCATAAAATTAAGATAAAAAACAAAAGGGGCACTATTTATGGTCTTCTTTCTAAACCTTGCAACAACAACACAACCTGCACCATTGCACGATGCAACAATCTTGTATCTAAACAACCAAACTGAATTGCAAGAGAGCTCTCTATAAGACCACGCCCTGTAAGTGCCGCATTCAACAAACGAGTAGAAAAAAATGATGCCACAAGAGTGCCCAAACAATGATGCCACAAGAGCCCAAAAACGCTAGCTCTAAATTAAGTGAATTTTTCACTAACCTTACAATTATGAAATGGATATATATACACCTTAACTTAATATATACAAGCAATGTTGCATCACTCAGCTTAGTCATCATATCGCCTTGGGTCAACAATGGCTCTTCCTCTTCTAGATTTTCTTACAAACATATTCCATTACATCGTCTGAACCGCGAAACCCTGCAATGCTCTCACCAGAATAACCGTAGAGTATTTGGACGTCTTGCTCCTCATGCTTCGCACGATTTAATGCGGCCTTAAAGGTTTCAAAGGAGGGATGACTAGAAATTCTTTGGGTGTTCACCACATCTGTAGACTTTAGCGAGTACCACTACAGGAATGTTGAGCATGCAATATCATTGGACGCCATCGTTATTTTTTGCCTACGCGAGAATTCTTTAACAGTTAAAAAGATCCGTCTGAGAACCAGGGCTTGCGGAGGTCAACTGAGTACGCAGAAAGGAGATATGTCCCGATTAGTAGCAGGAGTTACGTGACTTTTTATTGGTCAGCAACATACAGTGGGTGGTGCTTAGATGTTCTTGGACACACACACACACACACAGGAGAAAATGAAACGCCAGCTGAAACAATTAAATACATATAATAAATAGGAAAATAAATAAATTGTAAAATTTCGTCAACAAGTAAATAGACTCTAATATAGCAATTATTTACAGTATATAACAAATATTCACACCTCACAGTATCCAAAGGGGACAGTGTCGTAGGTGCCAGGCACCTGGTATCGTTTCCTGTATGTGTTACAACACACTTTCGTACCCCTAAGCTCATTTGCGCCCCCCAACTTTTGCGTCCGAAAGTTGTAAGTTCCTACAACCAGGTGGGGTGGTTGGTTACCCTAATTTCCAACACCTAAACTCACTAGCTCTTTCAGCGAATCAAATAGACGATCTGCCGGTTCGTCTGGTTAAGAGTGATGCCTTTAGCCTTCACGATATATTTCATTTCCTCCCCCACCCTCACCTGTACCCGGTAAGTTTTTGGTTCTGTTGAGACAAAAGAATCAGTGTAGGCGGTATCTCCATACTCACCCTTGAGCTCGTCGGTCAACTCTCCGAGGAACTCCCCAATAGGAGGCATATATTCACCTTCCCTCTCCGTGAATATCACACTATCTGTATCTGCGTACAGAACCCTCCGCCCAAGAGAATGCAGTAGACTCCAAAGTTTGATGCGGGCGTATGCTGTTGTGAAACTGGCTGCAGGTATGTTTGTGACACGTGATGTATCTGTAGCCAATTCGATTCTATTGTACTTTATTAGGTACGTATTACCCACATTCACGATCTCCATGACCTCTTTATCGATGGCGTTAGCATAATCCACACCTTGTTATAACTTTGGGCTAAATGGACGTTCCTCTTGTCTGTATTTTGGGAAAATTTTCCCCAAACACTATTTAGACAACTTTGCACTAAAGCGCTTGCTAAGGTTCCTCACAATTTGGCACCGTTCAAGTTGTATCCCTTCACGATCACGGAAGCGTTGAATATACGCCGATTTTTCATTTTCAGTCTCAACTCCTCGCGGGTATCCTGATGCTTCTACTTTATCCTTCAAAAAAATATTTATATATGGTGTGAAAAGGTTGGGGAGCTTCTGAAACCTTCACAACTCAAATATCTTCAATATTTTGTACCCGCGAGGGGGGAGCACGCACATCTTCGAAAGAAAGTCTGAAATAGTTCTCGTTCAAATTAGCTGAAAACTCTTCGATGGTAGGCAAGACGGGACCCACCAGTTTTTCAGGTGCGCCTACGGGGTACGGATTGTTCTTCATCACGTAGGGGTATAAAGAACAGAAGTCGTAGTAATGGAGTTTCACGCCCTCCGTAGGTGGAAAGTATAGTTTGAAGGGGTTTGTGCGTCCACCAAACAAACTATCGCCGCATTTGAGAGGGTCCAGCACCATTGAATGCTTGATGGTGTTTATTTCTTCGCAGTACTGTCCATCTGTCTCCATCCGTACATCATATTAATGTTCCCACAAAACCATGTGAGTGAACTGGGAGCTTATAAGTTGATCGCGGGTACAGGTCCATGCGAGACTGTCGGTAGATCTACCATGGATATCTCCTACGATGCCACACTCAGGACGTGGGCATCCATGCCACCAGCATCCGTAAAAGGAGTACGCCGTCTTCTCACCAGTGGCGCGGTCTTCACTTAGACCAGGGGTCACCAACCTGGGCGGTAGCGCCCACTAGTGGGCTCACATTAAAGGTAATTAAACATTTATTTCATTATTTATTTTATCGATTATGTTGATTTATTCTTTTTGATCTAAGGTGGGCGATAAGCTTTTTTAATTTTCAAAACATCGTAAAAGTGGGCGGTGAACAAAAAAAAAGTTGGTGACCCCTGGCTTAGACCATCCACCCAAAAAACACGGCCATTAATCTTAATGGCCACTTCCCCTGTATTGCGAGCATGTTTTATGTATACACCGGTCTGTTGTTGTAGGTGTATGAGTCAGTAAATAGTCTTATACCCATAACTGCGTGGGTTGTTTCGGGGAATGATGGCTTGCGTGTCTTTATGCATGAAGTTGTTCTTGAACACAGTAAAACACAATGAGGCGATTGTGGTCGTGGATTGCAGCGGAACGCAGTTGAACTGGACTATGTACATCCTTCTAAAGCAGTGGTTCTCAACCTTTTTTTAACCATCGCCACCTTGAAAATTTTTTTGCCCACTCTATTTTCAAATCGCCCCCCTACACACAAAAAAAAAGTGAAATAAAAAATAACATTTAAAAGGCACTAGTTTGGCAGCTAAAAAGCACTAAAAGCGCACTAAAAATAATAATCACGTTATCATTTTAGTAGCGCAAGCCTAATTTTAAGTTCAAGTAGCCTCATTCCCGAGAAGTAGGCCAAACTGGCATCCTCCGCCTTAAACCTCCCAACGTTTTCAAAGGAAAATCACATTTATACATGTGTTAGCACTCCTTATTTATGAATTTTTATCAGATAAGAAAGCGAACATTCGAAACTCTATTTTATTCTTAAGAAGCACTAATTGAGTGATTAAATTGAGTGACTAGAAACGTGACAACGAGGTCATTGTCTCCGTACTCGAAACAAGGGACAAACGCGAAAATTAAGAGGCACTAAAGCACTAAAAGAAAAATCAATGATAACAGATAATAGCACAAAAAATAACACCCGCCCACGCTTCTAATTAGGTAAGAACTGACGCACCGTATGCGTAACCGTCACTAAGCCGCTACAGAATGCTTTGAATGACGACCCCGCCCCACTGCACTTCTCATTGGTCAATTCCCTTTAACGTCATCGACGGCACAATACATACTCCGAATAGTGTTTCAAAACCATTGATGAGCAATTCGAAAATAATTTAATTTTAATCGTTGCCTAAATAAATTTTCGCCTCCCTTCAGTCAAATTTTCGCCCACTTTCGCCCCCCAAGAATTTCATTTTCGCCCCCGTTGAGAAACCCTGTTCTAAAGGCTTGGAAACATAGAGGTCTTGTACGTTCTCTCACACTGCTTTTAAGAACATACAGTACACAGTCCTACGACGATCATCCAATCCAAATACGAACATTCATTTCCTGCTCGCTCTACCCTTCTCAACTCTTCAGGCCCCATATCACAGTCAAACTCGAGCTTGTAGTCTGCGACCAGTTTACGGGCACGCTGCACAACCGACGGCAACCAAATTTTTTTGACGGCCGTATTTAGTACAGTAAACATATGAGCCAAGACTATTGCTATAAAGCCGCAACCGCGGGCGAGGTTTGTGTGGTTTCTGAATATTTGATAACTGCCAAAGTTAAGCGTACAAGATGTGGCCGTATGTCCCGTAACACGGAAACACGGAAAACGTGGTCTATATATCTCGTGAAGTTGTCCATGTTAAATTCGGTGCTGCTTTGAGAGGCGTGCATTATAAGACCAAAAATATATTCCACATCTAAGGCAGCCAGGCGTCTGTAGAGTATTACTATCCAAAAATCATCTCTATCTCCATCATCTGATCCGAACCCGAAGGACAGCTGCGTCCTGGCTTCACGTCCCTCATTGCTTTGAAGGGCAAACTCCACAATACGTTCAACGACACGTCGCAGTCCGTGATCAACACCGGTGCTATACATGGCTCGCGGGTCCACCCTGACTACGTAGCGGCTTCTTGTCAGGGCTGGGGTGGGGGTGGCGGTGCACACCAGTTCGAATGTTATGCTACTGTCTACACTCTACAGAATGAGATCTTGCTGTGGAGTGCATGGGTGGTATTGATGTTAGAAAATCTAGAAGAGGAAGAGCCATTGTTGTCCCAAGGCGATATGATGACTAAGCTAATTGATGCAGCATTGCTTGTATATATTAAGTTAAGGTGTATATATATCCATTTCATAATTGTAAGGTTAGTGAAAAATTCACTTAATTTAGAGCTAGCATTTTTGGGCTCTTGTGGCATCATTGTTTGGGCACTCTTGTGGCATCATTTTTTGGGGCACTGCGCGTCCTTCCTACTCGTTTGTTGAATGCGGCACTTACAGGGCGTGGTCTTATAGAGAGCTCTCTTGCAATTCAGTTTGGTTGTTTAGATACAAGATTGTTGCATCGTGCAATGGTGCAGGTTGTGTTGTTGTTGCAAGGTTTAGAAAGAAGACCATAAATAGTGCCCCTTTTGTTTTTATCTTAATTTTATGCAACTGAGGCCTAAGGTAGGCCCACATCGAGTCAGCAACCCTGAGGTAGGACCTAATAGGACCTCCAAGTCCGTAAGTTTTTAGTCTAGCTTAACTTGGGCTGTAGGTTGAACTGGCCCTTCAGAGCTTGGCCGTTCACGGCTCAGCTGGGATTCTGAACCCAATAAAATAAAAAAATAACAATTGAATAGGAATAAGGGGGCATAGCTTTATTTGTAGAAGGAGCTACTGTAGGGGTTGTGTCGTAAGACGTAGAGGGCTGGGGCTCTATTACTGTGGGTCTAACAACCGACGCACTCGGGGCACGCTTTACGCCTGGCGTGGAAGGTGTTTGAACAATGTGACTGTTGTCATGCACCCGCTTTCTCCTCGAATTGTCGAGTGGGGATGCCACAGTTGTCGCTGCTGGGGTTCCGGAACGCTAGCGCGGGTGATGGTGCAGTCTGTAGCCTCAACAACAACTACACTATCATCAGTATCATCAACCTCATCTGCAATATCTATGATGGGTACATGTTGCTGGCACAGTACCTCATCCTCGTCATCATTCACGGTTCTGGGGAAGAAGAAAAACAAGGCTGTAGAATGTAAGGAGCATCACTTAAAATTTTATTATATTTTGTAAATGTTCTACTTAAGAGTGTGACGTGTTAGAGATGGATTCTGTAGAAAAATTCAGGTTCACGAGCCCTTCTACTTTCATTATATCTGGCTCACAGGCTGTGGCAAAACCGTGTTTATACTTAAAATCATTAAAGATAAGGGGGAACTGTTCTTAAATTTGGTGCATAAAGTCATCTGGTGCTATTCGACATACCAGCCCGTATTCAACGAGTACCAAGATGATATTTTGTTCCACAAAGATATTTATGATGTTAGTAATGAGCACACGGTCATTGTAATTGACGATCTCATGCTAGAAATGGATAAAACGTTTGCCGAAACATTTACAGTGTTCTCCCACCATCTTAACATAAGCGTCTTCTTCATAAATCAGAATCTATTTTTCAAAAATAGATACATGCGCGATGTATCGCTAAATACACAATAACTAGTCTTATTCGCACAACGTAGATATGTAGCACAAATTGGGGTACTAGCCAATCAAATGTTCCCGAATCTGCGTAAGGAGTTTTTCGAAATTTATAAAGAAGATACAACCCAACGTTACGGATATTTGGTTTGTGACCTTCGCCCGCGAAACACGTTTCGGGTGCTTGTAAGTACGAATATATTTCCGAACGAGGCTGAAACGGTATATATCCCAGAATGACAAAGAGGCGTGAGGTGAGAAAAGATAATCGTAGAGCGCCGCCAAGCTCTGTACGTTTCAAAATCAATGATTATGTAAAGGTGTCGCGTTCGGGGAATAAATTCGTGAAAGGATTTGAGCAAGGTTGGACATGTGAGATTTTTAAAGTTAGGGCTATAAGACCTAAAGACGAGGTGATGTTGTATTACGTTGAAGATTTGAATGGGAAAGAAATTGGTGGTGGCTTTTATGGTGAGGAGATGCAGAAAGTGACATTTAATTTAAGAAAAAAAAAGTGTTTAAAATTGAAAAAAATTTAAGAAAAGGTTCAGGAAAGAGAAAATGTACCTGGTAAAATGGCTAGGGTACCCAGAAAGCTTCAACACCTATACAAAAGCTGATGCAATAATGAAGCCTAAATAGTATACAACATGGCGCCTAACCACTTCTACGTCACACTCTCGTCCTCTTCTTCTTTGTCTGTACATCCTAACAATACCCTGGCCAGCTTTATAACAGAAGTGCATAGGTCCATTGAATTGGGTCGTGAATTATATGAGGTTGGAATACGAGAATTTCAACTGCCCACCAAGTTTTTAAGTATTGACAAGAAAGGGCCCGTTTTTATGATTCTTAAAACCGTGATGAGTGTGAAAAGGCCGGAGTAACTCGGGACGATACCATGCGTTCCGCCCGGAGTTGGGAGGCCCAGTACTACACTACAGAAGTAACACTAGGACCGGGTCATTATGACAGCCGAGGATGTTGCGAGTGACTTAAATGGTAGTTTGAAAAGTTCAAATCTTACGTCTGACTTAGTATACGAAATCTTAAACAAAGATACCACGGTACATACTCTGACTCTAAAATCGAAGGCTAACAGAAATATTTTAAAGACAGAGCACTGTTCAAAATTATATAACCAAGGGTAGATATGGGCTAGCCTTCCAAAGAGATACTTTTCACGAGTCACAACATGACTTGTGCAGCTTATTGTACCAGCTAAAATTGGAGAAATTGAACGAAGGAGACCGTCCCCGGACATGTGCTATATTTACAGTAATATCGTGGAACATCAGTTTGTTGGGGATACCCAGGCGCGGCTGCTGTATCGCCCACATTCCCAATCATAGAGGAAAGAGCTTGAGCATTGCACACGATAAGCCTCATAATGTCAAAGTCACAACTAACCTGCCATCCAGTATCTCAATATATATAGAAGAACGATTGAGGTGAAACGGTTTCCATTCGGTGACGGGAGCTTAACAGTGAAGCTTCACTTCCGTCGTACTGCGATAGAATGACTCAAAGGCCGTTCTCAGTCTACCGAGGGGTGAGATATCAGCGCGGAAGTGGGCTGTCCCCTTGCTGAAGGGTGGTGCCAGATATTTTAGCAGGAAAGCGTTATAATCAGGTCTTAACACGGTAGAAGACATAATGGCCGGGGCTAAGCCTAAAGAAGCTCTAAAAACACATTAAAAACGTACACGAGACGAAATTGTCAAAGATGCAAAGAAAAAAAGGCGTGGTGGTGGAAATAAAAACCGGAAGAAGAAGCGCACTGTACGGAGGAAGAAGAAAAAGCAGAAGGGGTTACCAACTCGTGGCGTTAAACGTAAAAGGACATAAAAAGGAAGTGTTCTGAGCACATGAAACCTATGGTTGACCACTTTTTTAATTGATATAAACTAAGGTCATTGCGCTCGTGGATCATAGACTGATTGCTACTTGCCGGGAGAGGTATCACTATTTCTGACGCGCCATGGCACGTTTCATCAATCCGTGTAGTTCAGAATGTTGTAAATCGTTGCTGGCCCTCTTCGACATGCCCCCGACCCAAATATCTATAGAGCATAGCGACTTTATTACCGTTAATCCGCTACACACTACCAGCTCGCCGAGTGCTCCTATAGAATTCGTGATCCCGAGCTCAGGTACCTTACTTTTTTACCCGAAGCTGTGTGCACACGTACACTAAACTACAAATAGCGCATTCAGATGGATCGGATTGCGAAAACGACTACGTTGTATATCCAGAGACGAACTTTCTACACACCATATTCATCAGCCAGTGTGACGTGTATTTAAATCAGGTCAACATCTCGGCAGGGTCTGGCTACTAGCACATACGATCCTACCTGGAAAATGTCCAACTTTTCAAAAGAAGCGAAGGATACCTCTTTAACTGCAGAAGGTTATTATCAAGCTAAAGATGAGAGTAGTATAAAAAACAAGTGTAAAAATTCTAAAAAGAAGATATACGACTGCTTCGAGCGCCTTCCACACAGGTTTCACATTCCAGGAGAAGTTGCTTGTGAATGGGGTCGATATGAAATTAAAGCTCACCCGTACGAGCCCTGAGATTTGTTTAAATCTGGGTGCTGACCAAGAAGAGGGCGCGAAGCCTGTGCTGATTCATATTATGAAGACATATCACCGCGTACGTCGTGTGAAATTAAACTCTGCTTGGTAGATGGAAATTGAGAAAAATTTATTACATGCCACAGTGAAATATCCAATTAATAGAGTTCAGGTTTAACATCCAAGCAAATAGAAAATGTTGCTCTCGGGGTTCTACCTAAAAATAATCCTTTTTACTTTACTCTACAGTCTAAGTTGTTCAGCACAAACACTGCAAACTTTATGTGGAGCCCATGATTTGTCTTGATCCCCAAGTTTCATTCTGAAGTACGCATAGTATGCTTTCTTGACGAAGTCTGTAATATCTCGCCTTTGTTTTTTCACAGTAGATTTTCCACAAATATAACAGAAAATGTTTGGGCTATTTACACACCCTCTGGTTGCCATAGCGACAAATAAACAAATTTCAAAAGAGAAATATAATCACCACACACCTTTGAATAATAAAGACACGCACAAGACAGACTGACTCATCTCGTGGCTTGTCAATCACTTACGAGTATATACTAGCGGTGCGTTTCTTGAATGTTCTAGAAGACGCTATGACGTCACTTCTGATGTGGAAGCATTTATAGGCAGTAGTTTTTGATAAAAATTTAATCGAGTCAATTTTAATGAAAATTATTTACATATGTCATATGAAATATGACATTTTGTGAAAAATCTGTACGTGATGTCGAAAAATGAATATTATTTTCGGAATCAGCGTGCGAAAACTACTATATAAGTGATAAAATATTTCGGACAACAAAACCATCGCAGGCCTGTGTAATTTGTCACGATTAAGGACGGGAATCATGTTCTGTAACTATTTTAAAATGTAATGGCTGTTAAATCTGTAATTAATTAAAATTATATATATATATATATATATATATATATATATATATATATATATATATATATATATATATATATATATACAGGGTGTCCCATAAGTCCGGAATCATAGGAAAAATAATAAAAAAAGGCAACAAAAGCTTTTATTTACAGAACGTGCTCAATATGTCCACCATTTTTTCAATACACAAATTCAGACGTGATACCCAGTCAGCAAGCACACGGTGAATGATGTCAGGAGTAATGGTGTTACATGCCCCAATAATGCGCTGCCGCAAATGTTCAACACTCCTAATTTTCTCTGCGTATACCAGCGCTTTCAAGTGGCCCCAGAGATAAAAATCTAGTGGCGTGAGATCCGGGCTTCTAGCTGGCCATTCCACAGGCCCTCGACGTCCTATCCAATGACCAGGGAATTGTTGATACAGGTATTCCCTTACTTGGGTGCTATAATGTGCAGGAGCGCCGTCTTGCTGGAACCATGTTGGGAAATTTCCTTCTTCGTTCAAGACACTGGGAAATGCTTCTTCCTTGAGCATACATAGGTAGGTGCCTCCAGTGACATATTTATCGAAAAAGAGGGGGCCTATGATGCGATCCTTCCAAATGCCACACCATACCATCACCCGAGATGCACCTTGTTCCTTTGAAGAGGTATACCAGTGAGGGTTGTTTTGAGACCAGTAGCGGGTGTTCTGTCGATTTACCTCACCATTTCCATAAAAAATAGCCTCGTCACTGAACAGAATGGTGGACAGGAAATTGGCATCCCGAGCATATTGTTCCGTAGCCCATTCACAAAATTCCATCCGCCGGTCGGGATCATCTTCACTTAATTTCTGTAGGATCTGAAGTTTATATGGATGCCACTTGTAAGCCTGAAGAATGCGATGGATGCTACTTTTCGACACTCCTGTCTCGGCGGATAATCGCCGAAGAGACTTATTGTAGTGCAATAGCTTAGACCCTGATTTTTGAAGTAAGTGGACATTCTGGACAAAAGCACCAAACTTGGCTCAAATGTTGTTCAGGACCTTAGCTACCAATTTTTCCCCGGAACCAAGACGCACAACCCTATCTTGGCTGCCATTTTGGAAATCCAAGATGGCTGCCAGCTAGAAATCAACAAACTATTGTGAGGAGTAATTGTAAATAAATAGTCCCTAAACCTACATATTTCGATGCCAGGATTGCTATAAAATAATCAGAATTACCCTTAAATGTTTATTTAATGTAAAATATTTAATAATATAACTATATAATATGTGCTTTTCTGTTTTGCAGGTGATTTGTGAACATGGATTGGAGCAAATGCATGGTTTGTCAAGAGAGCAAAGGTGAGACTCTTAAATGTCCACTCAATGCTGTGAGTGGTAAAAAAACTGAAGCATATGCAACATTTATGGAGAATGTCAACGCATTCAAGAATCTTGGAAGACTACCAGTTCCTCTTCTTTTCAATGAAGAGGTGACTGTTGAAGATCTGGTTCAGAATAAAGCTGTGTGGCACAAGTCATGCCATGTTAAATTTAGTAAAGAAAAGCTTGAAAGGGCTACAAAAAAGAGAGAAAGGGCGGATGAAGGTGAAACCAGTTCATCTACGGGGAAGCGGGTTCAGCGGCATCCTATGGACAAAGCAACTTGTGTGTTTTGTCAACAAACACATGGGCATCTTCACGAATTCAGTACATTTGGCGCTGACGTCAATTTACGAATGATGGCTACAGAACTCAGTGACACAGAACTAATGTCTAGAATAGGAGGTGGTGATCTCATGGCCATTGAAGCCAAGTATCATCTGCAATGCTTGACATTTTATCGGAACCGTTACCGCTCACTTTTGAGACAAAAACAGAGCAAGGAAGAAGGCTATGAAGAAAACTTGATGAAAGCAAAGGCAATAGTTGAGGTCGTTAATCATGTAGAAAATTGCGTGGAAGAAGGAATCTTTCAAATGAAGTTTTCTGTGCTATTTGATCTGTATCAAAAAAGACTTCGGGACTTAGGTATTAATAAGGAAATGAACAGAGGACGATTCAGAGAGAAGATTCTGGAGTATTTCCCATATGCCCAGGAAGTGAGTGATGGCAAGAACAAAATCTTAGTTTTTCAGCAGGGAATTCAGGAAATGCTCAGAGAGACAAATAGACAGAATTTTGAAGGAGATACTATGATTCTTGCAAAAGCTGCTAGAATCATACGCAAGGAAATCGTCAACTTTACTGGATTCAAGTTTGCAGGTGCCTTTCCATCTGGTTGTCAACAGGAATCGGTACCTACAACCTTGAAAACCCTTATATCTATGATCACAAATGGTGCTGACGTGAAGGACCAAACACCAGAAGACTCCCCTGCAACTCTCACTGTCTCGCAACTTATCCTTTTTAATTTTAGGAACAAGCATACATCATCATCTAAGGTTCGCCATTCTTTGGAAAGAGAACCACCATTGCCTCTGTATCTTGGTCTGAAAATTCATACTGAAATTCGGTCAAAATCATTAATTACACAACTATATGAATTGGGTCTCAGTGTGAGTTATGACCGAATTCTTCAAGTCGAAAGCCAACTTGCAACAGCAGTGTGCCAGAACTTCAAGACCAAAGGAGTGGTTGTACCAGCTCAGTTTCGTCATGGACCATTTATTGTTGGGGCACTTGACAATCTGGATTACAACCCATCTAGTACAACTGCCGTTGGATCATTTCATGGTACAGGGATTAGTCTGTTTCAGTTCCCAACTGTCTCAAACTGTGGAACCAAACAAGGTGATCTTGTGCTACCTTCTCTAGGTTCAAAGGACTTGGAGTTACTCATGTCCTACTCAATTGTACCAGCTGTTGCAATGGACAAAACCAAGGTAGAAGTCCTGAAGTTGTCTAATGTGTCTGACCCTATTGAGGGACACTACCATGAAGCATGTTTCCAGGAAAAGGAGTGGATGAAAGAAGCGTTCAGGATCTTGGAGAAAGACACGATAGGGAAGGGTGATGTTATATCATGGTCAGCATACCACGCTACAAGGCAAGAACAAGATGAAGATCAAATGAAAACCCTTTCCTACCTCCTTCCCTTATTCCATGAAAAGGCCGCTACTCCAGCGATGATCAAGCATGGAATGAATGTTGTTCGGTCTGCTACTGAATTCCTTAACCCCGGGCAAATACCAGTTGTTGCATTCGATGCACCCCTATATGCCCTTGGTAAATTCATTCAGTGGAAGTGGCCAGACACCCACGGAGAAGACAAGGTCATCGTCATGTTTGGAGGTCTACATACAGAGATGGCCATGTGGAGAACGTATGGAGATTATCTAGAGGGATCTGGGTGGACAAATGCCTTGACACAAGCAGGCATTGCTTCGGCAGGAACTGTTGACTCATTTCTTAAAGCCTCTCATCTTACAAGAACCAGACATGCTCACCAGGTAACAGCTTTGACATTGGCAAAGCTGCAGCATGAAGCCTTTATGGAAACTGTTGGTCCCTATGATGACAAGACAAAGGAAGAGTGGAAGAAGAAGATGGTTCAGGTCAGTCCAACATTCCAATACTGGGAGACAATTCTTCAGATGGAGATAGACGGCCTCATATTCATACGATCACATCGTGCAGGAGACTTTCCATTGTATGTAGAAAGCTTGAAGAAAGTAGTTCCCTGGTTCTTTGCTCTTGACCACCAGAATTACGCACGTTGGCTTCCACTCCACATCCGGGACATGAAGAATCTCCCTCAGCCAGTTATGAATGAGTTTTCACGAAATGGACACTGGGTAGTACACAAGACCAAGAAGAGATTCTCAGCCATGCCTTTAGACCAAGCGCATGAACAAAACAATGAGAAAGTCAAAGGTTCAGGAGGCGCGGTGGGTCTGACTGAGAATCCAGTGGCATTCAAGAAGTGGATGGTAGCAGGGCCAGAACAAGCCAGATTGATTACTGAATATGAAGACGAAAACCTTCCAGAAACTGAAGACAACAACTTCCACCACGAAGAAGGACTATCTACACAGAGAAGATTCAAGGATCATGTTTCTAATCTCGTTGAAGTCTTCCGTGATATGGGAAATCCATTTTGTGATAATGGGAATGAGTTACTGGCCTTAGACACAAGGAATGTCATGGATGAATCTGTGGTCCATACAGTGAGAACTATAAAGGATTTGGGTAAGGAGCAATATAGCCGATACTACAAAGAAGTTGTCACAGATTGTACAAGGTCAATTCATACACCGATCAAGAAGAACTCGCTTGCCCTCTTCAGATGTCCTCGGCCGAAATCTCAGGTACGGAATGTTGGGGGAATCCAACTACTGAAGAACGATGTTGCTCTATTCTCTCATCTGTATATTGTTATGCAACATCGGCATAGTGACATGGATGCATTCTTCCAACACGAGAATCACCCCTTTCCTTCTTCCCTATCTGATGGTGGGAAATTGCGGTTTGGGAAAAAGTCTGACCTACTGAAAATCATTACATTTGAAAACAAGGACAACCCTCCAGATCCTTTTGATGTGAAACTTCTTGATGGAGCTGCCATCGTCCATTTGCTGTCTACTGCAGGTGTTACCAACTTTGAAGAGTATGCAGATCGTGTATTCGTCCCTTATCTCATCAAACAGTTAGAAACTTGCCAGCGAATTGACATCGTCTGGGATACCTACACTGCAAGCACCTTAAAAGAGACTACCAGAGAAAAACGGGGAAAAGGAATCAGAAGAAAGGTTGAAGGAAAAACCAAATTACCCCTAAATTGGCATGACTTCCTTCGAGACTCTAGAAACAAGCAAGAACTGTTCGCTTTCCTATCAGACAAGGTTGCTGCAATGGAAGTTCCTAACAACAAAGAAGTTGTTATTACATCAGGACCTGAAGTCATCATCAATGGGGCCGACCGCACAATGCCAAGATGCGACCATGAGGAGGCAGACACTAGACTGTTCATTCATCTTCAAGATGCAATAAAGGAAGGGCACATTAACTGCATGATCAGAACTGTAGACACGGATGTTATTGTCATTCTAATAGGAAAATTCCATCACTTGACGTCCATAAGATCTGAAGTAAATATTTGGGTTGGTTTTGGCACTGGGAAAAACTTCACTTACCATCATATTAACACAATCTGTGCCTCTTTGGGTGAAGAGAGATGCACATCCCTACCACTGTTTCACTGCTTCACGGGATGTGATACAACATCATCCTTTTACGGAAGGGGCAAGAATACGGCATGGGCAGCATGGCACCATTACCCTGAGGTAACACAAGCATTCACATTCATGGCACGAAATCCATTTGCAGATGTTGACGCCGAAACTCCCCACTTCAAGCTTCTTGAACGGTACACAGTTGTCCTCTATGACAACACCAGTGACATTGAACGTGTAGATGAGGCAAGAAAGGTCATGTTCTGTCAGAAGGGAAAAGCTATGGAGACTATCCCACCAACTCAGGATGCTCTTCTCCAACACACCAGGAGGGTCACATACCAGGGAGGAATATGGTCGACCTGTGAGAGAAGTGAACAGAATCTTCCAACTCCTGAAGGATGGGGATGGACCTTTAGCGAAGAGTCCCAGTCATGGACACCAGTTTGGACCACAAGACCAGTAGCATCTAAAGCTTGCAGCGAATTGGTCAAATGCGGCTGCAAGAGCAAGAGTGGATGTGGCACCAGGTGTGCTTGCAAGAAGGCCAGGTGGAAGTGTACAGAACTGTGTAGCTGCAACTGTGCAGTTTAACATATAGCGTCGAGCGGGGTGAGTTGGGACAGTTCGGGACAGGGGGTGAGTTGGGACAGTAGGCATTGCAATGCTAAATGCCAAGATATTTCCATTTTATGGTGCCCATTTAATAGCCCTGCCCTTACTCTACAAATGTTGTTAATACAAGTTTTCTATAGAACCACGAATAATGCATGAAAATTGTGCAAATATGAAAGGGTAGCATTTTGACCTTTGTAGAATTTCATTTTTTAAAATGCACATATTTTGCCAATTTTCCTCTCCCACATTCAGTTATAGAGCTAAAGGTCTACTTTTTGGTGGGTGAAATCTTCAATTGTTATAGTTTCGTTGATTTTTCTTAAACATGGTTTTCTTGAACATGGTTTTTGTGTTAAAATATTCACGATTTTCACTGTATATGTTGTACGAAGTGTGATTTCTGCAGTAAACATACTTCTGATCAGCTTAAAAGTTGTTTTATTGATCTGATCATGCCAAAAAACATATAGTTTGATGCCAAACATGCCAAGGGAATTCTCTATTGAAACTTATATCAGAAATTCCATTTTGTCTATGGCGGCCATCTTGAAATCCAATATGGCGGCCAAGTAATGGTCTCTGAAGGTGGTTCCGGGGATATTTTTAATTGTTGGTCCAAAATATACAAGTAGGGAAAGTTTGGTGCTTTTGTCCGGATTGTCCACTTCAACTTGTTTAGCTGCCCTACTATTGAGACTTCTGTTAAAATGAGCCAGGATAGCAGTCGCTGTATCATCGTCAGTGGACCTCCTTGAAGGTCCACTGCGTGGTTTATCTTCTATGGATCCTGTTTCCTTGAACTTTGCAACAAGTCTGCTAACACAACTCTGTGTTATTGGCTCGCGGTCTGGATGCAGACTGTTAAATTCCGGTTTCCTATGAGTAGAATTATCTGGATTCGTTCTTCCTTGCTCACAGACATTATGGCCTGTAGAAAGAGAAAAATATGAATTATGGTTTGTAGAAACAGAAAAATATGAATTTCTCCTATGATGCCGGACTTATGGGACACCCATATATATATATATATATATATTATATATATATATATATATATATATATATATATATACAGTACTGTGCAAAAGTCAGAGACCACTGTCGATCTGATAACTATTAGATAATCTGTTGTATGAAAATTGGTTTTGATACTAAAATACATATTAACTAGAACCTCTGGTTCATATTAATGTATAACTAAATTATTACTTAAGTGTATAAAGTTGTATAAGCTGGATAACCCTCTAGTCTGCATAAATTGGACTTGAGGGTTGATTCATTATATTACTTATAACGCATGTGTTTAAAGATCTAGCGAACTATTACTGGTGGATCTGCAGTAAATGATCCTAAGCTAGTGTTATATCAATATTTACAATTAAAAGTATTGACATATTCACTTAAATTCTGCAAAACAAATTTATCCAAAACGTTTCTCATTATAATCCTAATTCATGCTGTTTTTTTCTTTCACAGGCTTAAGAAATGACAAAAAGTACAATTTCTGATGAGATTAGATATAAAATAATACATTTGCATGGTGAGGGACTGAGTCAAAGAAAAATAAGTGAATTTACAGGCGTTTCCAAAACTGGTGTGCAAAAAATCTTGGCTCGTCACAGATCAAATGGGACCCCAGCGATCGTCCTAGATCAGGCCCTCTAAGCTTTCTCCATCTGATCTACAATATCTAAAGATTACTTCCTTCGAGACAGACGCAAATCCAGCACTTCACTTGCAGCAGATCTCGAAAAAACAATAGGTGTCTCAGTTGATCCATTTACTGTATGAAGGAAACTTAACTCAGTAGGTCTTAAAAGACGTGTTGCAGCAAAAAAGCCACTTTTAAGGAATGGAAATAAAGAGAAGAGAAGAAAATGTGCTTTGGAACACAAGTATTGGACATCTGAGACCTACTGAATTAAACTTCCTTCGTACAGTAGAAGGATCAACTGAGACACCTGTTGTTTTTTCGAGATCCGCTGCAAGTGAAGTGCTGGATTTGTGTCTATCGCGAAGGGAAGTAATCTTCAGATATTGTAGATCAGATGGAGAAAGCTTAGAGGGCCTCCCTGGTCTAGGACGATCAGCGGGGTCCCATTTGATCTGTGACGAGCCAAGATTTTTTGTATACCAGTTTTGGAAACGCCTGTAGATTCACTTATTTTTCTTTGACTCAGTCCCTCACCATGCAAATGTATTATTTTATATCTAATCTCGTCAGAAATTGTACTTTTTGTCATTTCTTAAGCCTGTGAAAGAAAAAAAACAGCATGAATTAGGATTATAATGAGAAACGTTTTGGATAAATTTGTTTTGCAGAATTTAAGTGAATATGTCAATACTTTTAATTGTAAATACTGATATAACAATAGCTTAGGAGCATTTACTGCAGATCCATCAGTAATAGTTCGCAAGATCTTTAAACACATGCGTTATAAGTAGGGCGGTCAAAAGTCAATAAAGTCAAATTGTTTCCTATGGGGCACTTTTCGCTGAAACGACTGAAAATGCAATAAAAACACCTGTAGGGGGTATATTACCAAAGTTAATAGATCAACCAAAGTCAACTTTTACCTGTTAGGTCAAAAAATAGCAATGAGGTAAATAAAGTCAATTTTTTGAATAAATAATTAAAATAACTAAAAATTGGCATCTTTTTGGTTAACTGGCAACTTCGCTGCTCGTATTTGTCTTATTCAGTTATGTCCGTTCTTTTTGGATGTGGTTGTGTTGTATGTATTGTGGTTACTGGTTACCATTTTTGATTTGTGATTTTTTCTGATTTGTGATTTCACTGATTTCGATTTCTTTTGATTTCAGATATTTAAAATGCCAAAAGTTGCAGTTAGTTCTATTGCTAAAGTGCGCGCTATAATTGCAAAATATCCTAATGAATTCATTTGTTCAGGAAAAAATGAGCTATACTGTCAGATTTGTTGTGTTGTGGTCAAGCATAACAAATCCTTTTTTGTGGATAAACATCGCTCTACCCAAAAGCACCAGCGTGGTATAGACCAAAATGTGGGAAATGAAAAGACGCAAACCCTTTTAAAGTACAAGTCTTCAGATTTTTCGGAAAAACTTGTGACTACATTTCTGTCAGCCAACATACCTCTTCATAAGTTGAGCAACCCTCATGTGAAACAATTGTTCTCTGAATTAGGTGTAGCAGTGCCTTGCGTGTCAACTTGCAGATCAATAGCAATGAAACAGGCAGAAAGCGAGTTAAGTAGAATAAAACATTTGCTAGAGGGTAAATTAGTTTTCCTAATTGTTGATGAAAGTGAAGTAAGGGGCTCAAAATATTTGAACATACTTGCTGGATCTATTGATGTTCCCAAGAAAACATATTTAATCAGGTGCGATGTTCTTCTTGGAAATGTTAATGCACGAACTGTCATACACAAGATTGACGATACTGTAAAAGAATTCGAGATACCAAGAGAAAATTTCTGTTTACTTCTGTCTGATGCAGTTCGTTACATGGTGTCAGCTGGAGCGACACTCAAGCAACTTTTCCAAGACTTTTCCATGTAACGTGTCTTGCGCATCTGTTACATAATTGTGCGATGCAAATAAGAGCATTTTATAGTGATGTTGACACTTTAATTGCATGTGTCAAGGCTTCTACTCTTAAAAACAAAAGAAGAAGGAATTGTTTGCTGAAATAGGAACTCCTCCAGAACCGATTGTAACACGTTGGGCAAGCTGGCTGAACGCTGCTTTTTATTATGCAGACAATTTTCCAAATGTGAAGACAATTGTGGAAAATTTTGAAGATGAAGGAATCATTGTTCAGAAGGCTAAAGAGAGTGTTGCTAATGAAAAACTGCCAAAGCAACTAATGTCAATCAAAATGAATTATAGTTTGATTGCTAGTTTAGTGACTAGGATGGAAGCATCTGATTGCACCATTAGAGAGGCATATGAAACCATTTCTTCTATCAACCTTGGCGAAGATATGTGTTCAGTCAAACAATACATTGAAACAAGACTCAAAACAAATGGTATTTGTGAAATAATTAACCTCAGTAGACCTGAAATCTCACCAACAGTTTATGGTCAGCTTTTGCAATGTCAACCAACAACTGCCGCTGTAGAGAGATCTTTCTCCATGCTTAATAAATTATTAAGTAAGGATCGCAATTTTTTGCCAGAAAATGTTGGCAAATACTTCATAATTTACCACAATCGGTCAACTGATGTAGAAGAGCAAGAATAAGTAATTAAAGTATCGTTTTTATTATTGAAAGTAAAGGCAACTTTATAAGTCAATTTTTTCAATTCGTAAGGTCAACTTTCTTAACTTTTTCGGTCAACTTTTGACTGCCCTACACTAATATAATGAATCAACCCTCAAGTCCAATTTATGCAGACTAGAGGGTTATCCAGCTTATACAACTTTATACACTTAAGTAATAACTTAGTTATACGTTAATGTGAACCAGAGGTTCTAGTTAATATGTAATTTAGTATCAAAACCAATTTTCATACAACAGATTATCTAATAGTTATCAGATCGACAGTGGTCCCTGACCTTTGCACAGTACTGTATATATATATATATATATAATATATATTATATATATAGTTGAGCAATGACAAACGAGGTTGTTAGCGTGATGCATTTGTCCAATTTAAAATATGTGGAGATTGTTTATAAGTAATAAAAATCTCTCCCTTCATTCACCATGTAATAATAATAATAATAATAATAATAACAAACAGAATAATATAACCGGTGTTCATTCTTACCCTATTCGGCTAATACAGAAAAAACTTACAGTATTTTTTCAATTAAATCGCATTACTGATCTTGTTCTCTACAGGAGTGTCGAGTGTTTGGTAAAATTTCTGGTCCTTCACCCTCACATCAGTGGTACTAAGCTGGATTTCCTCCACACTGTTACTGAACACCTCGGGGAATCGCTCCATCTCTGCTCCACTACTTTAAGAGAAAAAAATGAACACTATTACACTTCAATTTAAGTTTACACATAAGTACCCCCTCTATTCGATTAAAACACTTTTTTAAAATTGTACACCGCCTACTTTTTAACTATATACATATACTGTATATACAGGGCGTCCCAAAAAAATGTATACACACTTTAAATAATTATAAAGGCAGTGTTTATTAAAATACATTCATTTTCAAAATGTAATAGAATCTACAGACATTATTTAATTGTTTTGTCAACGCCTGTTTTCAAACTGACGTCCGTTCTGGTCCAGGCACTGCTGATAACGCGAAGCAATGGAATCGCAAACATCACGAAACATTTCGTTTGGTATTTGTGTGCATTCTCGTTCAATGGCTGCTCTCAATTCAGCGACTGTTGCAGGTTTTATAGCGTAGACTTTGTCTTTTAAGTATCCCCATAAAAAAAGTCTAGTGGTGTGAGGTCTGGTGAATGCGGAGGGTATTCTACGAAACCCCTTCGTCCAATCCACATCCACATCGTGCCAAGTACCACTCGCAATACTCCACTCTTCGGTCCGGATCATCTTCATTAATAGCATGGACTAATCTTGGAATGTAACTTTTCCATTGACAGCGCTTCAAAATGCGTTGGACAGACGATTCTGAAATTTCTACCTCACGACTCGCTTGCCGCACAGATTTTCTTGGACTTTGGTGATACGTTTCCAGTACTCTTTCTTGCTTTGTGGGGCTTGTCGATGTCCGTGGTCTTCCGGAACGCTTCTTGTGGACATTCTGAACAGTTCCATCGGCTTCAAACTTCTCTAATTCGAGTGATGGTAAGTCGCGTTGGTGGATCTGTTTGAAACTCCCTCCTAAACTGTCTTTGCACTTCAACTGCGTTTTCACACTTCCAGTAGCATTTTAGAATGAATTTCCTTTGTTCAAAGCTTAGTCTGACTGCCATTATTAATTCTAATGGGTTTAACTTGGAAAGAAAGAAACATCAATTGAGCTATCAGCTGTTAAAGTGTGTATACATTTTTTTGGGACGCCCTGTATATATATATTTTATTAGGGTTGTTTACCCTCCTTCGCAACATCTTAGGTCATTTGACGGAGGGGACCTACAGCTTTACGTGGGATCCGAACCACGGGTCGCTACGTAATCTTGGCGCGGAGGACGGTCTCCCATCCAACTACTACCCAGACCCAATGTCGCTTAACTTTGCTGATCTCCGGGAAGCGGTGTTACGATATTGGCCACGACGTAGCCCATATATATATATATATACATTGGCCACGACGTAGCCCATATATATATATATATATATATATACACACACATATATATATATACACACACATACATACATACATACATATCGGTGGCGTACGGTGGTTAACAAAACAGGGTGTGAGACCCCCAAATTTTGGTGGATTGGGAAGTTCTTATATGTATAGGAACAATTAAATATATAAAATTTTGGGGTTTCACTTCCGCATTTTTTTTCCTATTAATATAAGACGTGTACCAAAGAAGTTTTATTAAAATCAATTAATATTTCAGGGTGCCTCATTAGCAGCCATCCCTACTAGGCCACATCTACTACGCTTTCACTCCTAAGATGTTTAGGTCAATTCAGTTTCTAATTAATTAGTAGTCAATGTCTATTTTACTGTAGTTAATGCTGTTCTTTAACTGCTGTTATTTGCCCTTATAATGGAACGCTAATAAAAAATTCGTATATTTATGTTTTAATGATTAACTAAATTTGAGTCGTGGTGCGGGACCAATAAGAATATTTATAATTACTTGAGATTTTGCGTATTTTGTATATTTGTCAAATGGAATATACTGAGGTGGTGAGACGGTGAAATTTGCAATTTCGAAAAATAAGAACCACCCTAAAGGCCTTGCGGCCCATATCGAGGAGGTACCAATGGCAAAGGGTGCCAGGGAAAAATTCATACACCCTCAAATAGTGTGCAAGATTTGCTCTAACCTTTTCTTGAACAGATCCACAAGAACTGTTCACAACTTCTGAAAGTAGCCTGTTCCACGTGTCATAGGTCTTATAGGTAAAGTAATTCCCACACACACTAGTCCTACTCCGCTTCAAATCCAACTTCCAACCATTGTTGCGAATTGGGTTATCATTCAAACTAAACATGCTTCTAAAATCGACATTGTTGAACCCGCGTAAGAACTTCAAAACGTCGATAAGTTGACCGCGCAGCCTCCGCGTTTCCAGCGAAAACAAATTCAGGGCGCGTAAGCGTCGATTGTAGCCCATATGCCTAACATAAGGGATTAACTTTCTAACCCTCGCCTGGACTGGCTCCAGCCTCTCAATATCTTTCCTGAGGGTGGGCGACCAGAATTGCGCAGCATACTCCAGGTGCGGCCGAACCAGAGAATTGTACAGAGAGAGCACAAACTCCTTGTTCCGAAAATGAAATTGCCTCCTGATATAACCCAACAGCTTCTGGGCTTTCTTTGGTAATTATGTGTTTTAAGTCACTCAGTCATTTTACACACCAAAATACATTTTTCTAGTAGTATTTGATGTGATTTGTTCAAATATGACCTCCATTTCCGTCGGAAATGAGATCCAACAAAGTTATAGTACTTTGAAGTTTGGTTCATTTTCAAGGGAAATGGAAGTCAAAATCTAAGCAAAACACATCAAATATTACTAGGAAAATGTATTTTGGTATTAATTAACCTAACCTTACCTTACCTAACCTAACCTAACCTAACCTAACCCTGGCTAACCTAGCCTAACCCTGGCTAAACTAGCCTAACCCTGGCTAACCTAGCCTAACCCTGGCTAACCTAGCCTAGAGTATATTAAATCCTCAAAATAATATTCGCACCGTTCACATGTCATCGCCACAAACATCTATCAAAAACTAACAGAAGTAGACTAGCAACTTAAAAGGCCTAAGAACTTAAAAAATGTAGCTCATATATCATGTTCTCATGACGTCACCAATCAAAATATTGGAAGGGCGGGAAAAAGAAATGCAAAAATGTCATAATATTCAAATGTACATAATTTGTTAAGTACGCATCTGCGAGCATAGTGACTTATATGAAAATGATGAGAAAATTATGCTTTAATATTTTATAATTATATTTGCTTTTGATATTCTGAGTGGGATAAAACTCATATTAACCCCTTCTTTTTCCACCTCTACGCACTGTTTGGTAAATTAAGGTCGCTGCTAATTAGCACACCCAAGTCCTTTTCTAAATCAGTCACCTCGATATTACTCCCCAACATCGAGTAGTCCGACTTGGGATTGACGTAGCCAATGTGCATCACCTTGCATTTACCCAAGTTAAACGGCATTTGCCATTTTTCGGACCACTCTCCTATCCTACCTAGGTCCGCACGCAGTTGCTCGATCGCTTCCGGCGTCCCAACATTGGCCCCAAGCTTGGTGTCATCAGCGAATTTGGCGATCCGACTGACGATGCCACCGTCTATATCATTTATGTAAATGATAAACAACAGTGGCCCCAAAACGGAACCCTGAGGAACCCCACTAGTGGCCGAGGCTCAACCCGAACTAGCCCCTTTAATTACAACCCTCAACCGCCTATTCTTCAGCCATTTTTCAAACCACCTACCTACTTCCCAACCGATACCCACAGCGCGCACTTTCGCCATTAGCCGGCAGTGAGGTACCTTATCAAAGGCTTTCTGAAAGTCGAGATAAAGTATATCAATCGCCCTACTCTTATCATACTCACTCAACATGACGTGGAAAAACTCGAGCAAGTTGGTGAAACACGACCTATGCCGTCTAAACCCATGTTGGGAGTCCCCAAGCAGCTTGTAGCAATCCAAATGGTCAACGATCCTATCCGCTATTATCCCCTCTAATAATTTACCTACAACTGAAGTGAGACTAATGGGATGATAGTTCCCTGGACTTTCGTGATCCTCTTTCTTAAAGATAGGGGTCACGTTAGCTTCTCTCCAGTCACCAGGCATCTGGCCCGTCTCCAACGATTTGTTGAAGACTGTAGCCAGGTGGGGAGCCACCTGGTCGCGCACTTCTCGCAACACTCTGGGGAGAAACTGGTCTGGCCCAGGAGCCTTAAACGCGCTCAGTTTGTCTATTCTATCGGCAACGACTGTCGCGGTACATCTAACACTATCCAGGCCAGCACCTTCGTGCCTCACGCCTGGCACGGGGATGACGCGCGTATCCTCCTTGGTGAACACTCCCGCAAAGTACTCATTAAGCACATTAGCGATGTCCGCGTCGGAGGTCCGCAGAACGCCGCTTCCGTCCTTTAACGGACCTATCATGTTTCTAATGGGCTTTCTACTATTAACATAACTGAAGAACTCCTTAGGGTTCACCTTGCAGAGGCTTGCCACCCGTAGTTCTTCGTTACGTTTCGCTAGCCTAACCTTCGCCTTCACTTCCCTACACAGGCGGACATACGCTTCAGTGTTCTCGTGGGAACGATTGGCCTTCGCCCTCCTATACGCTACTTTCCTATTTCGGATAGCCGAAGCGATGTCACGATTGAACCACTTAGGCTGCGTTGAAGCAGGGGTGACCAGTTTTGAGGGTATGGCAGTAGACTGCAGCACCATAAACTCGTCCCGGAATGCGCTCCACACTCCCTCAACATCGCCGCCAACCTCTAACCCCATCTCTCCTACGCTATCCCTGAGGTTAACAAAGTTCGCCGCCGGAGATCGATCTTACTGCCTCTCGAGTTACTACGCTTCACCCGAGGGACGCACAGACGGAACCTAATAAGACCGTGATCACTCCCGCCCAATGATTCGTCAACGGTGAGGCCAGTGACGAGGTTGTCTTCGGTCGTGAATACTAAGTCTAGAATGCTTTCGCCTCGTGTAGGCTCATTGACCCACTGAGTGAGGAAGTTCTCATCAGCAAAGTCAATTAGCCTCCTCCCTTCAGCATCGGCAGTCCTGTTTTCCCACTTTATGCCGCGACAGTTGAAGTCTCCTAAAACTACACACACCCTATCCCCTAGCAGGCTACTGAGTTCGGTGTACAGGGCTGTATCCTCCTCGAGGAGGAGATGCGGAGGTCAGTACACCAAGATTAACCTATAGTTCGTCCCTCCCACGTTCAGATCGACGTCAAGCAGCTCCCGTTCCGACCGGAACTGGCAGTCAACCGGACTCAACGTGTCGCTGACGTATATTAGTACCTCACCCCCCTCCCCACGGGTGCGGTCTTTGCGAAACATTCTATACCCGGGAATTTCGAACTCCCCAACGTAGTCCCTACGATCAGTATGAATCCAGGACTCGGTGATAGCAACGATATCCTGGTATTCTGATGCTAAGAGCGCCCGTAGCTCGCCAAACTTGTTCCTGATCGACCTAGCATTAAAAAGCATTGCACGGAGGGAGCCTCCCCTATTCTGACCGCCCCCTAGCACGACCCGTTTCCCGAACAGCCAGGGCTGTCGGGAGTTGAAGAGCCCCTCACTAACGAGGGGACAATCTCCGCAGGAGCCTGAGCCCCCTCCAACGTGGAAGGAGAGTCACCCACCTGTACCTGGACGCACCCTTCAGTTGAAGGTACGTCCGCCACTGGCTCATCATCATCCCTCCCCGGTGGGGGCCATCATCTCTCCCCGGACTCGACCTCACCATACGGTATAGGTGCCGGTCAAGCAGCGTGCCTAGCAGACCTTTACCCCTGACACTGAGGTGGACACCATCTCTCTGATACAGGTCCCACCTACCCAAAAACGCGTCGAACGGGTCAACAAAACTCACGCCCAGTGGGACGCACAAGTCTTGCACCCTCTCGTTGATGCCAATGACCTTACTGAGCGCGTGGTCACTGGCATTCATCCGCGGTAAAATACCCATCAACATTCCCCTGTCTGTCTTAAGTTTCAGATCATCCGCAAGAGACATGATCTCGGTGATGATCCCTTCCGTTGAACCTACCCTACCGCCTTTGAGGAACAAGTCGTTGCCACCAGCATGGACAACGATCGCAGTCCTCCGATTAGCCACGCGCACCTTATCTAATTCCTTCCTTATGTGCGCCGTTCCCCGACCGGGTAAGCACCTTACCTTCCTCCTGTCTCGGTTTGCAGAAGCAAAGTACTTCTCCTGGCCCGTAATCTGCGAGTCCCCAATTAAAACGGTGTCTTCCTCTTTCGCGCACAGGAGACTAAAGCGGTTGGAGCCTTCTTGCCCGAGACCTTTCGAAACCCGTCGCCACCCATAAACTCGGCCGCACTTACACCACACACACCACCCGACCCACCCCGACCGGGAGCTACTTCCTTCCGCTTCTTTGGGTCATCAGTAGGCCCCTTCCCACCCTTTTTCTTTAACGGCCCTTCCCACCCTTCTCTATCGACCCCTTCTTTACGCCCTCCACCTTACGCCGCGGTTCCATGCATTTCAAGTGGTCGCTGGCGATTCCTGACACTGATTTAAAACCCTGGCCCCCGGTTTCACCTCTACCCTTTCTCCGTGGTCCCGAGCTCTGTCCATTCCATCGCTGGATCCCCTTTCCACGGCAGCTATCCTATCCTGAATGAGCTCCGGGTTGGAGGGCGGCGCAGCCTCGTTAGTGACCGCCGCACCTCCAACAGCCGATCTGGACGACTCGAGCCGCCGGACCCTCTCCTCCAGCTTCAAATAAAACTGCATGTGTTCGCAAAAGCGGCACATGCTGGAGTGGTTGATCTTCTAGAAGCAAGCTTCTTTCAAGTTCGTCACCCACTGGTTCACTTCACACTTCGCACATTCAGCCTTCAATTTCTGCGGTCCAGTCATTGTAACTTTTTTTTTTCGAATTCTGAATACTCTGAATAAGATAAAGCGTTCTAGCAATGAAAACTATCAAAAACGTTCTGACCAGTATATAAAAAAGGAGGGGGGAGGGTGAATTCTTCCCGCGCGTAGACGCATCCACCTATTTGCAAGTGTCGTTCATCCCTTCCAGAAGACTACACCTCTCCTGCTGCCGCACCGACCAAAGGTCTCCCCAGGGCCGGACAGTCCAAACGTGTCGCAGCTACCAACTGACAAACACTCGCGACGCAGGCGTCACGGATTTCCCGCCAGGAGCGACAACGAGATGCAGCCCCTTACTAAGTCTTACTAGTCACTCACAAGCGGCCAGACTCTTAGAATCCAGTGTTCAAGGGATATCCCACCAGACCGAGAGGCTACGCCCGAGACTTTACGCTGGCCTGGCAGCCAGCTGGGCAGTAAAGCTCTCTCACATCAGAGCAGTACGCCAAGCACCATCAATTGGTCACCAAAGAACGGTCGCAGGGGGCTGGTCAGGCCATTACGCGTTAGGAATGGGCTTAACGGGGCACTAGCCACACTCCATTCATCGCGCCCTACGCTGGGACCCCTCCATCCCAGTCTCTCACAACTACGAGCGTTAAATGGTGTTATTTATAGAGGTTCCAAAGCCTCTCTTCCCACGCATGAGGTAGCAGTAGGGTCCTAATAGTAAAAGAAGAGAAAAAGACAATACTAAAAGTTTTTTTTTTTTTTCAGTCAGAGGAGAACAACCTTAACGTAAGCTAAAGGACAGAGTAGGGATGGGATGGGGTCCTAGTAACCCACGAGATGGGATGTGCAAAATACTTCACCCGCCCTCCGAAAGAGAGAGACAACCTAAAGGAACTGGCAGCCAGTTCCTCTAGAGTCCCACGACTAGGGACCGGAGGGCTGTCACACCCCAAGTATAAAGTTTACTACATCCAGAAGAAATGTGCATAACCTTCATACCCCCTGCGGAGAGATGAGAGAGAGAGAGAGAGAAAAGGAGGAGAGAGAGGAGAGAGAGAGAGAGAGAGAGAGAGAGAGAGAGAGAGAGAGAGAGAGAGGAGGAGAGAGAGAGAGAGGAGAGGTGAGAGAGAGAGAGAAGAGGAAGAGAGAGAGAGAGAGAGAAGAGGAGAGAGAGAGAGAGAGAAGAGGACAGAGAGAGAGAGAGGAGAGGACAGAGAGAGAGAGAGAGAAGAGGACAGAGAGAGAGAGGAGAGGACAGCGAGAGAGAGAGAAGAGGACAGAGAGAGAGAGGAGTGGACAGAGAGAGAGAGAGGAGAGGAGATGACAGAGAGAGAGAGGAGAGGAGAGGACAGAGAGAGGAAGGAGGAGAGAGAGGAGAGGAGAGAGAGAGGAGAGAGAGAGAGAAGAGAGAGAGAGGAGAGGAGAGGAGAGAAGAGAGAGAGAGGAGAGGAGAGGAGAGAGAGAGAGAGAGAGAGAGAGGAGAGAGAGAGTTACAAGGAAAAGAAGTACCTCAAAAGGACTTGCGGCCCATACCGAGGAGGTACCAATGGCAACGGGTGCCACGGAAAATTTTGTACACACTCAAATAGTGTGCAAGATTTGGTCTAACCTTTTCTTGAACTGATCCACAGAGGAACTGTTCAAACTTCCGAAGGTAACCTGTTCCATGTGTCACAGATCTTATACGTAAAGTAATTCCCACACACACTAGTCCTAAACCTTTTCAAATCCAACTTCCAACCATTGTTACGAGTTGGGTTATCATTTAAACTAAACATTCTTCTAAAATCGACATCGTTGAACCCGCGTAAGAGCTTGAAAACCTCGATCAGTTGACCGCGCAGCCTCCGAGTTTCAAGCGAAAACAAGTTCAGGGCGCGTAACCGTCGATTGCAACCCATATGCCTAACGGAAGGGATTAACTTTGTGGCCCTCGCCTGCACTCGCTCCAGCCTCTCAATATCTTTCCTGAGGGTGGGCGACCAGAACTGAACAGCATACTCCAGGTGCGGCCGAACAAGGGAATTGTACAGTGAGAGCACAATCTCCTTGTTCCGAAACTGAAATTGCCTCCTGATATAACCCAATAGTTTCTGGGCTTTCTTTTCCACCTCAACACACTGTTTGCTAAACATAAGGTCGATGCTAATTAGCACACCCAAGTCCTTTTCTAAATCAGTCACCTCGATATTACTACCCAACATCGAGTAGTCCGACTTGGGATTGGAGTAGCAAATGTGCATCACTTTGCATTTACCCAAGTTAAACGGCATTTGCCATTTTTCGGACCACTCTCCTATCCTACCTAGGTCCGCACGCAGTTCCTCGATCGCTTCGTGCGTCCCAACATTGGCCCCTAGTAAATGCAAAAAACTTCACTTTTTACGTGAAGGTCAAAATATGAGAATAAAAACCCACTCTAATAGACAGAGTTTATTTCCACGACAGTTTCGACGCCCACTGGCATCCTCCTCATCCTAACGGTCGATCCCTGAATGTTTTTCCTCTTGTTTTGTTTCATTTGTGTTTCTGTATCCACCGAGGAGGATGCCAGTGGGCGTCGAAAACTGTCGTGGAAATAAACTCTGTCTATTAGAGTGGGTTTTTATTCTCATATTGGCCCCTAGCTTGGTGTCATCAGCGAATTTGGCGATCCGACTGACGATGCCACCGTCGATATCATTTATGTAAATGATAAACAACAGTGGCCCCAAAACGGAACCCTGAGGAACCCCACTAGTGACCGAGGCCCAACCCGAACTAGCCCCTTTAATTACAACCCTCTGCCGCCTATTCCTCAGCCAGTTTTCAATCCACCTACCTATTTCCCCACCGATACCCAGCGCGCGCACTTTCGCCATTAGCCGGCGGTGAGGTACCTTATCAAAGGCTTTCTGAAAGTCGAGATAAAGTATATCAATCGCCCTACTCTTATCATACTCACTCAACATGACGTGGAAAAACTCGAGCAAGTTGGTGAGACACGACCTATGTCCTCTAAGCCCATGTTGGGAGTCCCGAAGCAGCTTGTAGGAATCCAAATGGTCAACGATCCTATCAGCTATTATCCCTTCTAATAATTTACCTACAACTGAAGTGAGACTAATGGGACGATAGTTCCCTGGACTTTCGTGATCCCCTTTCTTAAAGATAGGGGTCACGTTGGCTTCCCTCCAGTCACCAGGCACCTGGCCCATCTCCAACGATTTGTTGAAGACTGTAGCCAGGTGGGGAGCCACCTGGTCGCGCACTTCTCGCAACACTCTGGGGAGAAACTAGTCTGGCCCAGGAGCCTTACACGCGCTCAGTTTGTCTATTCTATCGGCGATGACTGTCGCGGTACATCGAACACTATCCAGGCCAGCACCTTCGTGCCTCACGCCTGGCTCGGGGATGACGCGGGTATCCTCCCTGGTGAACACTCCCGCAAAGTACTCATTAAGCACATTAGCGATGTCCGCGTCGGAGGTCCAGAACGCCGCTTCGGTCCTTTAGTGCACCTATCATGCTTCTAATGGGCTTTCTACTATTAACATAACTGAAGAACTCCTTAGGGTTCCCCCTGCAGAGGCTTGCCACCCGTAGTTCTTTGTTACATTTCGCTAGTCTAACCTTTGCTTTCACTTCCCTACACAGTGGACATACGCTTCAGTGTTCTCGTGGGAACGATTGGCCTTCGCCCTCCTATACGCTACTTTCCTATTTCGGATAGCCAAAGCGATGTCACGATTGAACCACTTAGGCTGCGTTGAAGCAGGTGTGACCGGTTTTGGGGTTATGGCAGCAGACTGCAGCACCATAAACTCGTCCCGGAATGCACTCACACCCGCTCAACATCGCCGCGACCTCTAACCCATCTCACCTACGCTATCCCTGAGGCTAACAAAGTCCGCCCGCCGGAGATCGAGCTTACTGCCTCTCGAGTTACTACGCTTCACCCGAGGGACGCGCACACGGAAACCTAATCAGACCGTGATCACTCCCGCCCAACGATCGTCAACGGTGAGGCCAGTGACGACGTTGTCTTCGGTCGTGAATACTAAGTCTAGAACGCTTTCGCCTCGTGTAGGCTCGTTGACCCACTGAGTGAGGAAGTTCTCATCAGCAAAGACAACTAGCCTCCTCCCTTCAGCATCAGCAGTCCTGTCTTCCCACTTTATGCCGCGACAGTTGAAGTCTCCTAAAAACTACACACACCTATCACCTAGCAGGCCACTGAGTTCGGTGTACAGGGCTGTATCCTCCTCGAGGAGGAGATGCGGAGGTCTGTACACCAAGATTAACCTATAGTTCGTCCCCCCACGTTCAGATCGACACCAAGCAGCTCCCGTTCCGATCGGAAACGGCAGTCAACCGGACTCAACGTGTCCCTGACGTATATTAGTACCCCACCCCCTCCCCACGGGTGCGGTCTTGCGAAACATTCTATACCCGGGAATTTCGAACTCTCCAACGTAGTCCCTACGATCAGTATGAATCCAGGACTCGGTGATAGCAACGATATCCTGGTATTCTGATGCTAAGAGCGCCCGTAGCTCGCAAAACTTGTTCCTAATTGACATAGCATTAAAAAGCATTGCACGGAGGGAGCCTTCCTATTCTGATCGCCCCTAGCACGACCCGTTCCCGAACAGCCAGGGCTGTCGGGAGTTGAAGAGCCCCTCACTAACGAAGGGGCAACTTCCGCAGGAGACTGAGCCCCCTCCAACGTAGGAGGAGGGTCACCCACCTGTACTTCGACGCACCCCTCAGTTGAAGGTACGTCCGCCACCGGCTCATCCTCATCTCTCCCCGGTGGGGGCCCATCATCTCTTCCCGGACTCGACCTCACCATTCTGTATAGGTGCCGGTCGAGCAGCGCGCCTAGCACACCTTTACCCTTGTTATTGAGGTGGACACCATCCCTCTGGTAAAGGTCCCACCTGTTGAAAAAAGTGGTTAGAAATAACCGCATATATTTCCAAAGAAAATATAAACAAAATAAATAAAAATAAAAACCCTCGTTTCTAACCAACTAGTGAAGTTGGGTTTCCCTAATTAACCAAAAGAAGGAAAAAAAAAGTTTCTGGGACAAAGAAAAACGGAACTTTGCCCAGTCTTGAAAATTTTTGACCGCATGAAGCGGGCCCTTTTTCTCAAAAAAAAAAATTAAAATGCTCGTGGTTAACCCAAACCGGGAAACTGAGTCAACCTTCAAACCTAACAACCTTTAATTAAATCGTATCCTTAATTAATAACCACTGCAATTAATCAAAACCCATGTTTAACTAAATAGAGGCCTATCAGAACTAGGTGCAAGTAAGTTAAAGAAAAAACTAAGGTAAGAGAAAAACTAGGTACTGACGAAACTCGAACCGGGCTACAACGGCCCTAACTCAATAATTAAATGGCTGTTATAGCCCTATTAAAACTAAAGGCAATATAGCCCTATACTTAACTTAAATAAAACCTTCTAAACCTTAAACTTTAAAAACCAAAAACTTAAGGGCAATCCAGCCCTAGCCTAACTTAACCTGCAAAACCTAGGTCTGGGAAATAGCCCCTACAAATAAATAACCTAGCAGTGTGTTAAACAATAACCTAAAACTTAACGAAAATTAAAAAAACCTGGAAACTAAATGAAACTTATGAATCAGTTAGAAACTGAAAGGGTAACGTTCAACTGGCAACTTCATTTTTGGTAAGTCTAAATTAATTTTGATGAATTTAGCTTTACATAGTTAGTAATCTGGCTGCTGACCAAATTTAACCTGAAAACCACTGCAACCTACAGTGAAAAAGTCTGTAGCTGTGTTGACAGTGTCTAAATAGGCCATTATTATTTCTATAATTACCGAGTCTATTTAAAGTAAACTTAACCTTAATACTACACCTAAATCAAAATAATCTCTCTCAAGCTAAATAATAAATTTTTCAATATGGCGCCCCCGGGTGGGCAGTCGAGAAGTTAGTACCCTTTTTGTTTTAATTCTGATACAATAGTTTTAAATCCAGTGAATTAAATTTTTTACATAATCTGAAATTTAAATATAAATATCCTTTATAATAAACCTAAAAATGGCTAATCAACTGAAGCCACTCGGGAAAAAGTATGGAGACCTGGTTGGGAAGTGATGTGGAAGCACTTGAAACTAGTAAAATGGTAAAAAGGAGGGAGCAAAGAACCTCAGCTACTAAACTTTTAGCTACAATCAAAGAGAGATGGGATGATTGGACTGAGGAACAAAAAAATTCACATGCTCGGCTTTTGTCCTCACAACTGGACAGTTACAAAATTTAGACGAGGAAATCCTTAGAATGTATGTTTGTCCGAAGGTTTCTCAGAGGATAAACAAGAAGAAACTAGATGAAAAAAATAGTTATTACCACTTGAAATAGATCAAATGATACAAGCATTAACAACTAAAAAAGAAAATAATGCCGAAGCCAAACCTAAACTAAGAATAAGTACTAAAATTCCTGAGCTTCAAATATTACCATTTGATGGAAATCCCTCTAAATTTCAAAACTTTAAGACCTCATTCAGAAACATTTATGATAACATAGGTCTTTCCGAAGAAGAGAAATTTGCCTACCTAAAACAACATTTGAGTGGAAACCCTGCCATTCAAATAAACTGCATGCAAGAAAGTAAAACATCTTATGAAGAAGCATGGCAGCAGTTGGAGGGCTGTTATGCAACACCAGGCCAAATTAAATTCTCCATAATAAAATCCCTTTTAACTAAATCCATAATAACCAAAAATTTTAAATCACTTCATGACTTTCAAGCAGATATGCACTCTACCATAAATTTAATGCAAACTCAAAAATTAGAATTAGAAGATATACTCTTGTATGTATATTATAATAAACTAACTCAAGAAACTCAGGAATTTTTAAGAACTTGTGGGTTTAAACTCTATGACCCTTTAATAAGTTTAAAGAAGCAATTGCTGAAGCTACCAAAACCTTAGCTAATGTTAATTTTGATCTGGAACAAAGTGAGTTAACTACCTTGATACCTAAACAAAAAAGAAACTTCTCTCCAGAACCAGCCAGAAAACCATGGTATTCTGGCCAAACTACAGCTCTCTGGCGGTTTCTACCCAAAGACAATCCTCAAGAAGAGCTCAATATACTGACCAGAGAGAACCTTACTGCAAATTGTGTAAGAAAAACTCTCACAGAATCTCAAAATGTGATTCTTTCCCTGAAAGTTGGGATAAACTGAAAAAACTTGCTAAATTAAATTATTGTACTAAATGTACCTCATCTAAACACCAAGCCAAAGAATGCCCCATTTCTTTACAACCCTGTTCATTTTGTAGGTTTTCTAACCATTTATCCTTCCTTTGTACCAAACAAAAAGGAAAACCAGAGGAAGATAAGAAAACCAAAACCAGTACGGAAGTAGCTACCCAAAAAGAAAACTCAAACAAGGGAAACAAGTTACTAACTTATTAAGTTTAAAAAACACTGATCAAGAAGTAGCATTAATCCCTTCCATGCAAATGAGAATAAGAAACTCAGAAAAATCAATTAAATGCAGAGCACTTTTGGATAATTGTAGTCAAGCCAGCTACATTACCAAGGAACTTGTGAAAAAATTAAATCTTCCAACTAAACACTACGAGGAATCCATAACCATAACAGGATTTATAGCCAACAAGAAACAACCAAATTATGAAGTAGCTATAATTAAATTGGAGGATTCTAGAAACCCTGGAAACTACCAAGAAATAGAAGCCATCATAATTGATGATATTAATATTAAATATGAAGTTCCAGGATTACTGAAACTTCAAACTTATTTAAAATCATTAAATTATCAGCTTGCAGATCACTTTGAAGCTGATGAAGTGGCTGACTTCATGTTAATTTTTGGGGCTGCAACCCACAAACTTTTTGCCCTCAGCAGTCATCAGATTCATACTGCCTCTTGTTATAAATCTCCCTATGGAATACTTTTATTGGGTTTCCCTTCAGATTACTACCCTGAAAAAGAAAAAGAACCAATAAGAGATCAGATCAGCTTCTGTATTACCAACCCGCTACCTACTAGTACAACTTCTAATGAAGATCTAAAAAAATTGAACACCAGATTGCACAATTTAGCAAACTAGAAAACTTGGGTATTTCTGGGGATGAACCATTTTCAAACAAAGAAAAAGATCTGATTGCAAACTTTGAAAAGGAAGTTAAAATAGAAGATGAAAGATTGTCTGTTAAGGTACCATGGAATGACCAAAAAGATAAAATTTCACCAAACTTTAACTATGCTATTAGCAGGTTAAAGTCCACTTGCAAAAAATTAAAAAAAGATAACTTAATGCAACCTTATTCAGACATCCTTGAACAACAATTCCAGGAAGGAATAATAGAAGAAGTACCTCTAACAGAACACTTAAGACAAGCAGGAAATTTTTTACCTCATTTTCCCGTAGTTCGCCCTGGGGTACAAACAACTAAAGTTAGGATTGTAGTAGATCCCTCGGGTAAAAGCAAACCAGAAGAAATAACCGTAAATGATGCTACTGAGGACTGCCCTTCACTCCTACCTCACTTAGCAAAATTGTGCATTAAATTAAGGCATGGTAAATATTTGATGATTGGGGACATTCAAAAAGCATATTTACAACTTAAATATCAAACAGAATTTGACTGCAATGCCCACAAAATTCTGTGGGTAAAGAATACCCAATTGGCTCCAAATGACAACAACCTGATCTGCTATAAATATAGAAGAGTTACCTTTGGCAACAAAAGCAGTCCATTTTTACTACAACAATCTCTCCAACACATTTTTAATGAACAACAAAACCAAGTGGCAGACTACCTAGCTAACCGCTTTTACATGGACAATGCTTTAATTAATGCCAACAATCTCTCAGAACTCAAAGACCTTTACAATTATAGTGTAAACACTTTAATTGAATATAATTTGAAGCTATATGAATGGGCCTCTAATCACTCAGAACTTCAAGGACTATTTGAAAAACATGACATAGCCTCCTCCGAAGATAAAGAAAATGTAAAACTATTAGGATATGGTTGGAACACAAGTGCTGATACACTCCATCTAAAAACTGTAAACTTGAACTCAGAAGCCAAAACTAAAAGAGAAATACTAAGTTCTGTGCAATCATTGTTTGATCCAATTGGATTTGTTGCACCCTTAGTGTTTAAATTAAAACTCTTCATGCAGAAAGTAACAGCTACCAAAAAAATTGGGATGAATATCTAGAACCGGAAATGCTGCGTGAATGGAAAAAACTTTGTAAAGAAATAAACAAAGTGGAATTTCTGAATTTTCCTAGACAAGCTTTTGAAAATCCCAAACCTCTCATGGAAAATCTTCAACTCCACATCTTTTGTGATGCCAGCCAAGAAGGTTATGCAGTAAGTTGCTATCTAGTTGGAAATGGAAAATCCGAACTAATTTACGCTAAATCAAGAGTCAATCCCAAATCAAAAAATTGGACCATTTGTAACTTGGAATTAATGGCAATCTGCCTAGGAACCAAAGTCCTAGAATACCTTAAAGAAACCTACCTAGAAGAAAACTCAGAAAACCAAAAGTTCTTCAAAACAATAATTTGGACAGACTCACAAGTGGCTTTAAATTGGACTGCTCAAAAATCTCTAAAAATGAAATCAATCTTTGTAAAAAACAGAGTGAAAGACATTCAGGAAGCAACAAGAAACTTAAACCATCACCTGGAATTCAGACATGTAGCAGGAGAAGACAACCCAGCAGACCTACTCACCAGACCAATATCTTTCAAGAAATTTCAAAAACTTCTTCACTTTTACCAACATGGTCCCACATTTTTGAGAAATGAAATTGAATGGCCCACCAACTTAATTTTTAACCCCCACCAAGAAACCTTACAGACAACAATAAATGTGTGTCAAACAACTTGTAAAGAAATAAATGAAAAAACTCCCTTGTTAAATATGGAAAGATTCTCTAACAGGAAAAAACTGGTCAGAATCACTGCCTATGTTCTACGGTTCATAGAAAACTTAAAGTACTTCCGCACTCACAAATATAACCCCAAATGTAACCTGACAATGGAAGAACAAATTGCTGTCTTGGAGAAAAATCATACAGCTTACAAAACTAAGGCCACAAATTACTGGCTAAAATTAGTCCAGCAACAACATTTCTCAAAAGAAAAAGAAATAATCCACAAACTAAATAAAGGAGAAAAAGTTGAGGACCTAACAAAGCTGCAAAAGAATCTAAAACTCTTCATTGACAAAGAAGGGTTAGTCAGAACAATGGGGAGATATAAATATGCAACTAACCTATGGAAAACTGATGAGTGGGTAGTTGGGAGGTAACGAAAATGGTTCACTGAGTAGGTAGGTAGTTAATCTAACAATCATTAAATTCCTTTTATGTCAATAACTGGGTGGAAGAAACCAATTGGTTGCTCACCAGAGTTATTCTCCATACTAGTATTTATATACTGTGTGGGAGGAGCGTGCTCGGTAATGGTGATACATTACCGCTCAACCAACCGAGGAATAAACCAAGACAACGCTGGTACAAGAAGCCCCGCGAAGAGGAGAACAAAGGGGGAACGAAAACGAAGAACGGGGCGAGAGGACGTACCAGCAAAGTACGCTCTCGAATGAGACAACCGGAGAAGGGAGAGACTGTAATAACTAAAAGTAAGTGACTATATGAGTTTTAACACCAAACAGTTAAGAACATTAAATTAAGCTGGGTCAAACAAGTTAGGCCTACATTGTGACCTAAGACCCAGCATCAACTCATAGCTTAACAAAGGTGAAGGTAGATTGCCCTAACCTAATCTTGTGAGGAATCCTACTGTGGACCTCAATTTATCTGCCCGCTCTGGACCATTTCCGGAATCTCTAGGCTGACCCCTCTGGCTAGACTTGATCTACTTTATAGTTAGACTGGAGATATAAGGGGTGGGTTAATTGGGACCAATTCATACAGAGCATTTTTCGCATTGGTGGTCCGTGTGTGGGGAATTTACAAACCTTAACCTTACTTAACAAAAATTGCAGAATTAGGCTAAATGGTCTAGCCTAAGCCTAACCTGAGCAAGCCTAATTAGGTCTACAACCTAGGGCCTAACTAGGAAACATTTACATTTAAGGAGTCTCATTCTCTTATAAGCTTAGACCTGAGTGACACATAAGTACTTGGGGGGATTAAACCAAATTTAAACTTGACTGTTTTGTCTGTTCTCTCTCTTCTCTGGTAATTTCTTCTTGTCCTCTATTTCATTACGATCCCCAGTTAAACAATTTTGACTTAGACATGGACAGTGCAGAATTGAAAAAGTTAAAAAAGAAAAGGGGGGCAAAGTTGGGAGCTGTTACAAAGGCTGTGAACACTTTTAACAATATTACACAACCAGGTAAGAAAAATATAGAGTGTGTAATTATTAAATTAGAAATTAAAAAGAAGGAAATAATAGCCATTAATGAGAGTATTTCAGAGTTAGTTGAATCCGAAATGGCTGAAGAACAATTGATAGACCTTTACGCTGATGATGATGATCAGGTAAGCTCAATTGAACAGCAAATAAGGGAACTACGGTCTCGGTTGACTGACTTAACACCAAAAAAACCTAATTCTGATTTTAATCAAAGTAGGGCTAACCTTCAACAAAATTTAAGTGGCATGCAAAATCCTGAGTCACAAGAATTGAGGGCTCAGTTAACCATTTTGCTAGTACCAACATTTGAAGGGGACACGGTACAATTCCCATCTTTCATTGACAAATTTGAGAATTTAATAGGTAATAAACCTTATATTTCAACTGTTGAAAAGTTTAGTTACTTAACTAGTTCCCTTAAAGGCCCAGCCTATAACCTAATAGCCTATTTACCAGCCGTAGGGGATTCATATGAAGTAGCTATTGATCTTTTAAAACGTAATTACATTAATAAAGATATGATTGTATATGAATTATCTCAACAAATTTTTGAATTTGCACCCATAAAAGATAACCATAGAGATATGGAAATTTTTTATACAAAATTAGAAGCTATTATAGGACAACTGGTTAGCAATGAGATAGATATTAAAACTTCATCTTGGCTTATACAAAGCATAGTACTTAGGTGCCTTCCTTCGAGGGTTAAAGATAATTTAATTCTAAAGACGGGAAAAAATTATCCTAATTTAGAACAAATAAGAGAAAACTTCCCCAATATCCTAATTAATTACAACTTGAGAGATTTTCCAACACATAAGACCCAGACTATGGATAAACCAAAGACTGTTCCCAGAGACCAACTAGCTACAGCCAAACAGACAAAACTTGATACTGGAGAATCAAATGTGACCAACTATAATACACGAACACCTATATTACAGAACTTTAATGTAACTGCTGCCTCAACTTACACACCACATTGCAAATTTTGTGCAAGTAATGAACACAGTAGTACTGGGTGTGACAAATATTCAGACTTTAACCAAAGGGCTAAAAGATGTGAACAGTTGAACCTGTGTAAAAAGTGTACTGGCCAGGGACATTATAAGAAAGACTGTAAATCTAGGTTAAGATTCAAGTGTAAGTTTTGTAAAAGTTTACGACATGTCTCATCAATGTGTGATTCACCAAAGTGTCCAAACAATAATACTCAAACTCAAAAGATACCTCCCCAAACAAAGGTAATCAAAGAAAATGCCACTTTCATGGGACATTCTGCTTATTCAAACAATGTAACAAGAAACACTGAGATTCTTTTACCAACTATTACTTTGGACTTAGTGAATAGTGAGGGTAGTACCACTCCAGTGAGATGTCTTATAGACTGTTGTTCTCAACAAACATTTGTTTCAAAAATGTAGTTAATAAATTGGGTTTGACACCAAACCCGAATGAACAAAACCTCAATATTGCGTCCTTTGTTAAGGATAACTCGGACAAAAATAGCTATAAGACAATTGACCTGGAACTATATTTAGAAAGTAAATTCAAGAAAATTGAAGCAGTTATTATTTCTAAAGTAGGACAAAACAAACTGGTTATACCCAAACTAGAACAAACCATAAATCATTTGAAAAACACTACAAAATAGCTGATAGACATATCACTAACAACACAGTAGCTAACATTGAAATGCTAATAGGGGCAGATTATATTAATCTTATTCATAAGGGCATAGTAGAGATAGGTAATGGTATAGCTATTCAGACTCCATCAGGGATAGCCCCTTTGGGTGACCTATCAGAATACAACCTAGACCTAAACCAAAACAGTGCATGACCAACAAATACTATGTGCCTCAACTCAGTCCTACATAACACCTGTAAGAATAGCAACACTTTGAATAATATTATCTCAACTGAGAACATTAATTCATCATTATCAAATGAACTTTGGATGAGGCAATTCAAACTTTATGGTTGCTAGAATCTGTGGGTATACATGACACACATCAAACTTCAGAAGATCAGTTAATGGTAGAAAGATTTGAAGACACCATTCAGTGTAAAGACAATAGTTATTTTATTGAGTTACCTTGGAAAATAAATTGTCCAACTTTAAGAGATAATCTCAAAGTAGCTAAAGGACATTTATATAAAGTAATGAAAAAACTCAAACAAGAAAATATGTAAAAATATATAATGATGTCTTCAAAGAACAGCTACAGAAAGGCTTCATTGAAGAAGTAACAGATAACCCTTTTAAAAAAGATGGTTGTCATTATTTAACCCACAGGGGGGTTTATCGACAAGATGCCCCAACAACAAAACTCAGAGTAGTATATAATTGTAGCCTCAAAGACAGTGATAAACACAGTTTGATGATTGCTTGATTGAGGGTCCTAATCTCATTTCTGACCTTGTGAAGATCTTACTGAGGTTCAGGTTAGACAAATATGCTGTACAAAGTGACATTTCAAAGGCATTTTTGAGAATAAATCTTAAAAATGAATATGATAAGAACCAACTTAGGTTCTTATGGTTCAAGGATCCATTTGATTTGAATAAAGGGTTCATAACCTATAGATTTAATGTTGTGTTGTTTGGAGCCAATTGCTCACCTAGCCTATTAGCATTGACAATTAGACATCATTTAAACCAGTTTAATAACTCTCTAACATTGAACTTCCTTAAGGAACATTTTTACGTAGACAATCTAATAGGCTCAACGACAACAAAATCTGAATTATCTGAAGTCTATGAACACTCTCAAAACATTATGCAACAAGGTAACTTTGAACTTAGAGAGTGGATTTCAAATAATGAGGATTTAAACAAAAAGATTTTAAAGGATAATAATGGTCTTACTGAGCCATCAGACAGAGTTAAAACTTTAGGTATGAACTGGTATTTGGATGCAACTTCTAACAGTCATGATTCAATCTGTACTAAAGGTTTTAAACTTGATGAGGAAGCAAATACTAAAAGACAAATATTATCAGAGGCTTCCAAAATTTTTGATCCTATGGGTCTATTCCTGCCTTCAACAATAAAATCAAAGATTCTCCTCCAAGAAATTTGGAGGACAAATGTTGGGTGGGATGATCCAATAACAAATGAAAATCAAAAATCTTGGAAGAAGTTAGCTACTGATTTAACAAAAAAGTGCAGAACATTAAAATTCAAAGGTGCTGTGGGTTAGGGATAAGCCCAGAGGCTTCATGTTTTGCTGATGCAAGCACACAAGCTTATGGGTGCTGTGCGTATCTTGTAAGCCCTACAGAAAGTCATCTAATTTATGCAAAAGGGAAAGTTGCACCTCTCAAACCTACCCGAACCATACCTCAATTGGAACTATTGGCTGCTACATTAGCCATTAAAACCATTTCATTGCTTAAGGATGCTTACTACGATGTGTTCATAACTAATATCCACGTCTGGCTTGACAGTCAGATTTGTCTTGCATGGATACGGAATGATAGCATTAATAGTAAGAATATCTTTGTAAGAAATAGGCTAAAAGAAATAGCTGACGCTAATGAAAGCCTACAAGTAAACTTTCACTATGTTCCAACTAAACAGAATCCAGCAGACTTTCTGACCAGAGGTTTATCCTACAAGTTGTTGAAGTCAAACAAACTTGGTTTATGGGACCTAAGTGGCTCTGTAATACAGACCAATGGCCTGTGGAACAAGTTAACTTGACATTAAATTTAATCTTTTCAAATGAAAAGGTTGAACCAATCACTAATTATGAAAAGTATTCTGATTTCAACAAACTTGTCAGGGTGACAGCCTACTGTTTGAGGTTTGCTCACAACTGTTTAGCTACAATTAACAAACAGCTAAATAAATAATCATAATTATACAGAAGTTGCAACCCAATACTGGATAGGCCAAGCCCAACAAAAAGAGTACAATAAAGAGTTAGAATTCTTAACTAATGGGAAACAAACAAAAGAACCTGTACCATCAGTAGTTGTGGATCTAAACTTGTTCAGAGATGAGGAAGGCCTTCTAAGGTGTAAAGGGAGATTAGACAAATCAAAACTGTCATACAAAAGCAAAAATCCAATCCTTTTACCTAGATTTAGCTATTTGACAACATTAATAATCAGAAAAACACACAATGATGTATATCATATGGGGGTACCACAGACACTAACTACATTAAGAAAAACTTATTGGATACCCAAGGGAAGGATCACTGTTAAAACAGTCCTGAGTGAGTGTGTCACATGTAGGCGTATTCATGCTAGGCCCTATAGGAAACCAAATCCTCCTGCTTTGCCAGAGGAGAGAGTTACTCTCAACAGACCCTTTGAGACTGTAGGCATTGACTATACAGGAGCATTGACTGTAGGGGTGGGTGACACTGAACAAAAAATGTACATTGTACTGTTTACATGTGCTGCCTCACGAGCTGTTTATTTGGATGTTGTGGAGGACCTTACAGCAGAATCTTTTGTTGCTGTCTTTAAGAGATTCTGTGCACGACATTCAGTACCAAAGACAGTTTGGACTGACAATGCTACATATTTCAAAGCTGGTGAACAAGTCATCCATGACTTGTTAAGCAATGAAATCACACAATTATATATAAAAAATTCAAACATAAAGTGGAAGTATATTCCGGTTGCCTCTCCTTGGTATGGTTCTATCTGGGAGAGGAATATACAAACAGTAAAGAATTGCTTGAAGAAAGCAATTGGCAAAAAACAGATACACTTATTTGGGTTACTCACTCTCCTAGCTGAGATTGAGAACATCATTAACAATAGACCACTCACTTATGTGAGTGACAACATTAATGACCCAGAACCATTAACTCCAAATCATTTGATTCGGGGAGAACAAGTTAGTCTCCTGCCGGACTACAATATAGACTCTTCAGAAGACCCAAACTGGACTCAACGACATGATGAGCTCCAGACGAAGTTACAACATTTAACTAGAGTTAAAGCTCATTTCATTAAACAGTGGAAAACTGAGTACTTGATGGGTCTAAGGGAGAGACATAAACAAATGACTAAGAAGGATTGGTCTGACACAATTAAGGTAGGGGACCTTGTTCTCATACATGACAGTACTCCAAGACAATACTGGCCTCTGGCTAGAGTTTCAGAACTCAGACCAGGGGCAGACGGGGTAACAAGAGTGGTCAAATTAAGGACTTCAACGGGTGACACAACAAGAGACATTTCTCTTTTGTACCCTTTAGAGTCTGGACCCAAAACAATGGACTTTGGAGAACCTTCTCCACTGACAGTAACAACTGGAGACACTGAACTTCCAGTAGGAGTGGTAACGCATCCTACTACAACATTGACAGACACAAGACCTCAGCGACAAACAGCATTAAAGGCGCGACTATTTTTACAACAAAAAATAGATGCTGGGGAATTGTAATTTTATCTTCTAACTTTCATCATTTTTTCTTTTCTTATGGTAAAGACCATAGACAGTTTCATCCTATGGATGTATATTTTTCTCTTCTAATTAAATGCTACACCTTCTCCATGAGAAGGTGAGGATAGGCACTGTTAATCAGATTAACAGGCATTTACAGTTAAATAGTTAGCTAGTCTACACTCAGACAAAAATTGGTGACAATGACACCAAAATTTTTATCTCCCGGGGCCCCCAGTATATGGAAAACTGATGAGTGGGTAGTTGGGAGGTAACGAAAATGGTTCACTGAGTAGGTAGGTAGTTAATCTAACAATCATTAAATTCCTTTTATGTCAATAACTGGGTGGAAGAAACCAATTGGTTGCTCACCAGAGTTATTCTCCATACTAGTATTTATATACTGTGTGGGAGGAGCGTGCTCGGTAATGGTGATACATTACCGCTCAACCAACCGAGGAATAAACCAAGACAACGCTGGTACAAGAAGCCCCGCGAAGAGGAGAACGAAGGGGGAACGAAAACGAAGAACGGGGCGAGAGGACGTACCAGCAAAGTACGCTCTCGAATGAGACAACCGGAGAAGGAGAGACTGTAATAACTAAAAGTAAGTGACTAATATGAGTTTTAACACCAAACAGTTAAGAACATTAAATTAAGCTGGGTCAAACAAGTTAGGCCTACATTGTGACCTAAGACCCAGCATCAACTCATAGCTTAACAAAGGTGAAGGTAGATTGCCCTAACCTAATCTTGTGAGGAATCCTACTGTGGACCTCAATTTATCTGCCCGCTCTGGACCATTTCCGGAATCTCTAGGCTGACCCCTCTAGGCTAGACTTGATCTACTCTATAGTTAGACTGGAGATATAAGGGGTGGGTTAATTGTGGACCAATTCATACAGAGCATTTTTCGCAAACCTTAACTATTCTGCTAGGTATCCTGTGCTACTGCCTGAAAATTCTCATTTAACAACGTTAATTGTAACTGAATGTCATGGAAAAGCCAGTCATGCAACCTTAGCTACCACATGCAATTTCCTCAGACAGGAATTCTGGATCCCCAAAATAAGGCAAGTAGTTAAAAAGGTTCTGAAACAATGTCTGTTTTGCCAAAAATACTTTGCCATGGCTTATGAAGTGCCTACTACTGGACCCTTAGTAACGGAACGTTTAAGCTATGAAAAACCCTTTGAAAAACTGCCCTTGACTATGTTGGTCCAATTTCTGTCCAGGATGAGAATAACCAATTCATGAAAGTCTACTTATTATTGTTCACTTGCTGCGCCACCAGATTCACCAGCCTTCACATCTGCACTGACCTTTCTGCTAAAACCTTTTTAAGAGAACTCTACCATTTGTCCTTAAACTACTCCCTTCCAAAGGTTTTGATTTCAGACAATCAATCCACCTTCAAAAGATCTGAAGATTACCTTAAACATTGGTTCCAAAATGTTCTTGTGTCTCAGTACCTCTCTGATCATGGTATCCAGTGGAAATTTACAGCAGCCTATTCACCCAGAACCTTAGGAATAGCTGAAAGAATGGTGGGTTTAGTCAAAAGAGCCCTCTATACCTCCCTAAAAGGAAGAAAAATCCCGTTAACTGAACTAAAAACAATTGTTCTTGAAATAATGAACACAATTAATTCAAGACCACTCACTTATGTTAATTCAAATGAAGATCCTTCCTCTGATCTACTAACTCCTTTCAAGTTGCTTTTTGGGTATGACAATACCAAATTCAACTTTTTAACCACTAATGATACCCAAGAAGCTGTTAATGAAGACGATCAGGTGGATGCTGATTATATGACAACAACAGAGGACAAAGAAAGAAAGAAAATACTGGATTACTTTCATAAGGGAGCTAAACAATCTCAAGAAATCAAAAAAAGATGGCGATACGAATATTTGAGTAGTTTGAGGGAAAAAGAATACCAACAACACAAACAACCAGTAAGTAAAGAACCTAAAGTAGGAGAACTATGTCTCTTAGATGAAAATTCTATGAATCCCAAATACTTCTGGAAGATTGCTGTAATTGAAACATTACACCCAGATGAAGATGGCATAATCAGGCATGTAACTGTAAAAACACCCAATGGTCATCTCTCCAGAAGACAATATATCGGTTATACCCACTGGAAATAACTGATAAGCCGAATATTGACCTGGAAGAACTGGAAAATTCTTCCACAGAATCAGGAACTGTAGATTCTCCTGACACTACTACTGCCGCTACTCAACCCCGACCACAAAGACAAGCTGCAGTTAGATTTCGGGAAGAACTGCAAAGGAAAATACAGAGTGGATCTTTGTGAAGACCACAAATAGAAAATTGTAAATAATTGTAAATAGCTATAACTTAGGACCAACGTTCTACAGAAAAGACGCTTTCATCTTCATATTTCACCTAAAAGGAACTTTTCTGAAGAGCATGTCATTTTCATTCAAAAAAAAAATAAAAAAAATAAATAAATAAATAAAATTTCCCAAGAATACAATTCTGGGTAAATTTTTCCCCTTGGGGGGAATGTTGAAAAAAGTGGTTAGAAATAACCGCATATATTTCCAAAGAAAATATAAACAAAATAAATAAAAATAAAACCCCTCGTTTCTAACCAACTAGTGAAGTTGGGTTTCCCTAATTAACCAAAAGAAGGAAAAAAAAAGTTTCTGGGACAAAGAAAAACGGAACTTTGCCCAGTCTTGAAAATTTTTGACCGCATGAAGCGGGCCCTTTTTTCTTAAAAAAAAAATTAAAATGCTCGTGGTTACCCAAACCGGGAAACTGAGTCAACCTTCAAACCTAACAACCTTTAATTAAATCGTATCCTTAATTAATAACCACTGCAATTAATCAAAACCCATGTTTAACTAAATAGAGGCCTATCAGAACTAGGTGCAAGTAAGTTAAAGAAAATAACTAAGGTAAGAGAAAAACTAGGTACCTAGACGAAACTCGAACCGGGCTACAACGGCCCTAACTCAATAATTAAATGGCTGTTATAGCCCCTATTAAAACCTAAAGGCAATATAGCCCTAACTTAACTTAAATAAAACCTTCTAAACCTTAAACCTTTAAAAACCAAAAACTTAAGGGCAATCCAGCCCTAGCCTAACTTAACCTGCAAAACCTAGGTCTGGGAAATAGCCCGTACAAATAAATAACCTAGCAGTGTGTTAAACAATAACCTAAAACTTAACGAAAATTAAAAAAACCTGGAAACTAAATGAAACTTATGAATCAGTTAGAAACTGAAAGGGTAACGTTCAACTGGCAACTTCATTTTTGGTAAGTCTAAATTAATTTTGATGAATTTAGCTTTACCATAGTTAGTAATCTGGCTGCTGACCAAATTTAACCTGAAAACCACTGCAACCTACAGTGAAAAAGTCTGTAGCTGTGTTGACAGTGTCTAAATAGGCCATTATTATTTCTATAATTACCGAGTCTATTTAAAGTAAACTTAACCTTAATACTACACCTAAATCAAAATAATCTCTCTCAAGCTAAATAATAAATTTTTCAATACCACCTACCCGAAAATGCATCGAAGGGGACAATAAACTTCACGCCCAGCAGAACGCACAAGTCTTGTACCCTCTCATTGATGCCAATGACCTTACTGAGCGCGTGGTCACTGGCATTCATTCGCGGTAAAATACCCATTAACATTCCCCTGTCTGTCTTCAGTTTTAGATCATCCGCAAGAGACATGATCTCGGTGATGATCCCTTCTGTAAGACCTACCCCACCACCTTTGAGGAACAGGTCATTGCCACCAGCGTGGAGAGGAGAGGAGAGAGAGAGAAGAGAGAGAGAGAGAGGAGAGGACAGAGAGAGAGAGGAGAGGAGAGAACAGAGAGAGAGGAGAGGAGAGGACAGAGTTACAAGGATTTACAAGGAAAAGAAGTACCTCAAAAGGCCTTGCGGCCCATACCGAGGAGGTACGAATGGCAAGATTTGGTCTAACCTTTTCTTGAACTGATCCACAGAGGAACTGTTCACAACTTCCGAAGGTAACCTGTTCCACGTGTCACAGATCTTATACGTAAAGTAATTCCCACACACACAAGTCCTAAACCTTTTCAAATCCAACTTCCAACCATTGCCACCCGTAGTTCTTCATTACGTTTCGCTAGCCTAACCTTCGCCTTCACTTCCCTACACAGTCGGACATACGCTTCAGTGTTCTCGTGGGAACGATTGGCCTTCGCCCTTCTATACGCTACTTTCCTATTTCGGATAGCCGAAGCGATGTCACGATTGAACCACTTAGGCTGCGTTGAAGCAGGGGTGACCGGTTTTGAGGGTATGGCAGCAGACTGCAGCACCATAAACTCGGCCCGGAATGCACTCCACACTCCCTCAACATCGCCGCCAACCTCTAACCCTATCTCTCCTACGCTATTGCTGAGGCTAACAAGGTTCGCCCGCCGGAGATCGAGCTTACTGCCTCTCGAGTTACTACGCTTCACCCGAGGGACGCACACGCGGAACCTAATAAGACCGTGATCACTCCCGCGCAATGATTCGTCAACGGTGAGGCCAGTGACGAGGTTGTCTTCGGTCGTGAATACGAAGTCTAGAACGCTTTCGCCTCGTGTAGGCTCGTTGACCCACTGAGTGAGGAAGTTCTCATCAGCAAAGTCAACTAGCCTCCTCCCTTCAGCATCGGCAGTCCTGTTTTCCCACTTTATGCCGCGACAGTTGAAGTCTCCTAAAGCTACACACACCCTATCCCCTAGCAGGCTACTGAGTTCGGTGTACAGGGCTGTATCCTCCTCGAGGAGGAGATGCGGAGGTCTGTACACCAAGATTAACCTATAGTTCGTCCCTCCCACGTTCAGATCGACGCCAAGCAGCTCCCGTTCCGACCGGAACTGGCAGTCAACCGGACTCAACGTGTCTCTGACGTATATTAGTACCCCACCCCCTCCCCACGGGTGCGGTCTTTGCGAAACATTCTATACCCGGGAATTTCGAACTCTCCAACGTAGTCCCTACTATCAGTATGAATCCAGGACTCGGTGATAGCAACGATATCCTGGTATTCTGATGCTAAGAGCGCCCGTAGCTCGCAAAACTTGTTCCTGATCGACCTAGCATTAAAAAGCATTGCACGGAGAGAGCCTCCCCTATTCTGACCGCCCCTAGCACGACCCGTTTCCCGAACAGCCAGGGCTGTCGGGAGTTGAAGAGCCCCTCACTAACGAGGGACAATCTCCGCGGGAGCCTGAGCCCCTCCAACGTGGAAGGAGAGTCACTACCTGATGGGGGAGGGTGACTACCTGCGGGGGGAGGGTGACTACCTGCGGGGGGGGGGGTGACTAACTGCGGGGGGAGGGTGACTAACTGCGGGGGGAGGGTGACTAACTACCGGGGGGAGGGTGACTAACTGCGGGGGGAGGGTGAATAACTGCGGGGGGAGGGTGACTAACTGCTGGGGGAGTAGGTTTAACTGTTTGGGGAGCAGGATCAATTGCTGGTTTGGGGGGTCCTAGTTTAAAAAGATTATACAAATTAATATTCAGTAAATCCCCATACTTCTTTTTCCCCTTCTGGTTAAAATGCATCCCGTCCGAACCAAAGTATTCCCCATTTCCGTAGAATGTAGGCCAAAAATCGACAAACTTTAGGCCTTTTTCCTCACACATGCGTTTAACTCTTTTATTTATGCTAATGGCTTTACTTAAAGTATAATCACTTGCACGCATTCGAGGGAGAATTCCTACGACCATACCCATGTCTGTCCTATCCCTAACCTTGTCAGTTAGGTTCTTAAATTCTTTTATAATGGGCTCTGTCTGCCCTCCTGTCCGTCCCAGAAAAACGTCATTGCCACCAACATGGACAATGATAGGGCAATTCTTATTCTTGATATTAATTTTGCCTAATTCCCTATTAATTATTTGGCTTGTGGCACCCGGAAAACATCAGAGTTTTCTCTTGGTCGCCCGTCTTGCTCCGAAAAAGTCCCCTTGATTCCTTAGCATAGAATCCCCAATTAAAAAGCATTCATCCTCCTCATCAGCAAGTAAGTGAAACTTATTTTCGACGGTAATGGGTTCCAAATCCTTATGTTTTGGTTTTGGTTTGGAGGGTCTTTTATTTTTGACCACTTTGAATTCTTGTTCCTCCGTTCTATTTTCCGGAATAGTCACCGTGTTTTCCAAGCGTGCCACGCTTTGTTCTAGATGCTTAATCTTACAGTTTAAATCTGCTGGTGTGTTTTTAGTTTGATCTTGTCCACTGGGTTGGATTTCCAGTGCGACGACCCTAGCTTCAAGCTTTTTTACTAATTCCTTTAGCTCTTTAACTTCCTTTTCGTGGTTCTCTCTAAGTTTACAAAACAAACATACACTAAGGGATGTGATATCGCTGATACTACCCTCAGGGAAGTCAACGCACCAATGATTAACTTTACATTTAAAGCATTCTGCTTTCAATTTAGCTGGCCCTGCCATATTTTCTCTTTTTTTTTTTCTGAATATTCTGAATAAGATAAAGCATTCTAGCAATGAAAACTATCAAAAACGTTCTGACCAGTATATAAAAAAGGGGGTGGGGGTGAATTCATCCCGCGCGTAGACGCATCCACCTACTTGCAAGTGACGTTCATCCCTTCCAGAAGACTACACCTCTCGTTGCTGACGCACCGACCATAGGTCTCCCCAGGGCCGGACAATCTCAAACGTGTCGCAGTTACCAACTGACAAACACTCGCGACGCAGGCATCACGGATTTTCCGCCAGGAGCGACAGCGAGATGCAGCCCCTTACTAAGTCTTACTAGTCACTCACAAGCGGCCAAACTCTTAGAATCCTGTGTTCAAGGGATATCCTACCAGACCCAGAGTATACGCCCGAGACTTTACGCTGGCCTGGCAGCCAGCTGGGCAGTAAAGCTCTCTCACCTCAGAGCAGTACAGCGAAGCACCATCAATTGGTCACCAAAGAACGGTCGCAGGGGGCTGGTCAGGCCATTACGCGTTAGGAATGGGCTTAACGGGGCACTAGCCACACTCCATTCATCGCACCCTACGCCCGAGCTACCCTTAGGGACCCCTCCATCCCAGTCTCTCTCAACTTACGAGCGTTAAATGGTGTTATTTATAGAGGTTCCAAAGCCTCTCTTCCCACGCATGAGGTAGCAGTAGGGTCCTAATAGTAAAAGAAGAGAAAAATACTTTATACTAAAAGAAAAGTTTTTTTTTTTTTTTTTCCAGTCAGAGGAGAACATCCTTAATGTAAGCTAAAAGGACAGAGTAGGGATGGGATGGGGTCCTAGTAACCCACGGGACAGGATAGTACAACATACTTTACCCGCCCTCCCGTAAGAGAGAGATGAACCTAAAGAAACTGGCAGCCAATTTCTCAAGAATCCCACGACTCGGGACCGGAGGGCTGTCACACCCAAGTATAAAGTTTACAACATCCAGAAAAAATGTCATAACCTTTATACCCCCTGCGGGTAGAGAGAGAGAGAGAGAGAGAGAAAGAGTTACAAGGAAAAGAAGTACCTCAAAAGGCCTTGCGGCCCATACCGAGGAGGTACCAATGGCAACGGGTGCCACGGAAAATTTTCTACACACTCAAATAGTGTGCAAAATTTGGTCTAACCTTTTCTTGACTGATCCACAGAGGAATGTTCACAACTTCCGAAAGTAACCTGTTCCATGTGTCACAGATCTTATACGTAAAGTAATTCCCACACACCACTAGTCCTAAAACCGTTTCAAATCCAACTTCCAACCATTGTTGCGAGTTGGGTTCTCATTTAAACTAAACATACTTCTAAATGACATCGGTTGAACCCGCGTAAGAGCTTGAAAACCTCGATCAGTTGACCGCGCAGCCTCCGAGTTTCAAGTGAAAACAAGTTCAGGCGCGTAACCGTCGATTGTAGCCATATGCCTAACGGAAGGAATAACTTTGTGGCCCTCGCCTGCACTCGCTCCAGCCTCTCAATATCTTTCCTGAGGGTGGGCGACCAGAACTGCACAGCATACTCCAGGTATGGAGTAGAGAGCGAGTGAGAGAGGAGAGAGAGAGGAGGAGAGAGAGAGAGAGGAGAGAGAGAGAGAGAGAGGAGAGAGAGAGAGAGAGGAGAGAGGAGAGAGAGAGAGGAGAGAGAGAGAGAGTTACAAGGAGTTTACAAGGAAAGAAGTACCTCAAAAGGCCTTGCGGCCCAGACCGAGGAGGTACCAATGGCAACGGGTGCCAGGGAAAATTTGTCTTTCAACTATGCTAGCAGTAGTAGAAAACTGGATAGAAAAGTAGAAGGCTCTCTCCACCCTCCGCTCCCTCCCTGCCAGAGGCAGGTACGGAAAAAAGGTTGAAGAAAATACCTTGACCCTGGAAAAGTAGCGAGGAAATTTTACAGGAAGTGGAGAATATATAAATAGCTCTATATTTAGCTTGCTCACTGAGACACCGAGCAAGCGAACTCCTGCAGAGTTTTCTGAGGTTTAATCTTAAACTATGAGTGTGTTCAGTACTTTGTCTAGCCTATTTTTTAAACAGATTTACACTTTGACTGGAAACAACCTCTGAGGGAAATTGGTTCCAGATATTAACTATTTTATAGGAAAAGAAATTTCCGCAGACTGAGGTCCTAAATGTTCTTTACACACTCAATAGTGTGCAAGATTTCGTCTAACCTTTTCTTGAACTGATCCACAGAGGAACTGTTCACAACTTCCGAAGGTAACCTGTTCTATGTGTCACAGATCTTATACGTAACGTAATTCCCACACACACTAGTCCTAAACCGTTTCAAATCCAACTTCCAACCATTGTTGCGAGTTGGGTTATCATTTAAACTAAACATACTTCTAAAATCGACATCGTTGAACCCTCGTAAGAGCTTGAAAACCTCGATCAGTTGACCGCGCAGCCTCCGAGTTTCAAGCGAAAACAAGTTCAGGGCGCGTAACCGTCGATTGTAGCCCATATGCCTAACGGAAGGGATTAACTTTGTGGCCCTCGCCTGCACTCGCTCCAGCCTCTCAATATCTTTCCTGAGGGTGGGCGACCAGAACTGCACAGCATACTCCAGGTACGGCCGAACAAGGGAATTGTACAGTGAGAGCACAATCTCCTTGTTCCGAAACTGAAATTGCCTCCTGATATAACCCAATAGTTTCTGGGCTTTCTTTTCCACCTCTACACACTGTTTCGTAAACTTAAGGTCGCTGCTAATTAGCACACCCAAGTCCTTTTCTAAATCAGTCACCTCGATATTACTGCCCAACATCGAGTAGTCCGACTTGGGATTGGCGTAGCCAATGTGCATCACTTTGCATTTACCCAAGTTAAACGGCATTTGCCATTTTTCGGACCACTCTCCTATCCTACCTAGGTCCGCACGCAGTTCCTCGATCGCTTCGGGCGTCCCAACATTGGCCCCAAGCTTGGTGTCATCAGCGAATTTGGCGATCCGACTGACGATGCCACCGTCGATATCATTTATGTAAATGGTAAACAACAGTGGCCCCAAAACGGAACCCTGAGGAACCCCACTAGTGACCGAGGCCCAACCCGAACTAGCCCCTTTAATTACCACCCTCTGCCGCCTATTCCTCAGCCAGTTTTCAATCCACCTACCTATTTCCCCACCGATACCCAGCGCGCGCACTTTCGCCATTAGCCGGCGGTGAGGTACCTTATCAAAGGCTTTCTGAAAGTCGAGATAAAGTATATCAATCGCCCTACTCTTATCGTACTCACTCAACATGACGTGGAAAAACTCGAGCAAGTTGGTGAGACACGACCTATGCCGTCTAAACCCATGTTGGGAGTCCCCAAGCAGCTTGTAGGAATCCAAATGGTCAACGATTCTATCAGCTATTATCCTTTCTAATAATTTACCTACTACTGAAGTGAGACTAATAGGACGATAGTTCCCTGGACTTTCGTGATCCCCTTTCTTAAAGATAGGGGTCACGTTGGCCTCCCTCCAGTCACCAGGCACCTGGCCCATCACCAACGATTTGTTGAAGACTGTAGCCAGGTGGGGAGCCACCTGGTCGCGCACTTCTCGCAAAACACTGGGGAGAAACTGGTCTGGCCCAGGAGCCTTAAACGCGTTCAGTTTGTCTATTCTATGAGCAACGACTGTCGCGGTACATCTAACACTATCCAGGCCAGCACCTTCGTGCCTCACAGCTGGCTCGGGGATGACGCGGGTATCCTCCCTGGTGAACACTCCCGCAAAGTACTCATTAAGCTCATTAGCGATGTCCGCGTCGGAGGTCCGCAGAACGCCGCTTCCGTCCTTTAAAGGACCTATCATGCTTCTAATGGGCTTTCTACTATTAACATAACTGAAGAACTCCTTAGGGTTCCCATTGCAGAGGCTTGCCACCCGTAGTTCTTCGTTACGTTTCGCTAGCCTAACCTCGCCTTCACTTCCCTACACAGGCGGACATACGCTTCAGTGTTCTCGTGGGAACGATTGGCCTTCGCCCTCCTATACGCTACTTTCCTATTTCGGATAGCCGAAGCGATGCCACGATTGAACCACTTAGGCTGCGTTGAAGCAGGGGTGACCGGTTTTGAGGGTATGGCAGCAGACTGCAGCACCATAAACTCATCCCGGAATGCACTCCACACTCCCTCAACATCGCCGCCAACCTCTAACCCCATCTCTGCTACGCTATCCCTGAGGCTAACAAAGTTCGCCCGCCGGAGATCGAGCTTACTGCCTCTCGAGTTACTACGCTTCACCCGAGGGACACACACACGGAACCTAATAAGACCGTGATCACTCCCGCCCAACGATTCGTCAACGGTGAGGCCAGTGACGAGGTTGTCTTCGGTCGTGAATACTAAGTCTAGAATGCTTTCGCCTCGTGTAGGCTCGTTGACCCACTGAGTGAGGAAGTTCTCATCAGCAAAGTCAACTAGCCTCCTCCCTTCAGCATCGGCAGTCCTGTTTTCCCACTTTATGCCGCGACAGTTGAGAGAGAAGGAGAGAGAGAGAGAGAGAAGGAGAGAGAGAGAGAGAAGGAGAGAGAGAGAGAGAAGGAGAGAGAGAGAGAGAGAGAAGGAGAAGGAGAAGGAGTTACAAGGAGTTACAAGGAAAAGAAGTACCTCAAAAGGCCTTGCAGCCCATACCGAGGAGGTACCAATGGCAACGGGTGCCAGGGAAAATTTTGTCTTTCAACTATGCTAGCAGTAGTAGAAAACTGGATAGAAAAGTAGAAGGCTCTCTCCCCACCCTCCGCTCCCTCCCTGCCAGAGGCAGGTACGGAAAAAGGTTGAAGAAAATACCTTGACCCTGGAAAAGTAGCCAAGGAAATTTTACAGGAAAGTGGAGAATATATAAATAGCTCTATATTTAGCTTGCTCACAGAGACACCGAGCAAGCGAACTCCTGCAGAGTTTTCTGAGGTTTTAATCTTAAACTATGAGTGTGTTCTGTACTTTGTCTAGCCTATTTTTAAACAGATTTACACTTTGACTGGAAACATCCTCTGAGGGAAGTTGGTTCCAGATATCAACTATTTTACAGGAAAAGAAATTTCCGCAGACTGAGGTCCTAAATGTCTTTACACACTCAAATAGTGTGCAAGATTTCGTCTATCCTTTTCTTGAACTGATCCACAGAGGAACTGTTCACAACTTCCGAAGGTAACCTGTTCCATGTGTCACAGATCTTATACGTAACGTAAGTCCCACACACACTAGTCCTAAACCGTTTCAAATCCAACTTCCAACCATTGTTGCGAGTTGGGTTATCATTTAAACTAAACATACTTCTAAAATCGACATCGTTGAACCCTCGTAAGAGCTTGAAAACCTCGATCAGTTGACCGCGCAGCCTCCGAGTTTCAAGCGAAAACAAGTTCAGGGCGCGTAACCGTCGATTGTAGCCCATATGCCTAACAGAAGGGATTAACTTTGTGGCCCTCGCCTGCACTCGCTCCAGCCTCTCAATATCTTTCCTGAGGGTGGGCGACCAGAACTGCACAGCATACTCCAGGTACGGTACGTAAGGAGAGAGAAGTAGAAGGAGAGAGAAGGAGAAGGGGAGAGAGAGAGAAGGAGAGAGAGAGAGAGAGAGAGAGAGAGAGAGAGAGAGGAGAGAGAGAGAGGAGAGAGAGAGAGTTACAAGGAGTTACAAGGAAAAGAAGTACCTCAAAAGGCCTTGCGGCCCATACCGAGGAGGTACCAATGGCAACGGGTGCCAGGGAAAATTTTGTCTTTCAAACTATGCTAGCAGTAGTAGAAAACTGGATAGAAAAGTAGAAGGCTCTCTCCCCACCCTCCGCTCCCTCCCTGCCAGAGGCAGGTACGGAAAAAGGTTGAAGAAAATACCTTGACCCTGGAAAAGTAGCCAAGGAAATTTTACAGGAAAGTGGAGAATATATAAATAGCTCTATATTTAGCTTGCTCACAGAGACACCGAGCAAGCGAACTCCTGCAGAGTTTTCTGAGGTTTTAATCTTAAACTATGAGTGTGTTCTGTACTTTGTCTAGCCTATTTTTAAACAGATTTACACTTTGACTGGAAACATCCTCTGAGGGAAGTTGGTTCCAGATATCAACTATTTTACAGGAAAAGAAATTTCCGCAGACTGAGGTCCTAAATGTCTTTACACACTCAAATAGTGTGCAAGATTTCGTCTAACCTTTTCTTGAACTGATCCACAGAGGAACTGTTCACAACTTCCGAAGGTAACCTGTTCCATGTGTCACAGATCTTATACGTAACGTAATTCCCACACACACTAGTCCTAAACCGTTTCAAATCCAACTTCCAACCATTGTTGCGAGTTGGGTTATCATTTAAACTAAACATACTTCTAAAATCGACATCGTTGAACCCTCGTAAGAGCTTGAAAACCTCGATCAGTTGACCGCGCAGCCTCCGAGTTTCAAGCGAAAACAAGTTCAGGGCGCGTAACCGTCGATTGTAGCCCATATGCCTAACGGAAGGGATCAACTTTGTGGCCCTCGCCTGCACTCGCTCCAGCCTCTCAATATCTTTCCTGAGGGTGGGCGACCAGAACTGCACAGCATACTCCAGGTACGGCCGAACAAGGGAATTGTACAGTGAGAGCACAATCTCCTTGTTCCGAAACTGAAATTGCCTCCTGATATAACCCAATAGTTTCTGGGCTTTCTTTTCCATCTCTACACACTGTTTCGTAAACTTAAGGTCGCTGCTAATTAGCACACCCAAGTCCTTTTCTAAATCAGTCACCTCGATATTACTGCCCAACATCGAGTAGTCCGACTTGGGATTGGCGTAGCCAATGTGCATCACTTTGCATTTACCCAAGTTAAACGGCATTTGCCATTTTTCGGACCACTCTCCTATCCTACCTAGGTCCGCACGCAGTTCCTCGATCGCTTCGGGCGTCCCAACATTGGCCCCAAGCTTGGTGTCATCAGCGAATTTGGCGATCCGACTGACGATGCCACCGTCGATATCATTTATGTAAATGGTAAACAACAGTGGCCCCAAAACGGAACCCTGAGGAACCCCACTAGTGACCGAGGCCCAACCCGAACTAGCCCCTTTAATTACCACCCTCTGCCGCCTATTCCTTAGCCAGTTTTCAATCCACCTACCTATTTCCCCACCGATACCCAGCGCGCGCACTTTCGCCATTAGCCGGCGGTGAGGTACCTTATCAAAGGCTTTCTGAAAGTCGAGATAAAGTATATCAATCGCCCTACTCTTATCGTACTCACTCAACATGACGTGGAAAAACTCGAGCAAGTTGGTGAGACACGACCTATGCCGTCTAAACCCATGTTGGGAGTCCCCAAGCAGCTTGTAGGAATCCAAATGGTCAACGATTCTATCAGCTATTATCCTTTCTAATAATTTACCTACAACTGAAGTGAGACTAATAGGACGATAGTTCCCTGGACTTTCGTGATCCCCTTTCTTAAAGATAGGGGTCACGTTGGCCTCTCTCCAGTCACCAGGCACCTGGCCCATCTCCAACGATTTGTTGAAGACTGTAGCCAGGTGGGGAGCCACCTGGTCGCGCACTTCTCGCAAAACACTGGGGAGAAACTGGTCTGGCCCAGGAGCCTTAAACGCGCTCAGTTTGTCTATTCTATGAGCAACGACTGTCGCGGTACATCTAACACTATCCAGGTCAGCACCTTCGTGCCTCACAGCTGGCTCGGGGATGACGCGGGTATCCTCCCTGGTGAACACTCCCGCAAAGTACTCATTAAGCACCTTAGCGATGTCCGCGTCGGAGGTCCGCAGAACGCCGCTTCCGTCCTTTAAAGGACCTATCATGCTTCTAATAGGCTTTCTACTATTAACATAACTGAAGAACTCCTTAGGGTTCCTCTTGCAGAGGCTTGCCACCCGTAGTTCTTCGTTACGTTTCGCTAGCCTAACCTTCGCCTTCACTTCCCTACACAGGCGGACATACGCTTCAGTGTTCTCGTGGGAACGATTGGCCTTCGCCCTCCTATACACTACTTTCCTATTTCGGATAGCCGAAGCGATGCCACGATTGAACCACTTAGGCTGCGTTGAAGCAGGGGTGACCAGTTTTGAGGGTATGGCAGCAGACTGCAGCACCATAAACTCATCCCGGAATGCACTCCACACTCCCTCAACATCGCCGCCAACCTCTAACCCCATCTCTGCTACGCTATCCCTGAGGCTAACAAAGTTCGCCCGCCGGAGATCGAGCTTACTGCCTCTCGAGTTACTACGCTTCACCCGAGGGACGCACACACGGAACCTAATAATACCGTGATCACTCCCGCCCAACGATTCGTCAACGGTGAGGCCAGTGACGAGGTTGTCTTCGGTCGTGAATACTAAGTCTAGAACGCTTTCGCCTCGTGTAGGCTCGTTGACCCACTGAGTGAGGAAGTTCTCATCAGCAAAGTCAACTAGCCTCCTCCCTTCAGCATCGGCAGTCCTGTTTTCCCACTTTATGCCGCGACAGTTGAAGTCTCCTAAAACTACACACACCCTATCCCCTAGCAGGCTACTGAGTTCGGTGTACAGGGCTGTATCCTCCTCGAGGAGGAGATGCGGAGGTCTGTACACCAAGATTAACCTATAGTTCGTCCCTCCCACGTTCAGATCGACGCCAAGCAGCTCCCGTTCCGACCGGAACTGGCAGTCAACCGGACTCAACGTGTCTCTGACGTATATTAGTACCCCACCCCCCTCCCCACGGGTGCGGTCTTTGCGAAACATTCTATACCCGGGAATTTCGAACTCCCCAACGTAGTCCCTACGATCAGTATGAATCCAGGACTCGGTGATAGCAACGATATCCTGGTATTCTGATGCTAAGAGCGCCCGTAGCTCGCGAAACTTGTTCCTAATTGACCTAGCATTAAAAAGCATTGCACGGAGGGAGCCTTCCCTATTCTGACCGCCCCCTAGCACGACCCGTTTCCCGAACAGCCAAGGCTGTCGGGAGTTGAAGAGCCCCTCACTAACGAGGGGGCAACTTCCACAGGAGACTGAGCCCCCTCCAACGTAGGAGGAGGGTCACCCATCTGTACTTCGCCGCACCCTTCAGTCGAAGGTACGTCCGCCACCGGCTCATCCTCATCTCTCCCCGGTGGGGGCCCATCATCTCTCCCAGGACTCGACCTCACCATTCTGTATAGGTGCCGGTCGAGCAGCGCGCCTAGCACACCTTTACCCTTGTCATTGAGGTGGACACCATCCCTCTGGTAAAGGTCCCACCTACCCGAAAATGCATCGAAGGGGTCAATAAACTTCACGCCCAGCGGAACGCACAAGTCTTGTACCCTCTCGTTGATGCCAATGACCTTACTGAGCGAGTGGTCACTGACATTCATTCGCGGTAAAATACCCATTAACATTCCCCTGTCTGTCTTCAGTTTTAGATCATCCGCAAGAGACATGATCTCGGTGATGATCCCTTCTGTAAGACCTACCCCACCGCCTTTGAGGAACAGGTCATTGCCACCAGCGTGGACAACGATCGCAGTCCTCCGACTATCCACGCGCACCTTCTCTACCTCCTTCCTTAAGTGCGCCGTTCCCCGCCCAGGTAAGCACCTTACCTTCCTCCCATCCCGGTTTGCAGAAGCAAAGTACTTCTCCTGGCCCCTGATCTGCGAGTCCCCAATCAAAACGGTGTCTTCCTCCTTCGAGCACAGGAGACTAAAGCGGTTAGAGGTCTTGACAGGGGCAACTGGGGTCTCAGGCTTCGGCTTCGCAGCCTTCTTGCCCGAGACCTTTCGAAACCCGTCGCCACCCATACACGCAGTTACACCACCCGACCCACCCCGACAGGTAGCTACATCCTTCGGTTTCTTTGGGCCATCAGCAGGCCCCTTCCCACCCTTCTCTATCGATCCCTTCCCACCCTTCTCTATCAGCCCCTTCTTTGAGCCCTCCCTTTGTTCTTGATACTTAATCTTACAGTTTGAATCTGCTGGTGTGTTTTTAATTTGATCTTGTCCACTGGGTTGGATTTCCAGTGCTACGACCCTAGCTTCAAGCTTTTTTACTATTCCTTTAGCTCTTTAACTTCCTTTTCGTGGTTGTCTCTAAGTTTACAAAACAAACATACACTAAGGGATGTGATATCGCTGATATTACCCTCTGGGAAGTCTACGCACCAATGATTAACTTTACATTTAAAGCATTCTGCTTTCAATTTAGCTGGCCCTGCCATATTTTCTCTTTTTTTTGTTTTTTCTGAATACTCTGAATAAGATAAAGCGTTCTAGCAATGAAAACTATCCAAAAACGTTATGACCAGTATATAAAAAAGGGGGGGGGGGGGGTGAATTAATCCCGCGCGTAGCCGCACCCGCCTTTTCGCAAGTGACGTTCATTCCTTCCAGAAGACTACACCTCTCCTGCTGCCGCACCGACCAAAGGTCTCCCCAGGGCCGGACCGTCCCAAACGTGTCGCAGCTACCAACTGACAAACACTCGCGACGCAAGCGTCACGGATTTTCCGCCAGGAGCGACAGCGAGATGCAGCCCCTTACTAAGTCTTACTAGTCACTCACAAGTGGGCCAGACTCTTAGAATCCAGTGTTCAAGGGATATCCCACCAGACCCAGAGGCTACGCCCGAGACTTTACGCTGGCCTGGCAGCCAGCTGGGCAGTAAAGCCCTCTCACCTCAGAGCAGTACAGCCAAGCACCATCAATTGGTCACCAAAGAACGGTCGCAGGGGGCTGGTCAAGCCATTACGCGTTAGGAATGGGCTTAACGGGGCACTAGCCACACTCCATTCATCGCGCCCCTACGCCTGGGACCCCTCCATCCCAGTCTCTCACAACCTACGAGCGTTAAATGGTGTTATTTATAGAGGTTCCAAAGCCTCTCTTCCCACGCATGAGGTAGCAGTAGGGTCCTAATAGTAAAAGAAGAGAAAAAGACTTAATACTAAAAGAAAAGTTTTTTTTTTTTTTTTTTTTTTTTTTGCAGTGAGAGGAGAACAACCTTAACGTAATCTAAAAGGACAGAGTAGGGATGGGATGGGGTCCTAGTAACCCACGGGACGGGATTGTGCAAAATACTTTACCCGCCCTCCCGAAAGAGAGAGAGAACCTAAAGGAGCTGGCAGCCAGTTCCTCTAGAATCCCACGACTCGGGAGAGAGAGAAAAGAGAGAAGAAGAAAGAGAAAAGAGAGAGAGAGAGAGAGAGAGAGAGAGAGAGAGAGAGAAGAGAGAGAGAGAGAGAGAGAGAGAGAGAGAGGAGAGAGAGAGAGAGAGAGAGTGTGAATTTTTAAATGTCGCTGGAGATTAGAATACTTTGCTGCACTGAAAGAGCAATTTTTACACTTAAAAGGCTTCTCCCCAGTATGAATTCGTAAATGAGTTTTAAGATCTGAAGCTGTTGCTGAACTAAAAGAACAATCTCCACATTTAAAAGGCTTTTCTCCAGTATGAATTTTTATATGGTTTTTTAGAGTAGATTTGTGTGTTGTACTGTATGAACAGTCACCACATTTATAAGGTTTTTCTCCTGTGTGAATTCGTAAATGTTTTTTCAGATCAGAACTTGCTGCTCCACCAAAGGAGCACACCCCACATTTAAAAGGTTTTTCTCCTGTGTGAATTCTTAAATGAGTCTTTAGACTTTGTTTTAATTTCGCTTGGTAGGGGCAAAGTGAACACTTAAACATGTTCTTTTGCAAAACTTTACAAGTGTGAGCAATCTTAAAATTAACTAAATTACTGACAAAATTTGTGGCTGATGGAGAGGAATCCTGTACTTCTTTAAAATATTTAATTTCGTGAAGATTTGATTGTGCATCTAATTTCTGCAAGGAATGTCCTTTGTAATTTCCTATAACGAAAAATAGGAGAGAGAGAGAGAAGAGAGAGAGAGAGAGAGAGAGAGAGAGAGAGAGAGAGAGAGAGAGAGAAGAGAGAGAGAGAGAGAGAGAGAGAGTTACAAGGAGTTACAAGGAAAAGAAGTACCTCAAAAGGCCTTGCGGCCCATACCGAGGAGGTACCAATGGCAACGGGTGCCACGGAAAATTTTCTACACACTCAAAGAGTGTGCAAAATTTGGTCTAACCTTTTCTTGAACTGATCCACAGAGGAACTGTTCACAACTTCCGAAGGTAACCTGTTCCATGTGTCACAGATCTTATACGTAAAGTAATTCCCACACACACTAGTCCTAAACCGTTTCAAATCCAACTTCCAACCATTGTTGCGAGTTGGGTTATCATTTAAACTAAACATACTTCTAAAATCGACATCGTTGAACTCGTAAGAGCTTGAAAACCTCGATCAGTTGACCGCGCAGCCTCCGAGTTTCAAGCGAAAACAAGTTCAGGGCGCGTAACCGTCGATTGTAGCCCATATGCCTAACGGAAGGGATCAACTTTGTGGCCCTCGCCTGCACTCGCTCCAGCCTCTCAATATCTTTCTGAGGGTGGGCGACCAGAAGTGCACAGCATACTCCAGGTACGGCGAACAAGGGAATTGTACAGTGAGAGCACAATCTCCTTGTTCCGAAACTGAAATTGCCTCCTGATATAACCCAATAGTTTCTGGGCTTTCTTTTCCACCTCTACACACTGTTTCGTAAACTTAAGGTCGCTGCTAATTAGCACACCCAAGTCCTTTTCTAAATCAGTCACCTCGATATTACTGCCCAACATCGAGTAGTCCGACTTGGGATTGGCGTAGCCAATGTGCATCACTTTGCATTTACCCAAGTTAAACGGCATTTGCCATTTTTCGGACCATTCTCCTATCCTACCTAGGTCCGCACGCAGTTCCTCGATCGCTTCGGGCGTCCCAACATTGGCCCCAAGCTTGGTGTCATCAGCGAATTTGGCGATCCGATGACGATGCCACCGTCGATATCATTTATGTAAATGGTAAACAACAGTGGCCCCAAAACGGAACCCTGAGGAACCCCACTAGTGACCGAGGCCCAACCCGAACTAGCCCCTTTAATTACCACCCTCTGCCGCCTATTCCTCAGCCAGTTTTCAATCCACCTACCTATTTCCCCACCGATACCCAGCGCGCGCACTTTCGCCATTAGCCGGCGGTGAGGTACCTTATCAAAGGCTTTCTGAAAGTCGAGATAAAGTATATCAATCGCCCTACTCTTATCGTACTCACTCAACATGACGTGGAAAAACTCGAGCAAGTTGGTGAGACACGACCTATGCCGTCTAAACCCATGTTGGGAGTCCCCAAGCAGCTTGTAGGAATCCAAATGGTCAACGATAAATAGCTCTATATTTAGCTTGCTCACAGAGACCGAGCAAGCGAACTCCTGCAGAGGTTTCTGAGGTTTTAATCTTAAACTATGAGTGTGTTCAGTACTTTCTCTAGCCTATTTTTAAACAGATTTACACTTTGACTGGAAACAACCTCTGAGGGAAGTTGGTTCCAGATATTAACTATTTTATAGGAAAAGAAAGAGAAGAGAGAGAGAAAAGAGAGAGAGAGAAGAGAGAGGAGAGAGAGAGAAGAGAGAGAAGAGAGAGAGAGAGAGAGGAGAGAGAAGAGAGAGAGAGAGAGAAGAGAGAGAGAGAGAGAGAAGAGAGAGAGAGAGAAGAGAGAGAGAGAGAGGAGAAGAGAGAGAGAGAGAGAGAAGAGAGAGAGAGAGAGAGAGAGAGAAGAGAGAAGAGAGAGAGAGAGAGAGAGAGAGAGAGAAGAGAGAGAGAGAAGAGAGAAGAGTTACAAGGAGTTACAAGGAAAAGAAGTACCTCAAAAGGCCTTGCGGCCCATACCGAGGAGGTACCAATGGCAACGGGTGCCAGGGAAAATTTTGTCTTTCAAACTATGCTAGCAGTAGTAGAAAACTGGATAGAAAAGTAGAAGGCTCTCTCCCCACCCTCCGCTCCCTCCCTGCCAGAGGCAGGTACGGAAAAAGGTTGAAGAAAATACCTTGACCCTGGAAAAGTAGCCAAGGAAATTTTACAGGAAAGTGGAGAATATATAAATAGCTCTATATTTAGCTTGCTCACAGAGACACCGAGCAAGCGAACTCCTGCAGAGTTTCTGAGGTTTTAATCTTAAACTATGAGTGTGTTCTGTAATTTGTCTAGCCTATTTTTAAACAGATTTACACTTTGACTGGAAACATCCTCTGAGGGAAGTTGGTTCCAGATATCAACTATTTTACAGGAAAAGAAATTTCCGCAGACTGAGGTCCTAAATGTCTTTACACACTCAAATAGTGTGCAAGATTTCGTCTAACCTTTTCTTGAACTGATCCACAGAGGAACTGTTCACAACTTCCGAAGGTAACCTGTTCCATGTGTCACAGATCTTATACGTAACGTAATTCCCACACACACTAGTCCTAAACCGTTTCAAATCCAACTTCCAACCATTGTTGCGAGTTGGGTTATCATTTAAACTAACATACTTCTATAATCGACATCGTTGAACCCTCGTAAGAGCTTGAAAACCTCGATCAGTGACCGCGCAGCCTCCGAGTTTCAAGCGAAAAACAAGTTCAGGGCGCGTAACCGTCGATTGTAGCCCATATGCCTAACGGAAGGGATCAACTTTGTGGCCCTCGCTGCACTCGCTCCAGCCTCTCAATATCTTTCCTGAGGGTGGGCGACCAGAACTGCACAGCATACTCCAGGTACGGCCGAACAAGGGAATTGTACAGTGAGAGCACAATCTCCTTGTTCCGAAACTGAAATTGCCTCCTGATATAACCCAATAGTTTCTGGGCTTTCTTTTCCATCTCTACACACTGTTTCGTAAACTTAAGGTCGCTGCTAATTAGCACACCCAAGTCCTTTTCTAAATCAGTCACCTCGATATTACTGCCCAACATCGAGTAGTCCGACTTGGGATTGGCGTAGCCAATGTGCATCACTTTGCATTTACCCAAGTTAAACGGCATTTGCCATTTTTCGGACCACTCTCCTATCCTACCTAGGTCCGCACGCAGTTCCTCGATCGCTTCGGGCGTCCCAAACATTGGCCCCAAGCTTGGTGTCATCAGCGAATTGGCGATCCGACTGACGATGCCACCGTCGATATCATTTATGTAAATGGTAAACAACAGTGGCCCCAAAACGGAACCCTGAGGAACCCCACTAGTGACCGAGGCCCAACCCGAAACTAGCCCCTTTAATTACCACCCTCTGCCGCCTATTCCTTAGCCAGTTTTCAATCCACCTACCTATTTCCCCACGATACCCAGCGCGCGCACTTTCGCCATTAGCCGGCGGTGAGGTACCTTATCAAAGGCTTTCTGAAAGTCGAGATAAAGTATATCAATCGCCCTACTCTTATCGTACTCACTCAAATGACGTGGAAAAACTCGAGCAAGTTGGTGAGACACGACCTATGCCGTCTAAACCCATGTTGGGAGTCCCCAAGCAGCTTGTAAGAATCAAATGGTCAACGATTCTATCAGCTATTATCCTTTCTAATAATTTACCTACAACTGAAGTGAGACTAATAGGACGATAGTTCCCTGGACTTTCGTGATCCCCTTTCTTAAAGATAGGGGTCACGTTGGCCTCTCTCCAGTCACAGGCACCGGCCCATATCCAACGATTTGTTGAAGACTGTAGCCAGGTGGGGAGCCACCTGGTCGCGCACTTCTCGCAAAACACTGGGGAGAAACTGGTCTGGCCCAGGAGCCTTAAACGCGCTCAGTTTGTCTATTCTATGAGCAAACGACGTCGCGGTACATCTAACACTATCCAGGTCAGCACCTTCGTGCCTCACAGCTGGCTCGGGGATGACGCGGGTATCCTCCCTGGTGAACACTCCCGCAAAGTACTCATTAAGCACCTTAGCGATGTCCGCGTCGGAGGTCCGCAGAACGCCGCTTCCGTCCTTTAAAGGACCTATCATGCTTCTAATAGGCTTTCTACTATTAACATAACTGAAGAACTCCTTAGGGTTCCTCTTGCAGAGGCTTGCCACCCCGTAGTTCTTCGTTACGTTTCGCTAGCCTAACCTTCGCCTTCACTTCCCTACACAGGCGGACATACGCTTCAGTGTTCGCGTGGGAACGATGGCCTTCGCCCTACTACACACTACTTTCCTATTCGGATAGCCGAAGCGATGCCACGATTGAACCACTTAGGCTGCGTTGAAGCAGGGGTGACCAGTTTTGAGGGTATGGCAGCAGACTGCAGCACATAAACTCATCCCGGAATGCACTCCACACTCCCTCAACATCGCCGCCAACCTCTAACCCATCTCTGCTACGCTATCCCTGAGGCTAACAAAGTTCGCCCGCCGGAGATCGAGCTTACTGCCTCTCGAGTTACTACGCTTCACCGAGGGACGCACACACGGAACCTAATAATACCGTGATCACTCCCGCCCAATGATTCGTCAACGGTGAGGCCAGTGACGAGGTTGTCTTCGGTCGTGAATACTAAGTCTAGAACGCTTTCGCCTCGTGTAGGCTCATTGACCCACTGAGTGAGGAAGTTACATCAGCAAAGTCAACTAGCCTCCTCCCTTCAGCATCGGCAGTCCTGTTTCAACTTTACGCCGCGACAGTGAAGTCTCCTAAAACTACACACACCCTATCCCTAGCAGGCTACTGAGTTCGGTGTACAGGGCTGTATCCTCCTCGAGGAGGAGATGCGGAGGTCTGTACACCAAGATTAACCTATAGTTCGTCCCTCCCACGTTCAGATCGACGCCAAGCAGCTCCCGTTCCGACCGGAACTGGCAGTCAACCGGACTCAACGTGTCTCTGACGTATATTAGTACCCCACCCCCCTCCCCACGGGTGCGGTCTTTGCGAAACATTCTATACCCGGGAATTTCGAACTCCCCAACGTAGTCCCTACGATCAGTATGAATCCAGGACTCGGTGATAGCAACGATATCCTGGTATTCTGATGCTAAGAGCGCCCGTAGCTCGCGAAACTTGTTCCTAATTGACCTAGCATTAAAAAGCATTGCACGGAGGGAGCCTTCCCTATTCTGACCGCCCCCTAGCACGACCCGTTTCCCGAACAGCCAAGGCTGTCGGGAGTTGAAGAGCCCCTCACTAACGAGGGGGCAACTTCCACAGGAGACTGAGCCCCCTCCAACGTAGGAGGAGGGTCACCCATCTGTACTTCGCCGCACCCTTCAGTCGAAGGTACGTCCGCCACCGGCTCATCCTCATCTCTCCCCGGTGGGGGCCCATCATCTCTCCCAGGACTCGACCTCACCATTCTGTATAGGTGCCGGTCGAGCAGCGCGCCTAGCACACCTTTACCCTTGTCATTGAGGTGGACACCATCCCTCCGGAGAGAAGAGAGAGAGAGAGAAGGAGAGAGAGAAGAGAGAGAAGAGAGTTACAAGGAAAAGAAGTACCTCAAAAGGCCTTGCGGCCCATACCGAGGAGGTACCAATGGCAACGGGTGCCAGGGAAAATTTGTCTTTCAACTATGCTAGCAGTAGTAGAAAACTGGATAGAAAAGTAGAAGGCTCTCTCCCCACCCTCCGTCCCTCCCTGCCAGAGGCAGGTACGGAAAAAGGTTGAAGAAAATACCTTGACCTGGAAAAGTAGCCAATGGAAATTTTACAGGAAAGTGGAGAATATATAAATAGTTCTATATTTAGCTTGCTCACAGAGACACCGAGCAAGCGAACTCCTGCAGAGTTTTCTGAGGTTTTAATCTTAAACTATGAGGTGTTCAGTACTTTGTCTAGCCTATTTTTAAACAGATTTACACTTTGACTGGAAACAACTCTGAGGGAAGTTGGTTCCAGATATTAACTATTTTATAGGAAAAAGAAATTTCCGCAGACTGAGGTCCTAAATGTCTTTACACACTCAAATAGTGTGCAAGATTTCGTCTACCTTTTCTTGAACTGATCCACAGAGGAAACTGTTCACAACTTCCGAAGGTAACCTGTTCCATGTGTCACAGATCTTATACGTAAAGTAATTCCCACACACACTAGTCCTAAACCGTTTCAAATCCAACTTCCAACCATTGTTGCGAGTTGGGTTATCATTTAAACTAAACATACTTCTAAAATCGACATCGTTGAACCCTCGTAAGAGCTTGAAAACCTCGATCAGTTGACCGCGCAGCCGTCCGAGTTTCAAGCGAAAACAAGTTCAGGGCGCGTAACCGTCGATTGTAGCCCATATGCCTAACGGAAGGGATTAACTTTGTGGCCCTCGCCTGCACTCGCTCCAGCCTCTCAATATCTTCCTGAGGGTGGGCGACCAGAACTGCACAGCATACTCCAGGTACGGCCGAACAAGGGAATTGTACAGTGAGAGCACAATCTCCTTTTCCGAAACTGAAATTGCCTCCTGATATAACCCAATAGTTTCTGGCTTTCTTTCCACCTCTTCACACTGTTTCGTAAACTTAAGGTCGCTGCTAATTAGCACACCAAGTCCTTTTCTAAATCAGTCACCTCGATATTACTGCCCAACATCGAGTAGTCCGACTTGGGATTGGCGTAGCCAATGTGCATCACTTTGCATTTACCCAAGTTAAACGGCATTTGCCATTTTCGGACCACTCTCCTATCCTACCTAGGTCCGCACGCAGTTCCTCGATCGCTTCGGGCGTCCCAACATTGGCCCCAAGCTTGGTGTCATCAGCGAATTTGGCGATCCGACTGACGATGCCACCGTCGATATCATTTATGTAAATGGTAAACAACAGTGGCCCCAAAACGGAACCTGAGGAACCCACTAGTGACCGAGGCCCAACCCGAACTAGCCCCTTTAATTACCACACTCTGCCGCCTATTCCTCAGCCAGTTTTCAATCCACCTACCTATTTCCCCACCGATACCCAGCGCGCGCACTTTCGCCATTAGCCGGCGGTGAGGTACCTTATCAAAGCTTTCGAAAGTCGAGATAAAGTATATCAATCGCCCTACTCTTATCGTACTCACTCAACATGACGTGGAAAAACTCGAGCAAGTTGGTGAGACACGACCTATGCCGTCTAAACCTATGTTGGGAGTCCCCAAGCAGCTTGTAGGAATCCAAATGGTCAACGATTCTATCAGCTATTATCCTTTCTAATAATTTACCTACAACTGAAGTGAGACTAATAGGACGATAGTTCCCTGGACTTTCGTGATCCCCTTTCTTAAAGATAGGGGTCACGTTGGCCTCCCTCCAGTCACCAGGCACCTGGCCCATCACCAACGATTTGTTGAAGACTGTAGCCAGGTGAGAGAGAGAGAGAGAAGAGAGGAAGAGAGGAGAGAGAGAGAGAGAAGAGAGAGAGAGAGAGAAAAGAGAGAGTTACAAGGAGTTACAAGGAAAAGAAGTACTCAAAAGGCCTTGCGGCCCATACCGAGGAGGTACCAATGGCAACGGGTGCCAGGGAAAATTTTGTCTTTGAACTATGCTAGCAGTAGTAGAAAACTGGATAGAAAGTAGAAGGCTCTCTCCACACCCTCCGCCCTCCCTGCCAGAGGCAGGTCGGAAAAAGGTTGAAGAAAATACCTTGACCCTGGAAAAGTAGCCAAGGAAATTTACAGGAAAGTGGAGAATATAAAATAGCTCTATATTTAGCTTGCTCACAGAGACCGAGCAAGCGAACTCCTGCAGAGGTTT
>JAJOZX010001255.1:325000-377500 GCA_023014485.1 Bathynomus jamesi
GAAGTCTCCTAAAACTACACACACCCTATCCCCTAGCAGGCTACTGAGTTCGGTGTACAGGGCTGTATCCTCCTCGAGGAGGAGATGCGGAGGTCTGTACACCAAGATTAACCTATAGTTCGTCCCTCCCACGTTCAGATCGACGCCAAGCAGCTCCCGTTCCGACCGGAACTGGCAGTCAACCGGACTCAACGTGTCTCTGACGTATATTAGTACCCCACCCCCTCCCCACGGGTGCGGTCTTTGCGAAACATTCTATACCCGGGAATTTCGAACTCCCCAACGTAGTCCCTACGATCAGTATGAATCCAGGACTCGGTGATAGCAACGATATCCTGGTATTCTGATGCTAAGAGCGCCCGTAGCTCGCAAAACTTGTTCCTAATTGACCTAGCATTAAAAAGCATTGCACGGAGGGAGCCTTCCCTATTCTGACCGCCCCCTAGCACGACCCGTTTCCCGAACAGCCAGGGCTGTCGGGAGTTGAAGAGCCCCTCACTAACGAGGGGGCAACTTCCGCAGGAGACTGAGCCCCCTCCAACGTAGGAGGAGGGTCACCCACCTGTACTTCGACGCACCCTTCAGTCGAAGGTACGTCCGCCACCGGCTCATCCTCATCTCTCCCCGGTGGGGGCCCATCATCTCTCCCGGACTCGACCTCACCATTCTGTATAGGTGCCGGTCGAGCAGCGCGCCTAGCACACCTTTACCCTTGTATTGAGGTGGACACCATCCCTCTGGTAAAGGTCCCACCTACCCGAAAATGCATCGAAGGGGTCAATAAACTTCACGCCCAGCGGAACGCACAAGTCTTGTACCCTCTCGTTGATGCCAATGACCTTACTGAGCGCGTGGTCACTGACATTCATTCGCGGTAAAATACCCATTAACATTCCCCTGTCTGTCTTCAGTTTTAGATCATCCGCAAGAGACATGATCTCGGTGATGATCCCTTCTGTAAGACCTACCCCACCGCCTTTGAGGAACAGGTCATTGCCACCAGCGTGGACAACGATCGCAGTCCTCCGACTAGCCACGCGCACCTTCTCTACCTCCTTCCTTAAGTGCGCCGTTCCCCGCCCAGGTAAGCACCTTACCTTCCTCCCATCCCGGTTTTGCAGAAACAAAGTACTTCTCCTGGCCCCTGATCTGCGAGTCCCCAATCAAAACGGTGTCTTCCTCCTTCGAGCACAGGAGACTAAAGCGGTTAGAGGTCTTGACAGGGACAACTGGGGTCTCAGGCTTCGGCTTCGCAGCCTTCTTGCCCGAGACCTTTCAAAACCCGTCGCCACCCAAACACGCAGTTACACCACCCGACCCACCCCGACAGGTAGCTACATCCTTCGGTTTCTTTGGGCCATCAGCAGGCCCCTTCCCACCCTTTTTCTTCATTGGCCCCTGCCCACCCTTCTCTATCGATCCCTTCCCACCCTTCTCTATCAGAGAGAGAGAGAGAGTTACAAGGAGTTACAAGGAAAAGAAGTACCTCAAAAGGCCTTGCGGCCCATACCGAGGAGGTACCAATGGCAACGGGTGCCAGGGAAAATTTTGTGAAAGTTTATTTTTCTTTCAACTATCCTAGCAGTAGTAGAAAACTGGATAGAAAAGTAGAAGGCTCTCTCCCCACCCTCCGCTCCCTCCCTGCCAGAGGCAGGTACGGAAAAAGGTTGAAGAAAATACCTTGACCCTGGAAAAGTAGCCAAGGAAATTTTACAGGAAAGTGGAGAATATATAAATAGCTCTATATTTAGCTTGCTCACAGAGACACCGAGCAAGCGAACTCCTGCAGAGTTTTCTGAGGTTTTAATCTTAAACTATGAGTGTGTTCTGTACTTTGTCTAGCCTATTTTTAAACAGATTTACACTTTGACTGGAAACATCCTCTGAGGGAAGTTGGTTCCAGATATCAACTATTTTACAGGAAAAGAAATTTCCGCAGACTGAGGTCCTAAATGTCTTTACACACTCAAATAGTGTGCAAGATTTCGTCTAACCTTTTCTTGAACTGATCCACAGAGGAACTGTTCACAACTTCCGAAGGTAACCTGTTCCATGTGTCAGAGATCTTATACGTAACGTAATTCCCACACACTAGTCCTAAACCGTTTCAAATCCAACTTCCAACCATTGTTGCGAGTTGGGTTATCATTTAAACTAAACATACTTCTAAAATCGACATCGTTGAACCCTCGTAAGAGCTTGAAAACCTCGATCAGTTGACCGCGCAGCCTCCGAGTTTCAAGCGAAAACAAGTTCAGGGCGCGTAACCGTCGATTGTAGCCCATATGCCTAACGGAGGGATTAACTTTGTGGCCCTCGCCTGCACTCGCTCCAGCCTCTCAATATCTTTCCTGAGGGTGGGCGACCAGAACTGCACAGCATACTCCAGGTACGGCCGAACAAGGAATTGTACAGTGAGAGCACAATCTCCTTGTTCCGAAACTGAAATTGCCTCCTGATATAACCCAATAGTTTCTGGGCTTTCTTTTCCATCTCTACACACTGTTTCGTAAACTTAAGGTCGCTGCTAATTAGCACACCCAAGTCCTTTTCTAAATCAGTCACCTCGATATTACTGCCCAACATCGAGTAGTCCGACTTGGGATTGGCGTAGCCAATGTGCATCACTTTGCATTTACCCAAGTTAAACGGCATTTGCCATTTTTCGGACCACTCTCCTATCCTACCTAGGTCCGCACGCAGTTCCTCGATCGCTTCGGGCGTCCCAACATTGGCCCCAAGCTTGGTGTCATCAGCGAATTTGGCGATCCGACTGACGATGCCACCGTCGATATCATTTATGTAAATGGTAAACAACAGTGGCCCCAAAACGGAACCCTGAGGAACCCCACTAGTGACCGAGGCCCAACCCGAACTAGCCCCTTTAATTACCACCCTCTGCCGCCTATTCCTTAGCCAGTTTTCAATCCACCTACCTATTTCCCCACCGATACCCAGCGCGCGCACTTTCGCCATTAGCCGGCGGTGAGGTACCTTATCAAAGGCTTTCTGAAAGTCGAGATAAAGTATATCAATCGCCCTACTCTTATCGTACTCACTCAACATGACGTGGAAAAACTCGAGCAAGTTGGTGAGACACGACCTATGCCGTCTAAACCCATGTTGGGAGTCCCCAAGCAGCTTGTAGGAATCCAAATGGTCAACGATTCTATCAGCTAGTATCCTTTCTAATAATTTACCTACAACTGAAGTGAGACTAATAGGACGGTAGTTCCCTGGACTTTCGTGATCCCCTTTCTTAAAGATAGGGGTCACGTTGGCCTCCCTCCAGTCACCAGGCACCTGGCCCATCTCCAACGATTTGTTGAAGACTGTAGCCAGGTGGGGAGCCACCTGGTCGCGCACTTCTCGCAAAACACTGGGGAGAAACTGGTCTGGCCCAGGAGCCTTAAACGCGCTCAGTTTGTATATTCCATGAGCAACGACTGTCGCGGTACATCTAACACTATCCAGGCCAGCACCTTCGTGCCTCACAGCTGGCTCGGGGATGACGCGGGTATCCTCCCTGGTGAACACTCCCGCAAAGTACTCATTAAGCACATTAGCGATGTCCGCGTCGGAGGTCCGCAGAACGCCGCTTCCGTCCTTTAGAGGACCTATCATGCTTCTAATGGGCTTTCTACTATTAACATAACTGAAGAACTCCTTAGGGTTCCCCTTGCAGATGCTTGCCACCCGTAGTTCTTCGTTACGTTTCGCTAGCCTAACCTTCGCCTTCACTTCTCTACACAGGCGGACATACGCTTCAGTGTTCTCGTGGGAACGATTGGCCTTCGCCCTCCTATACGCTACTTTCCTATTTCGGATAGCCGAAGCGATGCCGCGATTGAACCACTTAGGCTGCGTTGAAGCAGGGGTGAGAGAGAGAGAGAGAGAGGAAGAAGAAGAAGAAGAAGAAAGAAGAGAGAGAGAGAAGAGAGAGAGAGAGAGAGAGAGAGAGAGAGAGAGAGAGGAAGAAGAAGAAGAGAGTTACAAGGAGTTACAAGGAAAAGAAGTACCTCAAAAGGCCTTCCGGCCCATACCGAGGAGGTACCAATGGCAACGGGTGCCAGGGAAAATTTTGTCTTTCAACTATCCTAGCAGTAGTAGAAAACTGGATAGAAAAGTAGAAGGCTCTCTCCACCCTCCGCTCCCTCCCTGCCAGAGGCAGGTACGGAAAAAGGTTGAAGAAAATACCTTGACCCTGGAAAAGTAGCCAAGGAAATTTTACAGGAAAGTGGAGATATAAATAGCTCTATATTTAGCTTGCTCACAGAGACACTGAGCAAGCGAACTCCTGCAGAGTTTTCTGAGGTTTTAATCTTAAACTATGAGTGTGTCAGTACTTTGTCTAGCCTATTTTTAAACAGATTTACACTTTGACTGGAAACAACCTCTGAGGGAAGTTGGTTCCAGATATTAACTATTTTATAGGAAAAGAAATTTCCGCAGACTGAGGTCCTAAATGTCTTTACACACTCAAATAGTGAGAGAGATAGAGAGAGAAGGAGAGAGAGAGAGAAGAGAGAGAGAGAGAGAGAGAGAGAGAGAGAGAGAGAGAGAGAGAGAGAGAGAGAGAGAGTTACAAGGAGTTACAAGGAAAAGAAGTACCTCAAAAGGCCTTGCGGCCCATACCGAGGAGGTACGAATGGCAACGGGTGCCAGGGAAAATTTTGTGAAAGTTTATTTTTCTTTCAACTATCCTAGCAGTAGTAGAAAACTGGATAGAAAAGTAGAAGGCTCTCTCCCCACCCTCCGCTCCCTCCCTGCCAGAGGCAGGTACGGAAAAAGGTTGAAGAAAATACCTTGACCCTGGAAAAGTAGCCAAGGAAATTTTACAGGAAAGTGGAGAATATATAAATAGCTCTATATTTAGCTTGCTCACAGAGACCGAGCAAGCGAACTCCTGCAGAGTTTTCTGAGGTTTTAATCTTAAACTATGAGTGTGTTCAGTACTTTGTCTAGCCTATTTTTAAACAGATTTTCACTTTCACTGGAAACAACCTCTGAGGGAAGTTGGTTCCAGATATTAACTATTTTATAGGAAAAGAAATTTCCGCAGACTGAGGTCCTAAATGTCTTTACACACTCAAATAGTGAGAGAGAGAGAGAGAGAGAGAGAGAGAGAGAGGAGAGAGAGAGAGAGAGAGAGTTACAAGGAAAAGAAGGACCTCAAAAGGCCTTGCGGCCCATACCGAGGAGGTACCAATGGCAACGGGTGCCAGGGAAAATTTTGTCTTTCAACTATGCTAGCAGTAGTAGAAAACTGGATAGAAAAGTAGAAGGCTCTCTCCCCACCCTCCGCTCCCTCCCTGCCAGAGGCAGGTACGGAAAAAGGTTGAAGAAAATACCTTGACTCTGGAAAAGTAGCCAAGGAAATTTTACAGGAAAGTGGAGAATATATAAATAGCTCTATATTTAGCTTGCTCACAGAGTCACCGAGCAAGCGAACTCCTGCAGAGTTTTTTGAGGTTTTAATCTTAAACTATGAGTGTGTTCAGTACTTTGTCTAGCCTATTTTTAAGCAGATTTACACTTTGACTGGAAACACCCTCTGAGGGAAGTTGGTTCCAGATATTAACTATTTTATAGGAAAAGAAATTTCCGCAGACTGAGGTCCTAAATGTCTTTACACACTCAAATAGTGTGCAAGATTTCGTCTACCCTTTTCTTGAACTGATCCACAGAGGAACTGTTCACAACTTCCGAAGGTAACCTGTTCCATGTGTCACAGATCTTATACGTAAAGTAATTCCCACACACACTAGTCCTAAACCGTTTCAAATCCAACTTCCAACCATTGTTGCGAGTTGGGTTATCATTTAAACTAAACATACTTCTAAAATCGACATCGTTGAACCCTCGTAAGAGCTTGAAAACCTCGATCAGTTGACCGCGCAGCCTCCGAGTTTCAAGCGAAAACAAGTTCAGGGCGCGTAACCGTCGATTGTAGCCCATATGCCTAACGGAAGGGATTAACTTTGTGGCCCTCGCCTGCACTCGCTCCAGCCTCTCAATATCTTTCCTGAGGGTGGGCGACCAGAACTGCACAGCATACTCCAGGTACGGCCGAACAAGGGAATTGTACAGTGAGAGCACAATCTCCTTGTTCCGAAACTGAAATTGCCTCCTGATATAACCCAATAGTTTCTGGGCTTTCTTTTCCACCTACACACTGTTTCGTAAACTTAAGGTCGCTGCTAATTAGCACACCCAAGTCCTTTTCTAAATCAGTCACCTCGATATTACTGCCCAACATCGAGTAGTCCGACTTGGGATTGGCGTAGCCAATGTGCATCACTTTGCATTTACCCAAGTTAAACGGCATTTGCCATTTTTCGGACCACTCTCCTATCCTACCTAGGTCCGCACGCAGTTCCTCGATCGCTACGGGCGTCCCAACATTGGCCCCAAGCTTGGTGTCATCAGCGAATTTGGCGATCCGACTGACGATGCCACCGTCGATATCATTTATGTAAATGGTAAACAACAGTGGCCCCAAAACGGAACCCTGAGGAACCCCACTAGTGACAGAGGCCCACTCCGAACTAGCCCCTTTAATTACCACACTCTGCCGCCTATTCCTCAGTCAGTTTTCAATCCACCTACCTATTTCCCCACCGATACCCAGCGCGCGCACTTTCGCCATTAGCCGGCGGTGAGGTACCTTATCAAAGGCTTTCTGAAAGTCGAGATAAAGTATATCAATCGCCCTACTCTTATCGTACTCACTCAACATGACGTGGAAAAACTCGAGCAAGTTGGTGAGACACGACCTATGCCGTCTAAACCCATGTTGGGAGTCCCCAAGCAGCTTGTAGGAATCCAAATGGTCAACGATTCTATCAGCTATTATCCTTTCTAATAATTTACCTACTACTGAAGTGAGACTAATAGGACGATAGTTCCTGGACTTTCGTGATCCCCTTTCTTAAAGATAGGGGTCACGTTGGCCTCCCTCCAGTCACCAGCACCTGGCCCATCTCCAACGATTTGTTGAAGACTGTAGCCAGGGGGAGCCACCTGGTCGCGCACTTCTCGCAAAACACTGGGGAGAAACTGGTCTGGCCCAGGAGCCTTAAACGCGCTCAGTTTGTCTATTCTATCGGCAACGACTGTCGCGGTACATCTAACACTATCCAGGCCAGCACCTTCGTGCCTCACGCCTGGCTCGGGGATGACGCAGGTATCCTCCCTGGTGAACACTCCCTCAAAGTACTCATTAAGCACATTAGAAATTCCTTAGGGTTCCCCTTGCAGAGGCTTGCCACCCGTAGTTCTTCGTTACGTTTCGCTAGCCTAACCTTCGCCTTCACTTCCCTACACGGGCGGACATACGCTTCAGTGTTCTCGTGGGAACGATTGGCCTTCGCCCTCCTATACGCTACTTTCTTATTTCGGATAGCCGAAGCGATGCCACTGTAGTGAATACTCTTATTTTAGTTTCAAGTTAAATGTTAATTTTACCGTCTTGAATTTCGGAATAGCTATAAATTCATTTTAAATTAGTTACCCCTCATAATTCAATTGTGAACCACATTAATACTAATTTTATGTATATTGTATTATTTTATTGTATGTAATCATAATTAATTATATATCACAATTGTCAGTTAATTATTTATATTCAAATAATTATTTTAATCTAATACCATGTCCATTTTACAAATAAATAATAGAAATCCAAGGGTTATATTTTCCACCTTTGGTACTGTCGCAGTTTCGCCTAACGGACTCAATACGGCTAGTGAGATAATCACTGGTTGGCACTTAACCAGCGGCAGTGCTTATGGCTACATCATCCAGGTTAACCTATACCGGATAGATGCGCTACGGTCCCAAGCCGTAGCTTGCCTAGGCCCAACGACGACGACGAAAACCAACAATTGGTGACTCCGGAGTTGATTCCCCCCTTTTACCCGAACGACTAGGACTAGACTGTAATGTCGTTCGTGCCCATCACCCCCTTCACCCGAGCGACTAGGACCAGACTGTAACGTCGTTCGTGCCCACCCCCTTCACCCGAGCGACTAGGATTAGACTGTAATGTCGCTCGTGCCCTCTGCCCCTCACCCCTGCCGTGCGCTCTATGCCTGCGCTCGTCTCAACCTCCACTCCTTCGTTGGGAACTTGTCGTCTTGCTTGTACGTCAGCAAGCATAGGAGAAGATGCCTGACGACGCTGGTGCCATCTCCCACTTGAGCGTAAAGCTCCCCGTCTTCTGGCCGGGTGATCCATTTATTTGGTTCCACCAAGTGGAATCACAATTCAACTTGGGAAGGATCACCGCTAGCAGGACGAAATACGATCATGTTTTGTCCTCTCTACCAGCGAGCATCATCTCTGAAGTCCGTGACGTCATCGTGTCTACTTCCACGAGTGAGGACCCATACAACGATCTGAAGTCTGCCATCCTGTGCCGCACCACTGTCTCCGAGCGTGAGAAACTACATCAGTTAATCTCAAAAGAAGAACTTGGAGACCGTAAGCCCACTCAAATGCTGAGGGCTATGCAGTGCGCTCTAGGCGAACGCGCACAAACCTTCGATAAGGACATCTTTAGACAGTTGTTCTTGCAGAAACTTCCTCCATCAGCTCAGCGTGTCTTGGCCACTATGGATCCTGCTACTCCAGTTGATAAACTAGCAGAAACTGCCGACAAAGTAGTGGAGATTGACACAGCTCCGGTCAACAACGTGAACACACAATCGGAACTGGAGTTGAAAGTGGAAGAGTTAAGTCAACAACTCAACCACGTTTGTTCTCTGCTACAAAATCAACGGCAAAGAAGCCATTCTCGGTCAAGATTTACGAAGAGGCATCGTTCGAGTTCCGGGAAGATCTGCTTCTACCACTCGAAATTTGGAAAGAAGGCTAGGAAGTGCATCTCCCCTTGCAATTTTTCGTCGGAAAACCCCAGCAGCGAGTCCTAATGGCGTCTAGTACTCGCACTGCCAACCTGTTATTCATAAAGGACAGGAACTCTGGTGTCAATTTCTTGGTCGATACCGGAGCGTCAGTCAGTGTATTCCCTCAAAAATCTGGTCATACGCACTCGGAATCTCCGCCTCTATACGCTGCTAACGGTTCACGGATACCCACGTACGGTACTCAGTCGCGTGAACTAAACTTGGGCCTTCACCGATCCTTCAAGTGGATTTTCATCTGTGCTCAAGTGCAGCATCCCATAATCGGCGCTGACTTCCTCCAGCATTTCAAACTCCTGGTGGATCTTGACAAGCGACGCTTATGCGACCAGGCCACACTGCTTTCTGTTCTTGCCAAACAGGTTGCCCTTCCGGACGCCTCGAACTCTGCACTTTCCCTCGTTCCCCCTAATTCCATGTACCAGTGCCTTTTCCAGCGATATCCAGGAATTCTTCAACCGATGCAGATGGGTGATACCATTAAGCACACCATTACCCATCACATTACAACAAAAGGTCCCCCTGTGTTTGCAAAACCCAGACGTCTTGCCCCGGACAAACTGAAAGCTGCCAAATCGGAATTCCAGCTTATGATAGATCTTGGATAATAAGACCTTCCAAAAGCAGTTGGTCCTCTCCCCTACACCTGGTCCAGAAGAAGTCAGGAGACTGGAGACCATGTGGGGATTACCGGTTTTTGAATTCGACAACCATCCCAGACCGATATCCGGTACCAAATGTCCAAGACTTTACTTCTCTTCTCCACGGCAAATCTATCTTCAGTAAAATAGACCTCGTTAAGGCTTTCCACCACATTCCCGTAGAGCCTTCGGATATTCCCAAGACTGCAGTTTGTACACCATTTGGGTTATTCGAATTTGTGAAGATGCCGTTCGGGCTACGGAATGCTGCGCAAACCTTTCAGAGGTTTATAGATGAGGTCACCAGAGGCTTAGACTTTGTTTATGCCTACATCGATGATTTGCTTGTGGCCAGCTCAACGGAAGAGGAACATAAGGAACATCTTTCACTCCTCTTTCAACGCTTAGAACAATACGGTGTTACTATTAATGCATCTAAGTGTGTGTTTGCACAGCCAACCTTGGAATTTCTTGGTCACACGATTTCGCAGCACGGAATTACCCCCCTTCAGGACAAGTGTGAAGTGATAAAAAATTACCCAATGCCAAATAATCAGCGTGAGTTACGTCGGTTTCTAGGTTTGGTAAATTATTACCACAAGTTCATTAAAAACTGTGCCAGTGTTCTTGCTCCTCTACACGCTATGATCACACACAAACGCAAGGTAACGAAATTGGTATGGTGTAGCGATAGGTTACAGGCGTTCGACAATGCCAAAAATGCTATCAATAGTGCATTGTCTCTGTCATTTCCTATCAGTGATGCCCCCCTAACTCTGACGGTCGATGCCTCAGATGTTGCGATCGGTGGGGTGTTGGAACAAACCATTAACGGTCAACAAGCACCCATCGCGTTTTACTCGAAAAAGCTGCAGCCAGCCCAAACGCGTTATAGTGCTTTCGGACGTGAACTTCTTGCTATTTACTTAAACGTGAAGCATTTTCAACATTTCCTTGAAGGCCGAGAGTTTTGTGTTTTTACCGACCACAAACCTTTGGTCACTGTCTTCAATAAAAACAGCTGTAACCACTCTCCCAGAGTCATCAGGCAACTCGATTATATCTCGCAATTTACCACAGATATCCGCCACATCAAAGGTGTCTTGAACACTCCAGCGGATGCACTTTCAAGAATAGAGATTACTTCTGTTACCCTCAGCTCTACACTGTGGAATGCTATTGCACAGGATCAAGATAAGGATACGGAACTACAAGACCTGCTCAGAGAAGACTCCACTCACTCACTTTCCCTCAAGAAAATGAGTATGCCAGGATTGTCTGTGCCCCTCTATTGCGACGTATCAACAGCTGCTATTCGCCCTTATGTTCCTCCATGTCACAGACAAGCAGTCTTCATGGATCTTCATAAGCCCTCCCATCCTGGTATCCGAGCTTCGCAACACCTGGTTACCTCTCGCTTTGTTTGGCCCTCGATGCGGAAGGATGTCAAACATTGGACCAAAACGTGCCTTGCCTGCCAGCGTGCCAAAGTCCAAAGGCACACCAGGTCCCCCTTTGACGCATTTCCGCCCCCATCCCACGATTTGAGGTAATTCATGTAGACATTGTTGGCCCTCTTCCAGTGATTCAAGGCCAACGTTATCTGCTCACCTGTCTCGACCGCTTTTCCAGATGGCCTGAAGCCATCCCACTTCCTGATATCCAAGCGGACACTGTTGCAAGAGCCTTTCTTCATGGATGGGTATCAAGATTTGAATTGCCGACAAAAGTCATCACTGACCAAGGTCGCCAATTTGAGTCTTCGCTTTGGAAGAAGTTTACCAGCTTGTTGGGTACAGTACATGCGCATACCTGTGCGTATCATCCGCAAGCTAACGGCCTCGTCGAACGCTTCCATCGCCAGCTGAAGTCATCCCTTATGTGTCACGAAGACTCCCATTGGATGGATAAGCTTCCACTCGTGTTGCTTGGTATTCGCTCTGCATTTAAGAGTGATCTGAAGACTACAGCGGCTGAACTAGTCTATGGAACAACACTGCGGCTACCAGGTGGCTACTTCACTGCAGGGGATAAGTCATGTGATCCTACGGAATTCGCTCAAACACTTTCCTCTCACATGCAGTCCCTTCAGCCTGTTCCCCCTCGATTGACTAGCCAACAGAACATCTTTGTTTCCCCAGCCCTCCAATCTTGCACCCACGTTTTCGTTCGTGTACCTGTCCCAAAACGGCCTCTCCAATGTCCATATGACGGGCCCTATGAAGTTCTCCGACGTACGCGCAAATCATTTCTCATCCAGCGCGGTTCCAAGGTCGACAAGGTTTCTATCGATCGTCTTAAGCCTGCGTTTTTGGAATCAACCTTAAGTGAGGTACATGTAGCTACCAAAAAGGTCCCGGGGAAATCTGTGTCGTTCGGAACTCTTTGAACTTCCTCTCTGGTGGGGGAGTGTGTAGTGAATACTCTTATTTTAGTTTCAAGTTAAATGTTAATTTTACCGTCTTGAATTTCGGAATAGCTATAAATTCATTTTAAATTAGTTACCCCTCATAATTCAATTGTGAACCACATTAATACTAATTTTATGTATATTGTATTATTTTATTGTATGTAATCATAATTAATTATATATCACAATTGTCAGTTAATTATTTATATTCAAATAATTATTTTAATCTAATACCATGTCCATTTTACAAATAAATAATAGAAATCCAAGGGTTATATTTTCCACCTTTGGTACTGTCGCAGTTTCGCCTAACGGACTCAATACGGCTAGTGAGATAATCACTGGTTGGCACTTAACCAGCGGCAGTGCTTATGGCTACATCATCCAGGTTAACCTATACCGGATAGATGCGCTACGGTCCCAAGCCGTAGCTTGCCTAGCCCAACAACGACGACGACGTAAACCAACACCACGATTGAACCACTTAGGCTGCGTTGAAGCAGGGGTGACCGGTTTTGAGGGTATGGCAGCAGACTGCAGCACCATAAACTCATCCCGGAATGCACTCCACACTCCCTCAACATCGCCGCCAACCTCTAACCCCATCTCTGCTACGCTATCCCTGAGGCTAACAAAGTTCGCCCGCCGGAGATCGAGCTTACTGCCTCTCGAGTTACTACGCTTCACCCGAGGGACGCACACACGGAACCTAATAAGACCGTGATCACTCCCGCCCAACGATTCGTCAACGGTGAGGCCAGTGACGAGGTTGTCTTCGGTCGTGAATACTAAGTCTAGAACGCTTTCGCCTCGTGTAGGCTCGTTGACCCACTGAGTGAGGAAGTTCTCATCAGCAAAGTCAACTAGCCTCCTCCCTTCAGCATCGGCAGTCCTGTTTTCCACTTTATGCCGCGACAGTTGAAGTCTCCTAAAACTACACACACCCTATCCCCTAGCAGGCTACTGAGTTCGGTGTACAGGGCTGTATCGTCCTCGAGGAGGAGATGCGGAGGTCTGTACACCAAGATTAACCTATAGTTCGTCCCTCCCACGTTCAGATCGACGCCAAGCAGCTCCCGTTCCGACCGGAACTGGCAGTCAACCGGACTCAACGTGTCTCTGACGTATATTAGTACCCCACCCCCCTCCCCACGGGTGCGGTCTTTGCGAAACATTCTATACCCGGGAATTTCGAACTCCCCAACGTAGTCCCTACGATCAGTATGAATCCAGGACTCGGTGATAGCAACGATATCCTGGTATTCTGATGCTAAGAGCGCCCGTAGCTCGCAAAACTTGTTCCTAATTGACCTAGCATTAAAAAGCATTGCACGGAGGGAGCCTTCCCTATTCTGACCACCCCCTAGCACGACCCGTTTCCCGAACAGCCAGGGCTGTCGGGAGTTGAAGAGCCCCTCACTAACGAGGGGACAAACTCCGCAGGAGCCTGAGTCCCCTCCAACGTGGAAGGAGAGTCACTACCTGCTGTTGGAGGGTGACTACCTGCTGGGGGAGGGTGACTACCTGCTGGGGGAGGGTGACTAACTGCTGGGGGAGGGTGACTAACTGCTGGGGGAGGGTGACTAACTGCTGGGGGAGTAGGTTTAACTGTTTGGGAAGCAGGATCAATTACTGGTTTGGGGGGTCCTAGTTTAAAAAGATTATACAAATTAATGTTCAGTAAATCACCATACTTCTTTTTCCCCTTCTGGTTAAAATGTATCCCGTCCGAACCAAAGTATTCCCCATTTCCGTAGAATGTAGGCCAAAAATCGACAAACTTTAGGCCTTTTTCCTCACACATGCGTTTAACTCTTTTATTTATGCTAATGGCTTTACTTAGAGTATAATCACTAGCACGCATTCGAGGGAGAATTCCTACGACCATACCCATGTCTGTCCTATCCCTAACCTTGTCAGTTAGGTTCTTAAATTCTTTTATAATGGGCTCTGTCTGCCCTCCTGTCCCTCCCAGAAAAACGTCATTGCCACCAACATGGACAATGATAGGGCAACTCCTATTCTTGATATTAATTTTGCCTAATTCCCTATTAATTATCTGGCTTGTGGCACCCGGAAAACATCGGAGTTTTCTCTTGGTCACCCGTCTTGCTCCGAAAAAGTCCCCTTGATTCCTTAGCATAGAATCCCCAATTAAAAAGGATTCATCCTCCCCATCAGGAAGTAAGTGAAACTTATTTTTGATGGTAATGGGTTCCAAATCCTTATGTTTTGGTTTTGGTTTGGAGGGTCTTTTATTTTTTACCAATTTGAATTCTTGTTCCTCCGTTCTATTTTCCGGAATAGTCACAGTGTTTTCCAAGCGTGCCACGCTTTGTTCTAGATGCTTAATCTTACAGTTTAAATCTGCTGGTGTGTTTTTAGTTTGATCTTGTCCACTGGGTTGGATTTCCAGTGCGACGACCCTAGCTTCAAGCTTTTTTACTAATTCCTTTAGCTCTTTAACTTCCTTTTCGTGGTTGTCTCTAAGCTTTTTTACTAATTCATTTAGCTCTTTAACTTCCTTTTCGTGGTTGTCTCTAAGTTTACAAAACAAACATACACTAAGGGATGTGATATCGCTGATACTACCTTCAGGGAAGTCAACGCACCAATGATTAACTTTTCATTTAAAGCATTCTGCTTTCAATTTAGCTGGCCCTGCCATATTTTCTCTCTTTTTTTTTTTTTTCTGAATACTCTGAATAAGATAAAGCGTTCTAGCAATGAAAACTATCAAAAACGTTCTGACCAGTATATAAAAAAGGGGGTGGGGGTGAATTCAGCCCGCGTGTAGACGCATCCACCTACTTGCAAGTGACGTTAGGCCTGTTCAAAAATCAACTTTTTCTTATTTTCATAGGTTTCTGTACATTTTCCCATGCCTTTTGACCTGAAAAAGCCGAAAATCACAACTATTTTGACCTAGGATGTTGGGAAGCATTGCCGCATGGAGCTTTAAATTTTCTGCCTTGAAATCGGCCAAAGCGCCAATTCCGGGGTCCCTTGAATTATGTTTTGCACTTTAACTTTTGATCTAAACAAGATAGAGCAACAAATTAGGTATCAAATGAAAGAGCATAAAATTAATAAATAATAATATTAATAATAATAATAATAATAATAAATAAATAATAATTATTAATAATAATAATAATAATAATAATATAATAATAATTATCTATCATTTTTCAGGAAACAACAGAAACTCAATCAGAATCTAGAAAACCATCTACAAGTTACAACTTCACAATGGCATTAAGCAAAGAGCTGAGGGAGCTCCGTGGGCGCACAGTTGATATCTCAGAACATCCACGTACTGTCCACAGGCAGGTGTCAACTGGGCCATCTACCAGATCTCTCACTGAAACTTTCCTGGTTGGATACCCTTCAGCTTTTATCAGTGGTTCTTAGCTTCCCACCAACAGACAGGCGTTCCAGTATTTCCTTAATCTTCAGAATTTACCGGAAAATGCAGGGAGGCCCATGGTTCAAGACCTTGCATATGAAACAGTTGAATCTATCATCCCATTCTGGCAGATGGCTAGGATCAAGACAATGACCAAGTACAACGCAATGAAGCTCTTCATGAAACTACATGAGAAACATCGTGCTCTGGTGAAAAGCAAAGGAAGAGCAAGTAACCCTGGAGGAAAAAGAGGAGCATTTGTGCTGGAATTAGACAGCCTGTTCGATATAGGAGCTCCAGATGCAATCCAGGAAATACAGAACAACAGACTGTTATCCAGAGAGAAGAAAGATGAGGATATCAGGTTCTACGAAGACCAAAAGACTGAGAGGAAAGGTCATATGTCTGGTCATGACAAGATTTTTGAGACAAGATCCCTGCAGCAAGCAGCGAGGAATGAAAGACTGCAGCATAGACAAGAACAAGGTAAAACTAATTACTTTGAACGTCACAAAAAGTTTTAAGTTTTACTCCATTGCGATATTTAGCATGTACTTAACAATTACTCTCTTAACATGTACTATTTTACAGCTGCAGCAGAACAAGAGGCAGTTGTTCATGTGGATGACATTACCTGGGGTGACTCAACTGACAACGACGCTAACACAGAGGACATGGATTACCATCAGCCTCGTCCTGGATGTTCTCACCATCAAGACACTGTGACTAGTGTGACTTTGACGTTTCCAAGGAAGGTCATGGAATGTGATGTCATCTGCAATACAGCTGATCGTCTTGGTTTATCAGACAATCAAGTTACTGCCATGGTTTCTGCCACCTTGAAAGCTGGAGGGGCTGATCTGGATAACTTCGTCATCTCAACCTCAACAACACGTCGCAACAGAATGCTGTCCAGGTATAATATCAGCCAGAGTCACATGTCCAAGTTTTGTGAAAACCCCCCACAGTACGCTGCCTTACACTGGGATGGAAAGTTGCTCAAAGATGTCTTGGGCAGTGAACCTGGAAGTACCTCAGAGACTTTAGCTGTGCTAGTGTCTGGTCCACCTTCATACACTGAAGGAAAGTTATTGGGAGTACCTGTCATCGACAATTCTTCTGGCACAGCTCAGGCTGAGGCTTCAATGGATTTACTGGAGACATGGGAACTTACGGATAATGTTACTGCCCTTGTTTTTGACACTACATCCAGTAACAGTGGAGTTCACAGAGGAGCTGCCAAACTGCTAGAGAAAATGCTGAACAAAAAGGTGTTTTATCTGGCCTGTCGACATCACATCCTGGAAATCCTAGTAGGAGCAGTTTGGGAGAAGCTGTTTGGGAAGGTGAAGGGGCCAGATAATCCCTGGTTTGAGCATCTGAAGGATGTTTGGACGGACTTGTCCAAGGAAAACCCAAAGATGCTGGCTATCAACAGCAAATGGCTGAAGGAAAAGAAGAAGAACAGTGAAGAAATACTCCAAGACATTCTAACAGCAGAAAAGCTTCCAAGAGCCGACTACAGGGAAATGGCTGAACTGACAGTCATTGTTCTTGGAGGAACGCCGCCTCGAGGTATTAACTGGAGTCGACCAGGCGCCATTCATCAGGCCAGATGGATGGCCAGAAACCTGTACTCCATGAAAATGCTGATGTTTGCAGATCAACTTGAGTACGACGAAGACACTGTATCAAAGCTGGAAAGTCTCAACACCTTCCTTGCGCTGTTCTACATTCCTGTATGGATGATGTCAATGTCTGCTGCAGATGCTCCCGTGAATGATCTAAGTCTAATCCAGGACATGTTGAAGTACAAGAAAACTGACCCAGAGCTTGCTGATGCAGTACTTAATAAGATGGAAAACCACAAATGGTACCTGACGCAGGAAGTCGTGCCATTTGCCCTGTTCAGCAGTAGATTGAGTGACACATTGAAGCACGACATTGCTGCCCAGTTACATGCCACTGAGAAGCCAGACAGCTTCAGAACAGGAAAGCCTCTATTCCAGAGAGTCACAGCTAAGACCACCCTGGTTGATCTCATTGGCCCAGAATCACATTTCCTGCTGGACACACTGAACATTGGATCCGAGTGGCTTCTGGAACCTGTCACGTCTTGGCCACAGAATGAGGACTACAGAAAAGCGTTGGACTATGTTAAGAATCTGAAAGCGGTGAATGACATTGCTGAACGTGGTGTCAAGATGATGAGCGACTTTGCAAATGTCATAACAACAGATGCCAAGCAAAGGGACTATCTCCTTCAAGCTGTGGAGTTCAACAGACGCCGCTTTGACAGCTTCAAGAAACAAACTCTCAACAACTGACTGTGTAAATGTCATTATGAAATTAATCATCATGTAATGCTTTCACTTCTTCATCGATTAGACTTGTGACAAAATGTTAATCTCAAATTTGTGTCATGAATAAGGCGCCTTGTCTGCCTTGAGTGTGAGAAAACGAATTTTGTGATATTTCTGAAATCTTTGTATGTACCAATGTGCCATTTCTTGTTCCAAGACTATCATAATTGTATAAGTTAGAAAGAGGATTAAAAACACTTTAATTTGGTGCCTATTTTGTTGCTCTATCTTGTTTAGATAAAAAGTTATAGTGCAAAACATGATTCAAGGGACCCCGGAACTGGTGCTTTTGGCCGATTTCAAGGCAGAAAACTTAAAGCTCCATGCGGCAATGCTTCCCAACAACCTAGGTCAAAATGGTTGTGATTTTCGGCCTTTTCAGGTCAAAAAGCATGGGAAAAAGTACAGAAACCTATGAAAATAAGAAAAAGTTGATTTTTGAACAGGGCTAAAGTGACGTTCATCCCTTCCAGAAGACTACACCTCTCGCTGCTGCCGCACCGACCAAAGGTCTCCCCAGGGCCGGACAATCCCAAACGTGTCGCAGCTACCAACTGACAAACACTCGCGACGCAGGCATCACGGATTTTCCGCCAGGAGCGCCAGCGAGATGCAGCCCCTTACTAAGTCTTACTAGTCACTCACAAGCGGCCAAACTCTTAGAATCCAGTGTTCAAGGGATATCCCACCAGACCCAGAGTCTACGCCCGAGACTTTACGCTGGCCTGGCAGCCAGCTGGGCAGTAAAGCTCTCTCACCTCAGAGCAGTACAGCGAAGCACCATCAATTGGTCACCAAAGAACGGTCGCAGGGGGCTCGTCAGGCCATTACGCGTTAGGAATGGAGAGGAGAGAGAGAGAGAGAGAGGAGAGAGAGAGAGAGAGAGAGAGGAGAGAGAGAGAGGAGAGAGAGAGAGAGAGAGAGAGAGAGGAGAGAGAGTTACAAGGAGTTACAAGGAGAAGAGGAAGCCTCGAAGACCTTTCGGTCCACTCTCGGAGGTTTCTGTTATTAAAAGTTTATTTTTGTTTCAACTATCCTAATAGTAGTAGAAAACTGGATAGAAAAGTAGAAGGCTCTCTCCCCACCCTCCGCTCCCTTACTGCCAGAGGCAGGTACGGAAAAAGGTTGAAGAAAATACCTTGACCCTGGAAAAGTAGCCAAGGAAATTTTACAGGAAAGTGGAGAATATATAAATACCTCTATATTTAGCTTGCTCACAGAGACACCGTGCAAGCGAACTCCTGCATAGTTTTCTGAGGTTTTAATCTTAAACTATGAGTGTGTTCAGTACTTTGTCTAGCCTATTTTTAAACACATTTACACTTTGACTGGAAACAACCTCTGAGGGAAGTTGGTTCCAGATATTAACTATTTTATAGGAAAAGAAATTTCCGCAGACAGAGGTCCTAAATGTCTTTAGTTCCAGTTTAAACCCATTATTTCTTGTCGGATTGGCATTAAGTGAGAATAAGTTTCTGTAATCTACCCTGTCTATTCCTTTGAGCATCTTGAAGACTTGAATAAGCTGACCCCGCAACCTCCTCATCTCTAAGCTAAACAGATTTAGGCTCTCCAATCTCCGTTGGTAGCTTTGCATTCTCATTGAAGGGATCAATTTTGTAGCCCTTGCTTGTACTCTTTCTAACCTTTGTATGTCCTTCCTGAGGGATGAAGACCAAAACTGCGCACAGTATTCCAGTTGAGGTCTGACTAGAGAATTATAAAGACACATTACAGTCTCCTTGTTCCGAAACTGGAACTGTCTTTTAATATCACCTAATAATTTTAAGGCCCTCTTTTCGACTTCTGCACAGTGCTTCGACGGTTTCAGATCGTTGCTGATATAGACTCCTAAGTCTTTCTCTAGATCGGTCTCAGTCAAGTTCCTTCCCAAGAGAGAGTAATCGGTCTTCGGGTTTTTATAACCTATGTGCATTACCTTACATTTGTCCAAGTTGAATGGCATCTGCCAAGTAGCAGACCATTCGCCCAACCTGTCAAGATCGTTCTGAAGCATTCTTACGCCCTCCTCAGTACCTACACTACTTCCTAATTTCGTATCGTCTGCAAATTTGGAGATTGCACTTAGAAGCCCGATGTCTATATCGTTAATATAGATGATAAAAAGTAAAGGACCCAGAACGGAACCCTGTGGGACACCACTCGTGACGGGCGCCCACTCCGAAGCCACTCCATTTATTACCACTCTCTGCTTTCTATCTTTTAACCAATCCTCAATCCAGTTGGAAACGAGCCCGGTGATTCCTAGTCCTTTGACTTTAGCTATCAATCTAGCGTGAGGGACTTTGTCAAAGGCGTTTTGAAAGTCGAGATACACTATATCTATTGCACTACTTGCATCGTACAGTGTATGCATATTATGGAAAAACTCTAACAGGTTTGTCAGACAGGATTTATGTCGCCTAAATCCATGTTGAGAATAAAAAATTAGATTGTTAGATTCAAGGTGATACACAATACGTTTTGTACTGATGGATTCCAACAGTTTGCCGACAACTGATGTTAAACTGATCGGGCGATAATTACAAGGATTTTCCCTATCACCCTTTTTAAAGATTGGTTTTACATTTGCTAACCCTTGGAAGAAATAAGTCGGGGCCAGGTGATTTGTATTTGTTCATCTTATCAATTAATTGCTGTACCTCATTTCTCGTAAAACTTATGGTCTCTACGGGCTGGTCACCGTCATATGTAATCCGAGGACTTGGCACTTCTATTGTGTCTTCCTCCGTGAAGACTGTAACGAAGAACTCGTTTAACATATTAGCTATATCTTTATCACCGAATTGCAGTACGCCATTTTTATCTTTTAAGGGTCCTACAGAATTTTTAATTGGCTTTCTGCTATTAACATGGGCAAAAAATTCTTTAGGGTTAACTTTACAGAGTGAGGCAACTCTAGCTTCTTCATCACGTTTGGCTGATCTAATTAAGGACTTAACCCCTCCTACGTAGGGTTATAGAGTTTTCTGAATTAGTGTGGTTGAAATGCGACTTAAGTAGTTTGTAGGCTCTATTTCTTCCCGTAATAGCCCTCCTAATTTCGTTGTTAAACCATTTCGGTGACTTTGTTGACAAGGAAACCATTTTAGTGGGTATAAAAGTGTTCTGTAATATTCTAAATTGATCCCTATATGAGCTTCAGGTGACACTGACATCCTCACTTATTAGAACTTCAAGTGTGTCTAAACTACTTCGGAAGCTTTCAAAATTTGCTCTCGAGAAATCCAGTCTTTCACGAGTCTTTTCGCGTGTATTAACTGGAACCCTTAGGTCAAACCTAATCAAATTATGATCGCTGTTACTTAAATTTTCACCAATAGTCAGGTTTGAGACTAGGTCATCTTCGTTCGTGAATATGAGGTCTAGTTTATTATTACCCCTGGAAGGCCCGTCAACCCATTGACGTAATAAGTTATCATCGGCAAATTCCAACAGTCTTGAGCCCTCAGCATCAGCTGTTTTGTTTTCCCAACTTACATTACCACAATTAAAATCACCAAAAATCACACTGATCTTATTATTCACTATTCTGCTTAATTTGTTATACAAGTTTATATCCTTATCAACGGGGTAGTGAGGTGGTCTATATACTAGAAGTAGCTGCACTACTTTATTATTTAGGTTTAGATCAATTCCCAACATTTCATGAACAGATACGATATTACTGTTTACCGGGTGCAGGGAGTCCCGAGCAAACAAAAGTACACCGCCGCCTTCCCTTCCGTTCCTATCTTTGTGAAACATTTTGTAACCTACCATTTCAAATTCTCCTACAAAATCCCTTGATTCAGAATGAATCCAGGATTCCGTTATTCCGATGATATCAAAGTTCTCAGTTTTGACAAGCGCTATAAATTCCATTAGTTTGTTTCTAATCGACCTAGCATTGAAGAGCACAGTTTTGAGTGATTTTAAGTTGTGTTTTTTCCTAACTGGCCTGAGTCGTTTCCCGACGCAGTTGAACTAACTACTGGGGGAGGGGGACTAACTACTGAGGGAGGGGGACTAACTACTGGGGGAGGGGGACTACCTGCTGTTGGAGGGGAACTACCTGCTGTTGGAGGGGGACTACCTGCTGGGGGAGGGGGACTAATTGCTGTTGGAGGGGGACTAACTGCTGTTGGAGGGGGACTAACTGCTGTTGGAGGGGGACTAACTGCTGGGGGATGGGGGGAGGGGGACTAACTGCTGGGGGAGGGGGACTAACTGATGGGGGAGTAGGTTTAACTGTTTGGGGAGCAGGATCAATTACTGGTTTGGGGGGTCCTTCTTTAAAAAGATTATATAAATTAATGTTCAGTAAATCACCATCTTCTTTTTCCCCTTCTGGTTAAAATGTATCCCGTACGAACCAAAGTATTCCCCATTTCCGTAGAATGTAGGCCAAAAATCGACAAACTTTAGGCCTTTTTCATCACACATGCGTTTAACTCTTTTATTTATGCTAATGGCTTTACTTAGAGTATAGTCACTAGCACGCAATCGAGGGAGAATTCCTACGACCATACCCATGTCTGTCCTATCCCTAAACTTGTCAGTTAGGTTCTTGAATTCTTTTATAATGGGCTCTGTCTGCCCTCCTGTCCCTCCCAGAAAAACGTCATTGCCACCAACATGGACAATGATAGGGCAACTCTTATTCTTGATATTAATTTTGCCTAATTCCCTATTAATTATCTGGCTTGAGGCACCCGGAAAACATCGGAGTTTTCTCTTGGTCGCCCGTCTTGCTCCGAAAAAGTCCCCTTGATTCCTTACCATAGAATCCCCAATTAAAAAGGATTCATCCTCCTCATCAGCAAGTAAGTGAAACTTATTTTTGATGGTAATGGGTTCCGAATCCTAATGTTTTGGTTTTGGTTTGGAGGGTCTTTTATTTTTTACCAATTTGAATTCTTGTTCCTCCGTTCTATTTTCCGGAATAGTCACCGTGTTTTCCAAGCGTGCCACGCTTTGTTCTAGATGCTTAATCTTACAGTTTAAATCTGCTGGTGTGTTTTTAGTTTGATCTTGTCCACTGGGTTGGATTTCCAGTGCGACGACCCTAGCTTCAAGCTTTTTTACTAATTCCTTTAGCTCTTTAACTTCCTTTTCGTGGTTCTCTATAAGTTTACAAAACAAACATACACTAAGGGATGTGATATCGCTGATACTACCTTCAGGGAAGTCAACGCACCAATGATTAACTTTACATTTAAAGCATTCTGCTTTCAATTTAGCCGGCCCTGCCATATTTTCTCTTTTTTTTTTTCTGAATACTCTGAATAAGATAAAGCGTTCTAGCAATGAAAACTATCAAAAACGTTCTGACCAGTATATATAAAAGGGGGGAGGGGTGAATTCATCCCGCGCGTAGACGCATCCACCTACTTGCAAGTGACGTTCATCCCTTCCAGAAGACTACACCTCTCGCTGCTGCCGCACCGCACCGACAAAGGTCTCCCCAGGGCCGGACAATCCCAAACGTGTCGCAGCTACCAACTGACAAACACTCGCGACGCAGGCATAACGGATTTCCCGCCAGGAGCGACAGCGAGATGCAGCCCCTTACTAAGTCTTACTAGTCACTCACAAGGGGCCAGACTCTTAGAATCCAGTGTTCAAGGGATATCCCACCAGACCCAGAGGCTACGCCCGAGACTTTACACTGGCCTGGCAGCCAGCTGGGCAGTAAAGCTCTCTCACCTCAGAGCAGTACAGCCAAGCACCATCAATTGGTCACCAAAGAACGGTCGCAGGGGGCTGGTCAGGCCATTATGCTTTAGAAATGGGCTTAACAGGGCACTAGCCACACTCCATTCATCGCGCCCCTACGCCTCGGACCCCTCCATCCCAGTCTCTCATAACCTACGAGCGTTAAATGGTGTTATTTATAGAGGTTCCAAAGCCTCTCTTCCCACGCATGAGGTAGCAGTAGGGTCCTAATAGTAAAAAGAGAAAAATACTTAATACTAAAAAAAAAGGTGTTTTTCTTTTTCAGTCAGAGGAGAACATCCGTAATGTAAGCTAAAAGGACAGAGTAGGGATGGGATGGGGTCCTAGTAACCCACGGGACAGGATTGTACAACATACTTTACCCGCCCTCCCGAAAGAGAGAGAGAGAACCTAAAGGAACTGGCAGCCAATTTCTCTAGAATCCCACGACTCGGTACCGGAGTGCTGTCACACACCAAGTATAAAGTTTACAACATCCAGAAGAAATGTCATAACCTTTATACCCCCTTCTAATGGGCTTTCTACTATTAACATAACTGAAGAACTCCTTAGGGTTCCCCTTGCAGAGGCTTGCCACCCGTAGTTCTTCGTTACGTTTCGCTAGCCTAACCTTCGCCTTCACTTCCCTACACAGGCGGACATACGCTTCAGTGTTCTCATGGGAACGATTGGCCTTCGCCCTCCTATACGCTACTTTCCTATTTCGGATAGACGAAGCGATGTCACGATTGAACCACTTAGGCTGCGTTGAAGCAGGGGTGACCGGTTTTGAGGGTATGGCAGCAGACTGCAGCACCATAAACTCGTCCCGGAATGCACTCCACACTCCCTCAACATCGCCGCCAACCTCTAACCCTATCTCTCCTACGCTATCCCTGAGGCTAACGAAGTTCGCCCGCCGATGATCGAGCTTATTGCCTCTCGAGTTACTACGCTTCACCCGAGGGACGCACACACGGAACCTAATAAGACCGTGATCACTCCCGCTCAACGATTCGTCAACGGTGAGGGCAGTGACGAGGTTGTCCTCGGTCGTGAATACTAAATTTAGAAAGCTTTCGCATCGTGTAGGCTCGTTGACCCACTGAATGAGGAAGTTCTCATCAGCAAAGTAAACTAGACTCCTCCCTTCAGCATCAGCAGTCCTGTTTTCCTACTTTATGCCGCGACAGTTGAAGTCTCCTAAAACTACACACACCCTATCCCCTAGCAGGTTACTGATTTCGGTGTAGAGGGCTGTATGCTCCTCGAGGAGGAGATGCGGAGGTCTGTACACCAAGATTAAACTATAGCTCGTCCCTCCCACGTTCAGATCGACGCCAAGCAACTCCCTAATTTCGTATCGTCTGCAAATATGGAGAGAGAGAGAGAGAGAGAGAGAGAGAGAGAGAGAGAGAGAGAGAGAGAGAGAGTTACAAGGAGTTACAAGGAAAACAAGTACCTCAAAAGGCCTTACGGCCCATACCGAGGAGGTACCAATGGCAACGGGTGCCAGGGAAAATTTTGTACACACTCAAATAGTGTGCAAGATTTGGTCTAACCTTTTCTTGAACTGATCCACAGAGGAACTGTTCACAACCTCCGAAGGTAACCTGTTCCACGTGTCACAGATCTTATGTAAAGTAATTCCCACACACTAGTCCTAAACCGTTTCAAATCCAACTTCCAACCATTGTTGCGAGTTGGGTTATCATTTAAACTAAACATACTTCTAAAATCGACATCGTTCAACCCACGTAAGAGCTTGAAAACCTCGATCAGTTGACCTCGCAGCCTCCGAGTTTCAAGCGAAAACAAGTTCAGGGCGCGTAACCGTCGATTGTAGCCCATATGCCTAACGGAAGGGATTAACTTTGTGGCCCTCACCTGCACTCGCTCCAGCCTCTCAATATCTTTCCTGAGGGTGGGCGATCAGAACTGCACAGCATACTCCAGGTGCGGCCGAACAAGGGAATTGTACAGTGAGAGCACAATCTCCTTGTTCCGAAACTGAAATTGCCTCCTGATATAACCCAATAGTTTCTGGGCTTTCTTTTCCACCTCTACACACTGTTTCATAAACTTAAGGTCGCTGCTAATTAGCACACCCAAGTCCTTTTCTAAATCAGTCACCTCGATATTACTACCCAACATCGAGTAGTCCGACTTGGGATTGGCGTAGCCAATGTGCATCACTTTGCATTACCCAAGTTAAACGGCATTTGCCATTTTTTGGACCACTCTCCTATCCTACCTAGGTCCGCACGCAGTTGCTCGATCGCTTCGGGCGTCCCAACATTGGCCCCAAGCTTGGTGTCATCAGCGAATTTGGCGATCGACTGACGATGCCACCGTCGATATCATTTATGTAAATGATAAAAAACAGTGGCCCCAAAACGGAACCCTGAGGAACCCCACTAGTGACCGAGGCCCACCCCGAACTAGCCCCTTTAATTACAACCCTCTGCCGCCTATTACTCAGCCAGTTTTCAATCCACCTACCTATTTCCCCACCGATACCCAGCGCGCGCACTTTCGCCATTAGCCGGCGTGAGGTACCTTATCAAAGGCTTTCTGAAAGTCGAGATAAAGTATACAATCGCCCTACTCTTATCATACTCACTCAACATGATGTGGAAAAACTCGAGCAAGTTGGTGAGACACGACCTATCCGTCTAAACCCATGTTGGGAGTCCCCAAGCAGCTTGTAGGAATCCAAATGGTCAACGATCCTATCAGCTATTTCCCTTCTAATAATTTACCTACAACTGAAGTGAGACTAATGGGACGATAGTTCCCTGGACTTTCATGATCCCCTTTCTTAAAGATAGGGGTCACGTTGGCTTCCCTCCAGTCACCAGGCACCTGGCCCATCTCCAACGATTTGTTGAAGACTGTAGCCAGGTGGGGAGCCACTGGTCGCGCACTTCTCGCAACACTGGGGAGAAACTTCTGGCCCAGGAGCCTTAACGCGCTCAGTTTGTCTATTCTATCGGCAACGACTGTCGCGGTACATCTAACACTATCCAGGCCAGCACCTTCGTGCCTCACGCCTGGCTCGGGGATGACGCGGGTATCCTCCCTGGTGAACACTCCCGCAAAGTACTCATTAAGCACATTGGCGATGTCCGCGTCGGAGGTCCGCAGAACGCCGCTTCCGTCCTTTAACGGACCTATCATGCTTCTAATGGGCTTTCTACTATTAACATAACTGAAGAACTCCTTAGGGTTCCCCTTGCAGAGGCTTGCCACCCGTAGTTCTTCGTTACGTTTCGCTAGTCTAACCTTCGCCTTCACTTCCCTACACAGGCGGACATACGCTTCAGTGTTCTCGTGGGAACGATTGGCCTTCGCCCTCCTATACGCTACTTTCCTATTTCGGATAGCCAAGCGATGTCACGATTGAACCACTTAGGCTGCGTTGAAGCAGGTGTGACCGGTTTTGAGGGTATGGCAGCAGACTGCAGCACCATAAACTCGTCCCGGAATGCACTCCACACCCGCTCAACATCGCCGCCGACCTCTAACCCCATCTCACCTACGCTATCCCTGAGGCTAACAAAGTCCGCCCGCCGGAGATCGAGCTTACTGCCTCTCGAGTTACTACGCTTCACCCGAGGGACGCGCATACGGAACCTAATCAGACCGTGATCACTCCCCGCCCAACGATTCGTCAACGGTGAGGCCAGTGACGAGGTTGTCTTCGGTCGTGAATACTAAGTCTAGAACGCTTTCGCCTCGTGTAGGCTCGTTGACCCACTGAGTGAGGAAGTTCTCATCAGCAAAGACAACTAGCCTCCTCCCTTCAGCATCAGCAGTCCTGTCTTCCCACTTTATGCCGCGACAGTTGAAGTCTCCTAAAACTACACACACCCTATCACCTAGCAGGCTACTGAGTTCGGTGTACAGGGCTGTATCCTCCTCGAGGAGGAGATGCGGAGGTCTGTACACCAAGATTAACCTATAGTTCGTCCCCCCCACGTTCAGATCGACACCAGCAGCTCCCGTTCCGATCGGAACTGGCAGTCAACCGGACTCAACGTGTCTCTGACGTATATTAGTACCCCACCCCCCTCCCCACGGGTGCGGTCTTTGCGAAACATTCTATACCCGGGAATTTCGAACTCCCCAACGTAGTCCCTACGATCAGTATGAATCCAGGACTCGGTGATAGCAACGATATCCTGGTATTCTGATGCTAAGAGCGCCCGTAGCTCGCAAAACTTGTTCCTAATTGACCTAGCATTAAAAAGCATTGCACGGAGGGAGCCTTCCCTATTCTGACCGCCCCCTAGCACGACCCGTTTCCCGAACAGCCAGGGCTGTCGGGAGTTGAAGAGCCCCTCACTAACGAGGGGGCAACTTCCGCAGGAGACTGAGCCCCCTCCAACGTAGGAGGAGGGTCACCCACCTGTACTTCGACGCACCCTTCAGTTGAAGGTACGTCCGCCACCGGCTCATCCTCATGTCTCCCCTCCCGGGGGCCCATCATTTCTCCCGGACTCGACCTCACCATTCTGTATAGGTGCCGGTCGAGCAGCGCGCCTAGCACACCTTTACCCTTGTTATTGAGGTGGACACCATCCCTCTGGTAAAGGTCCCACCTACCCGAAAATGCATCGAAGGGGTCAATAAACTTCACGCCCAGCGGAACGCACAAGTCTTGTACCCTCTCATTGATGCCAATGACCTTACTGAGCGCGTGGTCACTGGCATTCATTCGCGGTAAAATACCCATTAACATTCCCCTGTCTGTCTTCAGTTTTAGATCATCCGCAAGAGACATGATCTCGGTGATGATCCCTTCTGTAAGACCTACCCCACCGCCTTTGAGGAACAGGTCATTGCCACCAGCGTGGACAACGATCGCAGTCCTCCGACTAGCCACGCGCACCTTCTCTACCTCCTTCCTTAAGTGCGCCGTTCCCCGCCCAGGTAAGCACCTTACCTTCCTCCCATCCCGGTTTGCAGAAGCAAAGTACTTCTCCTGGCCCCTGATCTGCGAGTCCCCAATCAAAACGGTGTCTTCCTCCTTCGAGCACAGGAGACTAAAGCGGTTAGAGGTCTTGACAGGGGCAACTGGGGTCTCAGGCTTCGGCTTCGCAGCCTTCTTGCCCGAGACCTTTCGAAACCCGTCGCCACCCATACACGCAGTTACACCACCCGACCCACCCCGACTGGTAGCTACATCCTTCGGTTTCTTTGGGCCATCAGTAGGCCCCTTCCCACCCTTTTTCTTCATTGGCCCCTTCCCACCCTTCTCTATCGATCCCTTCCCACCCTTCTCTATCAGCCCCTTCTTTGCGCCCTCCCTTTGTTCTAGATACTTAATCTTACAGTTTAAATCTGCTGGTGTGTTTTTAGTTTGATCTTGTCCACTGGGTTGGATTTCCAGTGCTACGACCCTAGCTTCAAGCTTTTTTACTAATTCCTTTAGCTCTTTAACTTCCTTTTCGTGGGATGTGATATCGCTGATACTACCCTCAGGGAAGTCAACGCACCAATGATTAACTTTACATTCAAAGCATTCTGCTCTCAATTTAGCTGGCCCTGCCATATTTTCTCTTTTTATTTTTTTTTTCTGAATACTCTGAATAAGATAAAGCGTTCTAGCAATGAAAACTATCCAAAAACGTTCTGACCAGTATATAAAAAGGGGGGGGGGGTGAATTCATCCCGCGCGTAGACGCATCCACCTATTTGCAAGTGACGTTCATCCTTCCAGAAGACTACACCTCTCCTGCTGCCGCACCGACCAAAGGTCTCCCCAGGGCCGGACAGTCCCAAACGTGTCGCAGCTACCAACTGACAAACACTCGCGACGCAGGCGTCACGGATTTTCCGCCAGGAGCGACAGCGAGATGCAGCCCCTTACTAAGTCTTACTAGTCACTCACAAGCGGCCAGACTCTTAGAATCCAGTGTTCAAGGGATATCCCACCAGACCCAGAGGCTACGCCCGAGACTTTACGCTGGCCTGGCAGCCAGCTGGGCAGTAAAGCTCTCTCACCTCAGAGCAGTACAGCCAAGCACCATCAATTGGTCACCAAAGAACGGTCGCAGGGGGCTGGTCAGGCCATTACGCGTTAGGAATGGGCTTAACGGGGCACTAGCCACACTCCATTCATCGCGCCCCTACGCCTGGGACCCCTCCATCCCAGTCTCTCACAACCTACGAGCGTTAAATGGTGTTATTTATAGAGGTTCCAAAGCCTCTCTTCCCACGCATGAGGTAGCAGTAGGGTCCTAATAGTAAAAGAAGAGAAAAAGACTTAATACTAAAAGAAAAGTTTTTTTTTTTTTTCAGTTTGAGGAGAACAACCTTAACGTAAACTAAAAGGACAGAGTAGGGATGGGATGGGGTCGTAGTAACCCTCGGGACGGGATTGTGCAAAATACTTCACCCGCCGTCCCGAAAGAGAGAGAGAACCTAAAGGAACTGGCAGCCAGTTCCTCTAGAATCCCACGACTCGGGACCGGAGGGCTGTCACACCCCAAGTATAAAGTTTACTACATCCACAAGAAATGTGCATAACCTTTATACCCCCTGCGGAGGAGAGAGAGAGAGAGAGAGAGAGAGAGAGAGAGAGAGAGAGAGAGAGTTACAAGTTACAAGGAAAAGAAGTACCTCAAAAGGCCTTGTGGCCTATACCGAGAAGGTACCAATGGCAACGGGTGCCACGGAAAATTTTCTACACACTCAAATAGTGTGCAAAATTTGGTCTAACATTTTCTTGAACTGATCCACAGAGGAACTGTTCACAACTTCCGAAGGTAACCTGTTCCATGTGTCACAGATCTTATACGTAAAGTAATTCCCACACACACTAGTCCTAAACCGTTTCAAATCCAACTTCCAACCATTGTTGCGAGTTGGGTTATCATTTAAACTAAACATACTTCTAAAATCGACATCGTTGAACCCGCGTAAGAGCTTGAAAACCTCGATCAGTTGACCGCGCAGCCTCCGAGTTTTAAGCGAAAACAAGTTCAGGGCGCGTAACCGTCGATTGTAGCCCATATGCCTAACGGAAGGGATTAACTTTGTGGCCCTCGCCTTAACTCGCTCCAGCCTCTCAATATCTTTCCTGAGGGTGGGCGACCAGAACTGCACAGCATACTCCAGGTGCGGCCGAACAAGGGAATTGTACAGAGAGAGCACAATCTCCTTGTTCCGAAACTGAAATTGCCTCCTGATATAACCCAATAGTTTCTGGGCTTTCTTTTCCACCTCTACACACTGTTTCGTAAACTTAAGGTCGCTGCTAATTAGCACACCCAAGTCCTTTTCTAAATCAGTCACCTCGATATTACTACCCAACATCGAGTAGTCCGACTTGAGATTGGCGTAGCCAATGTGCATCACTTTGCATTTACCCAAGTTAAACGGCATTTGCCATTTTTCGGACCACTCTCCTATCCTACCTAGGTCCGCACGCAGTTCCTCGATCGCTTCGGGCGTCCCAACACTGGCCCCAAGCTTGGTGCCATCAGCGAATTTGGCGATCCGACTGACGATGCCACCGTCGATATCATTTATGTAAATGATAAACAACAGTGGCCCCAAAACGGAACCCTGAGGAACCCCACTAGTGACCGAGGCCCAACCCGATCTAGCCCCTTTAATTACCACCCTCTGCCGCCTATTCCTCAGCCAGTTTTCAATCCACCTACCTATTTCCCCACCGATACCCAGCGCGCGCACTTTCGCCGTTAGCCGGCGGTGAGGTACCTTATCAAAGGCTTTCTGAAAGTCGAGATAAAGTATATCAATAGCCCTACTCTTATCGTACTCACTCAACATGACGTGGAAAAACTCGAGCAAGTTGGTGAGACACGACCTATGCCGTCTAAACCCATGTTGGGAGTCCCCAAGCAGCTTGTAGGAATCCAAATGGTCAACGATCCTATGAGCTATTATCCCTTCTAATAATTTATCTACAACTGAAGTGAGACTAATGGGAAGATAGTTCCCTGGACTTTCGTGATCCCCTTTCTTAAAGATAGGGGTCACGTTGGCTTCCCTCCACTCACCTGGCACCTGGCCCATCTCCAACGATTTGTTGAAGACTGTAGCCAGGTGGGGAGCCACCTGGTCGTGCACTTCTCGCAACACTCTGGGGAGAAACTGGTCTGGCCCAGGAGCCTTAAACGCGCTCAGTTTGTCTATTCTATCGGCAACGACTGTCGCGGTACATCTAACACTATCCAGGCCAGCACCTTCGTGCCTCACGCCTGGCTCGGGGATGACGCAGGTATCCTCCCTGGTGAACACTCCCTCAAAGTACTCATTAAGCACATTAGAATTCCTTAGGGTTCCCCTTGCAGAGGCTTGCCACCCGTAGTTCTTCGTTACGTTTCGCTAGCCTAACCTTCGCCTTCACTTCCCTACACAGGCGGACATACGCTTCAGTGTTCTCGTGGGAACGATTGGCCTTCGCCCTCCTATACGCTACTTTCCTATTTCGGATAGCCGAAGCGATGTCACGATTGAACCACTTAGGCTGCGTTGAGGCAGGGGTGACCGGAGAGAGAGAGAGGAGAGGAGAGGAGAGGAGAGGAGAGAGAGAGAGAGAGAGAGAGAGAGAGAGAGAGAGAGTTACAAGGAAAAGAAGTACCTCAAAAGGCCTTGCGGCCCATACCGAGGAGGTACCAATGGCAACGGGTGCCACGGTCTACAACACCCATTGGGTAAGTTGTGAGAATTTCGATTAGGCAGCCTCCTACCTCACATTGCTACGGGGATTAATTCAACTGGTAGATACCGTGAGAAGGGCTGGACTAAAACTCACATTCTCACCCCTCGCATAGATGTTACCTACCTATTGAAACTCACAAGATTTCGGCGCCTTTAGAGCCCAATCTGAGGCTTTCCATCTTCTACTTATTGCCGATCGCTAGCCCTATGGGCCGCCATAGGCACCGGGGAGATAGCAGCTCCGACGAGCCGAGGCGTTAGGCGCGCGATTTGTGGAAAATTTTGGCCGAAGTCATAGGCCCTATGACGCGCTACTTATAAGTCAACAAGTGGGTTATAGAGGGGTCTGCGGCCGGGCTGGGATCACCCCGGCCCTACCTTTTCATAGGTGCTTTCAGCCACGATCAAACTTCGATAGGTACCCGGGATGGAACCGAGAATTAATTGAACGGCTACAGAGGATACTTTACGCGGCTACGAGCTCCATTCGCAAAATTCTCCAGGTTGTCCCGGCACACGTTTAGACTTATCGGCGATCCCTTGACTCCGGGAACCCAATACAGCCTATCCATAGGCTAATGGCTAGGGGAGAAGATTTCCCCCCGACTCCTAGCCCTATACATGGAATCGTAGGCTAACTGACGTAGTGCAATGGTCGGTCGTCACGTGTCGTACCGCGAAAGACTTATCGGGGAACCCTTCGGCGAACCCTTCGGCGAACCCTTGACTGCGGGAACCCAATACAGCCTATCCATATGCTAATGGCTAGGGGAGAAGATTTCCCCCCGACTCCTAGCCCTATAAATGGAATCATCAGCTAATCGACGTAGTGCACTGGTCAATCACGTGTCAAAAAAGATCACCTCCAACATCGGTGGGGGATGGGGGATCTCCTGATCCCCGGACCCCTTCGTAAATTCCTTCGAAATCTATGCTGAGGGGGAGAAACCGGTCGTTCCCCGATAGGGACATAGGTCCTATACCCAGGGAACTCACGTAACGCCAGTTTTACTCTCACGACGGAAAATTTTGTACACACTCAAATAGTGTGCATGATTTGGTCTAACCTTTTCTTGAACTGATCCACAGAGGAACTGTTCACAACTTCTGAAGGTAACCTGTTCCATGTGTCACAGATCTTATACGTAAAGTAATTCCCACACACACTAGTCCTAAACCGTTTCAAATCCAACTTCCAACCATTGTTGCGAGTTGGGTTATCATTTAAACTAAACATACTTCTAAAATCGACATCGTTGAACCCGCGTAAGAGCTTGAAAACCTCGATCAGTTGACCGCGCAGCCTTCGAGTTTCAAGCGAAAACAAGTTCAGGGCGCGTAACCGTCGATTGTAGCCCATATGCCTAACGGAAGGGATTAACTTTGTGGCCCTCGCCTGCACTCGCTCCAGCCTCTCAATATCTTTCCTGAGGGTGGGCGACCAGAACTGCACAGCATACTCCAGGTGCGGCCGAACAAGGGAATTGTACAGTGAGAGCACAATCTCCTTGTTCCGAAACTGAAATTGCCTCCTGATATAACCCAATAGTTTCTGGGCTTTCTTTTCCACCTCTACACACTGTTTCGTAAACTTAAGTCGCTGCTAATTAGCACACCCAAGTCCTTTTCTAAATCAGTCACCTCGATATTACTACCCAACATCGAGTAGTCCGACTTGGGATTGGCGTAGCCAATGTGCATCACTTTGCATTTACCCAAGTTAAACGGCATTTGCCATTTTTCGGACCACTCTCCTATCCTACCTAGGTCCGCACGCAGTTCCTCGATCGCTTCGGGCGTCCCAACATTGGCCCCAAGCTTGGTGTCATCAGCGAATTTGGCGATCCGACTGACGATGCCACCGTCGATATCATTTATGTAAATGATAAACAACAGTGGCCCCAAAACGGAACCCTGAGGAACCCCACTAGTGACCGAGGCCCAACCCGAACTAGCCCCTTTAATTACCACCCTCTGCCGCCTATTCCTCAGCCAGTTTTCAATCCACCTACCTATTTCCCCACCGATACCCAGCGCGCGCACTTTCGCCATTAGCCGGCGGTGAGGTACCTTATCAAAGGCTTTCTGAAAGTCGAGATAAAGTATATCAATCGCCCTACTCTTATCGTACTCACTCAACATGACGTGGAAAAACTCGAGCAAGTTGGTGAGACACGACCTATGCCGTCTAAACCCATGTTGGGAGTCCCCAAGCAGCTTGTAGGAATCCAAATGGTCAACGATCCTATCAGCTATTATCCCTTCTAATAATTTACCTACAACTGAAGTGAGACTAATGGGACGATAGTTCCCTGGACTTTCGTGATCCCCTTTCTTAAAGATAGGGGTCACGTTGGCTTCCCTCCAGTCACCAGGCACCTGGCCCATCTCCAACGATTTGTTGAAGACTGTAGCCAGGTGGGGAGCCACCTGGTCGCGCACTTCTCGCAACACTCTGGGGAGAAACTGGTCTGGCCCAGGAGCCTTAAACGCGCTCAGTTTGTCTATTCTATCGGCAACGACTGTCGCGGTACATCTAACACTATCCAGGCCAGCACCTTCGTGCCTCACGCCTGGCTCGGGGATGACGCGGGTATCCTCCCTGGTGAACACTCCCGCAAAGTACTCATTAAGCACATTAGCGATGTCCGCGTCGGAGGTCCGCAGAACGCCGCTTCCGTCCTTTAACGGACCTATCATGCTTCTAATGGGCTTTCTACTATTAACATAACTGAAGAATTCCTTAGGGTTCCCCTTGCAGAGGCTTGCCACCCGTAGTTCTTCGTTACGTTTCGCTAGCCTAACCTTCGCCTTCACTTCCCTACACAGCGGACATACGCTTCAGTGTTCTCGTGGGAACGATTGGCCTTCGCCCTCCTATACGCTACTTTCCTATTTCGGATAGCCGAAGCGATGTCACGATTGAACCACTTAGGCTGCGTTGAAGCAGGGGTGACCGGTTTTGAGGGTATGGCAGCAGACTGCAGCACCATAAACTCGTCCCGGAATGCACTCCACACTCCCTCAACATCGCCGCCAACCTCTAACCCCATCTCTCCTACGCTATCCCTGAGGCTAACAAAGTTCGCCCGCCGGAGATCGAGCTTACTGCCTCTCGAGTTACTACGCTTCACCCGAGGGACGCACACACGGAACCTAATAAGACCGTGATCACTCCCGCCCAATGATTCGTCAACGGTGAGGCCAGTGACGAGGTTGTCTTCGGTCGTGAATACTAAGTCTAGAACGCTTTCGCCTCGTGTAGGCTCGTTGACCCACTGAGTGAGGAAGTTCTCATCAGCAAAGTCAACTAGCCTCCTCCCTTCAGCATCGGCAGTCCTGTTTTCCCACTTTATGCCGCGACAGTTGAAGTCTCCTAAAACTACACACACCCTATCCCCTAGCAGGCTACTGAGTTCGGTGTACAGGGCTGTATCCTCCTCGAGGAGGAGATGCGGAGGTCTGTACACCAAGATTAACCTATAGTTCGTCCCTCCCACGTTCAGATCGACGCCAAGCAGCTCCCGTTCCGACCGGAACTGGCAGTCAACCGGACTCAACGTGTCCCTGACGTATATTAGTACCCCACCCCCCTCCCCACGGGTGCGGTCTTTGCGAAACATTCTATACCCGGGAATTTCGAACTCCCCAACGTAGTCCCTACGATCAGTATGAATCCAGGACTCGGTGATAGCAACGATATCCTGGTATTCTGATGCTAAGAGCGCCCGTAGCTCGCCAAACTTGTTCCTGATCGACCTAGCATTAAAAAGCATTGCACGGAGGGAGCCTCCCCTTCTGACCGCCCCCTAGCACGACCCGTTTCCCGAACAGCCAGGGCTGTCGGGAGTTGAAGAGCCCCTCACTAACGAGGGGACAACTCCGCAGGAGCCTGAGTCCCCTCCAACGTGGAAGGAGAGTCACTACCTGCTGTTGGAGGGTGACTACTGCTGGGGAGGGTGACTACCTGCTGGGGGAGGGTGACTACTGCTGGGGGAGGGTGACTACTGCTGGGGGAGGGTGACTAACTGCTGGGGGAGTAGGTTTAACTGTTTGGGAAGCAGGATCAATTACTGGTTTGGGGGGTCCTAGTTTAAAAAGATTATACAAATTAATGTTCAGTAAATCACCATACTTCTTTTTCCCCTTCTGGTTAAAATGTATCCCGTCCGAACCAAAGTATTCCCCATTTCCGTAGAATGTAGGCCAAAAATCGACAAACTTTAGGCCTTTTTCCTCACACATGCGTTTAACTCTTTTATTTATGCTAATGGCTTTACTTAGAGTATAATCACTAGCACGCATTCGAGGGAGAATTCCTACGACCATACCCATGTCTGTCCTATCCCTAACCTTGTCAGTTAGGTTCTTAAATTCTTTTATAATGGGCTCTGTCTGCCCTCCTGTCCCTCCCAGAAAAACGTCATTGCCACCAACATGGACAATGATAGGGCAACTCCTATTCTTGATATTAATTTTGCCTAATTCCCTATTAATTATCTGGCTTGTGGCACCCGGAAAACATCGGAGTTTTCTCTTGGTCACCCGTCTTGCTCCGAAAAAGTCCCCTTGATTCCTTAGCATAGAATCCCCAATTAAAAAGGATTCATCCTCCTCATCAGCAAGTAAGTGAAACTTATTTTTGATGGTAATGGGTTCCAAATCCTTATGTTTTGGTTTTGGTTTGGAGGGTCTTTTATTTTTGACCAATTTGAATTCTTGTTCCTCCGTTCTATTTTCCGGAATAGTCACAGTGTTTTCCAAGCGTGCCACGCTTTGTTCTAGATGCTTAATCTTACAGTTTAAATCTGCTGGTGTGTTTTTAGTTTGATCTTGTCCACTGGGTTGGATTTCCAGTGCGACGACCCTAGCTTCAAGCTTTTTTACTAATTCCTTTAGCTCTTTAACTTCCTTTTCGTGGTTGTCTCTAAGCTTTTTTACTAATTCCTTTAGCTCTTTAACTTCCTTTTCGTGGTTGTCTCTAAGTTTACAAAACAAACATACACTAAGGGATGTGATATCGCTGATACTACCTTCAGGGAAGTCAACGCACCAATGATTAACTTTACATTTAAAGCATTCTGCTTTCAATTTAGCTGGCCCTGCCATTTTCTCTCTTTTTTTTTCTGAATACTCTGAATAAGATAAAGCGTTCTAGCAATGAAAACTATCAAAAACGTTCTGACCAGTATAAAAAAAGGGGGTGGGGGTGAATTCATCCCGCGCGTAGACGCATCCACCTACTTGCAAGTGAACGTTAGGCCTGTTCAAAAATCAACTTTTTCTTATTTTCATAGGTTTCTGTACATTTTCCCATGCCTTTTGACCTGAAAAAAGCCGAAAATCACAACTATTTTGACCTAGGATGTTGGGAAGCATTGCCGCATGGAGCTTTAAATTTTCTGCCTTGAAATCGGCCAAAGCGCCAATTCCGGGGTCCCTTGAATTATGTTTTGCACTTTAACTTTTGATCTAAACAAGATAGAGCAACAAATTAGGTATCAAATGAAAGAGCATAAAATTAATAAATAATAATATTAATAATAATAATAATAATAATAAATAAATAATAATTATTAATAATAATAATAATAATAATAATAATAATAATAATTATCTATCATTTTTCAGGAAACAACAGAAACTCAATCAGAATCTAGAAAACCATCTACAAGTTACAACTTCACAATGGCATTAAGCAAAGAGCTGAGGGAGCTCCGTGGGCGCACAGTTGATATCTCAGAACATCCACGTACTGTCCACAGGCAGGTGTCAACTGGGCCATCTACCAGATCTCTCACTGAAACTTTCCTGGTTGGATACCCTTCAGCTTTTATCAGTGGTTCTTAGCTTCCCACCAACAGACAGGCGTTCCAGTATTTCCTTAATCTTCAGAATTTACCGGAAAATGCAGGGAGGCCCATGGTTCAAGACCTTGCATATGAAACAGTTGAATCTATCATCCCATTCTGGCAGATGGCTAGGATCAAGACAATGACCAAGTACAACGCAATGAAGCTCTTCATGAAACTACATGAGAAACATCGTGCTCTGGTGAAAAGCAAAGGAAGAGCAAGTAACCCTGGAGGAAAAAGAGGAGCATTTGTGCTGGAATTAGACAGCCTGTTCGATATAGGAGCTCCAGATGCAATCCAGGAAATACAGAACAACAGACTGTTATCCAGAGAGAAGAAAGATGAGGATATCAGGTTCTACGAAGACCAAAAGACTGAGAGGAAAGGTCATATGTCTGGTCATGACAAGATTTTTGAGACAAGATCCCTGCAGCAAGCAGCGAGGAATGAAAGACTGCAGCATAGACAAGAACAAGGTAAAACTAATTACTTTGAACGTCACAAAAAGTTTTAAGTTTTACTCCATTGCGATATTTAGCATGTACTTAACAATTACTCTCTTAACATGTACTATTTTACAGCTGCAGCAGAACAAGAGGCAGTTGTTCATGTGGATGACATTACCTGGGGTGACTCAACTGACAACGACGCTAACACAGAGGACATGGATTACCATCAGCCTCGTCCTGGATGTTCTCACCATCAAGACACTGTGACTAGTGTGACTTTGACGTTTCCAAGGAAGGTCATGGAATGTGATGTCATCTGCAATACAGCTGATCGTCTTGGTTTATCAGACAATCAAGTTACTGCCATGGTTTCTGCCACCTTGAAAGCTGGAGGGGCTGATCTGGATAACTTCGTCATCTCAACCTCAACAACACGTCGCAACAGAATGCTGTCCAGGTATAATATCAGCCAGAGTCACATGTCCAAGTTTTGTGAAAACCCCCCACAGTACGCTGCCTTACACTGGGATGGAAAGTTGCTCAAAGATGTCTTGGGCAGTGAACCTGGAAGTACCTCAGAGACTTTAGCTGTGCTAGTGTCTGGTCCACCTTCATACACTGAAGGAAAGTTATTGGGAGTACCTGTCATCGACAATTCTTCTGGCACAGCTCAGGCTGAGGCTTCAATGGATTTACTGGAGACATGGGAACTTACGGATAATGTTACTGCCCTTGTTTTTGACACTACATCCAGTAACAGTGGAGTTCACAGAGGAGCTGCCAAACTGCTAGAGAAAATGCTGAACAAAAAGGTGTTTTATCTGGCCTGTCGACATCACATCCTGGAAATCCTAGTAGGAGCAGTTTGGGAGAAGCTGTTTGGGAAGGTGAAGGGGCCAGATAATCCCTGGTTTGAGCATCTGAAGGATGTTTGGACGGACTTGTCCAAGGAAAACCCAAAGATGCTGGCTATCAACAGCAAATGGCTGAAGGAAAAGAAGAAGAACAGTGAAGAAATACTCCAAGACATTCTAACAGCAGAAAAGCTTCCAAGAGCCGACTACAGGGAAATGGCTGAACTGACAGTCATTGTTCTTGGAGGAACGCCGCCTCGAGGTATTAACTGGAGTCGACCAGGCGCCATTCATCAGGCCAGATGGATGGCCAGAAACCTGTACTCCATGAAAATGCTGATGTTTGCAGATCAACTTGAGTACGACGAAGACACTGTATCAAAGCTGGAAAGTCTCAACACCTTCCTTGCGCTGTTCTACATTCCTGTATGGATGATGTCAATGTCTGCTGCAGATGCTCCCGTGAATGATCTAAGTCTAATCCAGGACATGTTGAAGTACAAGAAAACTGACCCAGAGCTTGCTGATGCAGTACTTAATAAGATGGAAAACCACAAATGGTACCTGACGCAGGAAGTCGTGCCATTTGCCCTGTTCAGCAGTAGATTGAGTGACACATTGAAGCACGACATTGCTGCCCAGTTACATGCCACTGAGAAGCCAGACAGCTTCAGAACAGGAAAGCCTCTATTCCAGAGAGTCACAGCTAAGACCACCCTGGTTGATCTCATTGGCCCAGAATCACATTTCCTGCTGGACACACTGAACATTGGATCCGAGTGGCTTCTGGAACCTGTCACGTCTTGGCCACAGAATGAGGACTACAGAAAAGCGTTGGACTATGTTAAGAATCTGAAAGCGGTGAATGACATTGCTGAACGTGGTGTCAAGATGATGAGCGACTTTGCAAATGTCATAACAACAGATGCCAAGCAAAGGGACTATCTCCTTCAAGCTGTGGAGTTCAACAGACGCCGCTTTGACAGCTTCAAGAAACAAACTCTCAACAACTGACTGTGTAAATGTCATTATGAAATTAATCATCATGTAATGCTTTCACTTCTTCATCGATTAGACTTGTGACAAAATGTTAATCTCAAATTTGTGTCATGAATAAGGCGCCTTGTCTGCCTTGAGTGTGAGAAAACGAATTTTGTGATATTTCTGAAATCTTTGTATGTACCAATGTGCCATTTCTTGTTCCAAGACTATCATAATTGTATAAGTTAGAAAGAGGATTAAAAACACTTTAATTTGGTGCCTATTTTGTTGCTCTATCTTGTTTAGAAAAAGTTATAGTGCAAAACATGATTCAAGGGACCCCGGAACTGGTGCTTTTGGCCGATTTCAAGGCAGAAAACTTAAAGCTCCATGCGGCAATGCTTCCCAACAACCTAGGTCAAAATGGTTGTGATTTTCGGCCTTTTCAGGTCAAAAAGCATGGGAAAAAGTACAGAAACCTATGAAAATAAGAAAAAGTTGATTTTTGAACAGGGCTAAAGTGACGTTCATCCCTTCCAGAAGACTACACCTCTCGCTGCTGCCGCACCGACCAAAGGTCTCCCCAGGGCCGGACAATCCCAAACGTGTCGCAGCTACCAACTGACAAACACTCGCGACGCAGGCATCACGGATTTTCCGCCAGGAGCGCCAGCGAGATGCAGCCCCTTACTAAGTCTTACTAGTCACTCACAAGCGGCCAAACTCTTAGAATCCAGTGTTCAAGGGATATCCCACCAGACCCAGAGTCTACGCCCGAGACTTTACGCTGGCCTGGCAGCCAGCTGGGCAGTAAAGCTCTCTCACCTCAGAGCAGTACAGCGAAGCACCATCAATTGGTCACCAAAGAACGGTCGCAGGGGGCTGGTCAGGCCATTACGCGTTAGGAATGGAGAGGAGAGAGAGAGAGAGAGAGAGGAGAGAGAGAGGAGAGAGAGAGGAGAGGAGAGAAAGAGGAGAGAGAGAGAGAGAGAGGAGAGAGAGAGAGAGGAGAGAGAGTTACAAGGAGTTACAAGGAGAAGAGGAAGCCTCGAAGACCTTTCGGTCCACTCTCGGAGGTTTCTGTTATTAAAAGTTTTTTTGTTTCAACTATCCTAATAGTAGTAGAAAACTGGATAGAAAAGTAGAAGGCTCTCTCCCCACCCTCCGCTCCCTTACTGCCAGAGGCAGGTACGGAAAAAGGTTGAAGAAAATACCTTGACCCTGGAAAAGTAGCCAAGGAAATTTTACAGGAAAGTGGAGAATATATAAATACCTCTATATTTAGCTTGCTCACAGAGACACCGTGCAAGCGAACTCCTGCATAGTTTTCTGAGGTTTTAATCTTAAACTATGAGTGTGTTCAGTACTTTGTCTAGCCTATTTTTAAACACATTTACACTTTGACTGGAAACAACCTCTGAGGGAAGTTGGTTCCAGATATTAACTATTTTATAGGAAAAGAAATTTCCGCAGACAGAGGTCCTAAATGTCTTTAGTTCCAGTTTAAACCCATTATTTCTTGTCGGATTGGCATTAAGTGAGAATAAGTTTCTGTAATCTACCCTGTCTATTCCTTTGAGCATCTTGAAGACTTGAATAAGCTGACCCCGCAACCTCCTCATCTCTAAGCTAAACAGATTTAGGCTCTCCAATCTCCGTTGGTAGCTTTGCATTCTCATTGAAGGGATCAATTTTGTAGCCCTTGCTTGTACTCTTTCTAACCTTTGTATGTCCTTCCTGAGGGATGAAGACCAAAACTGCGCACAGTATTCCAGTTGAGGTCTGACTAGAGAATTATAAAGACACATTACAGTCTCCTTGTTCCGAAACTGGAACTGTCTTTTAATATCACCTAATAATTTTAAGGCCCTCTTTTCGACTTCTGCACAGTGCTTCGACGGTTTCAGATCGTTGCTGATATAGACTCCTAAGTCTTTCTCTAGATCGGTCTCAGTCAAGTTCCTTCCCAAGAGAGAGTAATCGGTCTTCGGGTTTTTATAACCTATGTGCATTACCTTACATTTGTCCAAGTTGAATGGCATCTGCCAAGTAGCAGACCATTCGCCCAACCTGTCAAGATCGTTCTGAAGCATTCTTACGCCCTCCTCAGTACCTACACTACTTCCTAATTTCGTATCGTCTGCAAATTTGGAGATTGCACTTAGAAGCCCGATGTCTATATCGTTAATATAGATGATAAAAAGTAAAGGACCCAGAACGGAACCCTGTGGGACACCACTCGTGACGGGCGCCCACTCCGAAGCCACTCCATTTATTACCACTCTCTGCTTTCTATCTTTTAACCAATCCTCAATCCAGTTGGAAACGAGCCCGGTGATTCCTAGTCCTTTGACTTTAGCTATCAATCTAGCGTGAGGGACTTTGTCAAAGGCGTTTTGAAAGTCGAGATACACTATATCTATTGCACTACTTGCATCGTACAGTGTATGCATATTATGGAAAAACTCTAACAGGTTTGTCAGACAGGATTTATGTCGCCTAAATCCATGTTGAGAATAAAAAATTAGATTGTTAGATTCAAGGTGATACACAATACGTTTTGTACTGATGGATTCCAACAGTTTGCCGACAACTGATGTTAACTGATCGGGCGATAATTACAAGGATTTTCCCTATCACCCTTTTTAAAGATTGGTTTTACATTTGCTAACCCTTGGAAGAAATAAGTCGGGGCCAGGTGATTTGTATTTGTTCATCTTATCAATTAATTGCTGTACCTCATTTCTCGTAAAACTTATGGTCTCTACGGGCTGGTCACCGTCATATGTAATCCGAGGACTTGGCACTTCTATTGTGTCTTCCTCCGTGAAGACTGTAACGAAGAACTCGTTTAACATATTAGCTATATCTTTATCACCGAATTGCAGTACGCCATTTTTATCTTTTAAGGGTCCTACAGAATTTTTAATTGGCTTTCTGCTATTAACATGGGCAAAAAATTCTTTAGGGTTAACTTTACAGAGTGAGGCAACTCTAGCTTCTTCATCACGTTTGGCTGATCTAATTAAGGACTTAACCCCTCCTACGTAGGGTTATAGAGTTTTCTGAATTAGTGTGGTTGAAATGCGACTTAAGTAGTTTGTAGGCTCTATTTCTTCCCGTAATAGCCCTCCTAATTTCGTTGTTAAACCATTTCGGTGACTTTGTTGACAAGGAAACCATTTTAGTGGGTATAAAAGTGTTCTGTAATATTCTAAATTGATCCCTATATGAGCTTCAGGTGACACTGACATCCTCACTTATTAGAACTTCAAGTGTGTCTAAACTACTTCGGAAGCTTTCAAAATTTGCTCTCGAGAAATCCAGTCTTTCACGAGTCTTTTCGCGTGTATTAACTGGAACCCTTAGGTCAAACCTAATCAAATTATGATCGCTGTTACTTAAATTTTCACCAATAGTCAGGTTTGAGACTAGGTCATCTTCGTTCGTGAATATGAGGTCTAGTTTATTATTACCCCTGGAAGGCCCGTCAACCCATTGACGTAATAAGTTATCATCGGCAAATTCCAACAGTCTTGAGCCCTCAGCATCAGCTGTTTTGTTTTCCCAACTTACATTACCACAATTAAAATCACCAAAAATCACACTGATCTTATTATTCACTATTCTGCTTAATTTGTTATACAAGTTTATATCCTTATCAACGGGGTAGTGAGGTGGTCTATATACTAGAAGTAGCTGCACTACTTTATTATTTAGGTTTAGATCAATTCCCAACATTTCATGAACAGATACGATATTACTGTTTACCGGGTGCAGGGAGTCCCGAGCAAACAAAAGTACACCGCCGCCTTCCCTTCCGTTCCTATCTTTGTGAAACATTTTGTAACCTACCATTTCAAATTCTCCTACAAAATCCCTTGATTCAGAATGAATCCAGGATTCCGTTATTCCGATGATATCAAAGTTCTCAGTTTTGACAAGCGCTATAAATTCCATTAGTTTGTTTCTAATCGACCTAGCATTGAAGAGCACAGTTTTGAGTGATTTTAAGTTGTGTTTTTTCCTAACTGGCCTGAGTCGTTTCCCGACGCAGTTGAACTAACTACTGGGGGAGGGGGACTAACTACTGAGGGAGGGGGACTAACTACTGGGGGAGGGGGACTACCTGCTGTTGGAGGGGGACTACCTGCTGTTGGAGGGGAACTACCTGCTGTTGGAGGGGGACTACCTGCTGGGGGAGGGGGACTAATTGCTGTTGGAGGGGGACTAACTGCTGTTGGAGGGGGACTAACTGCTGTTGCAGGGGGACTAACTGCTGGGGGATGGGGGGAGGGGGACTAACTGCTGGGGGAGGGGGACTAACTGATGGGGGAGTAGGTTTAACTGTTTGGGGAGCAGGATCAATTACTGGTTTGGGGGGTCCTAGTTTAAAAAGATTATATAAATTAATGTTCAGTAAATCACCATCTTCTTTTTCCCCTTCTGGTTAAAATGTATCCCGTACGAACCAAAGTATTCCCCATTTCCGTAGAATGTAGGCCAAAAATCGACAAACTTTAGGCCTTTTTCATCACACATGCGTTTAACTCTTTTATTTATGCTAATGGCTTTACTTAGAGTATAGTCACTAGCACGCAATCGAGGGAGAATTCCTACGACCATACCCATGTCTGTCCTATCCCTAAACTTGTCAGTTAGGTTCTTGAATTCTTTTATAATGGGCTCTGTCTGCCCTCCTGTCCCCCAGAAAAACGTCATTGCCACCAACATGGACAATGATAGGGCAACTCTTATTCTTGATATTAATTTTGCCTAATTCCCTATTAATTATCTGGCTTGAGGCACCCGGAAAACATCGGAGTTTTCTCTTGGTCGCCCGTCTTGCTCCGAAAAAGTCCCCTTGATTCCTTACCATAGAATCCCCAATTAAAAAGGATTCATCCTCCTCATCAGCAAGTAAGTGAAACTTATTTTTGATGGTAATGGGTTCCGAATCCTAATGTTTTGGTTTTGGTTTGGAGGGTCTTTTATTTTTTACCAATTTGAATTCTTGTTCCTCCGTTCTATTTTCCGGAATAGTCACCGTGTTTTCCAAGCGTGCCACGCTTTGTTCTAGATGCTTAATCTTACAGTTTAAATCTGCTGGTGTGTTTTTAGTTTGATCTTGTCCACTGGGTTGGATTTCCAGTGCGACGACCCTAGCTTCAAGCTTTTTTACTAATTCCTTTAGCTCTTTAACTTCCTTTTCGTGGTTCTCTATAAGTTTACAAAACAAACATACACTAAGGGATGTGATATCGCTGATACTACCTTCAGGGAAGTCAACGCACCAATGATTAACTTTACATTTAAAGCATTCTGCTTTCAATTTAGCCGGCCCTGCCATATTTTCTCTTTTTTTTTTTCTGAATACTCTGAATAAGATAAAGCGTTCTAGCAATGAAAACTATCAAAAACGTTCTGACCAGTATATATAAAAGGGGGGAGGGGTGAATTCATCCCGCGCGTAGACGCATCCACCTACTTGCAAGTGACGTTCATCCCTTCCAGAAGACTACACCTCTCGCTGCTGCCGCACCGCACCGACAAAGGTCTCCCCAGGGCCGGACAATCCCAAACGTGTCGCAGCTACCAACTGACAAACACTCGCGACGCAGGCATAACGGATTTCCCGCCAGGAGCGACAGCGAGATGCAGCCCCTTACTAAGTCTTACTAGTCACTCACAAGGGGCCAGACTCTTAGAATCCAGTGTTCAAGGGATATCCCACCAGACCCAGAGGCTACGCCCGAGACTTTACACTGGCCTGGCAGCCAGCTGGGCAGTAAAGCTCTCTCACCTCAGAGCAGTACAGCCAAGCACCATCAATTGGTCACCAAAGAACGGTCGCAGGGGGCTGGTCAGGCCATTATGCTTTAGAAATGGGCTTAACAGGGCACTAGCCACACTCCATTCATCGCGCCCCTACGCCTCGGACCCCTCCATCCCAGTCTCTCACAACCTACGAGCGTTAAATGGTGTTATTTATAGAGGTTCCAAAGCCTCTCTTCCCACGCATGAGGTAGCAGTAGGGTCCTAATAGTAAAAAGAGAAAAATACTTAATACTAAAAAAAAGAAGGTGGTTTTTTTTTTCAGTCAGAGGAGAACATCCGTAATGTAAGCTAAAAGGACAGAGTAGGGATGGGATGGGGTCCTAGTAACCCACGGGACAGGATTGTACAACATACTTTACCCGCCCTCCCGAAAGAGAGAGAGAGAACCTAAAGGAACTGGCAGCCAATTTCTCTAGAATCCCACGACTCGGTACCGGAGTGCTGTCACACCCCAAGTATAAAGTTTACAACATCCAGAAGAAATGTCATAACCTTTATACCCCCTTCTAATGGGCTTTCTACTATTAACATAACTGAAGAACTCCTTAGGGTTCCCCTTGCAGAGGCTTGCCACCCGTAGTTCTTCGTTACGTTTCGCTAGCCTAACCTTCGCCTTCACTTCCCTACACAGGCGGACATACGCTTCAGTGTTCTCATGGGAACGATTGGCCTTCGCCCTCCTATACGCTACTTTCCTATTTCGGATAGACGAAGCGATGTCACGATTGAACCACTTAGGCTGCGTTGAAGCAGGGGTGACCGGTTTTGAGGGTATGGCAGCAGACTGCAGCACCATAAACTCGTCCCGGAATGCACTCCACACTCCCTCAACATCGCCGCCAACCTCTAACCCTATCTCTCCTACGCTATCCCTGAGGCTAACGAAGTTCGCCCGCCGATGATCGAGCTTATTGCCTCTCGAGTTACTACGCTTCACCCGAGGGACGCACACACGGAACCTAATAAGACCGTGATCACTCCCGCTCAACGATTCGTCAACGGTGAGGCCAGTGACGAGGTTGTCCTCGGTCGTGAATACTAAATTTAGAACGCTTTCGCATCGTGTAGGCTCGTTGACCCACTGAATGAGGAAGTTCTCATCAGCAAAGTAAACTAGACTCCTCCCTTCAGCATCAGCAGTCCTGTTTTCCTACTTTATGCCGCGACAGTTGAAGTCTCCTAAAACTACACACACCCTATCCCCTAGCAGGTTACTGATTTCGGTGTAGAGGGCTGTATGCTCCTCGAGGAGGAGATGCGGAGGTCTGTACACCAAGATTAAACTATAGCTCGTCCCTCCCACGTTCAGATCGACGCCAAGCAACTCCCTAATTTCGTATCGTCTGCAAATATGAGAGAGAGAGAGAGAGAGAGAGAGAGAGAGTTACAAGGAGTTACAAGGAAAACAAGTACCTCAAAAGGCCTTACGGCCCATACCGAGGAGGTACCAATGGCAACGGGTGCCAGGGAAAATTTTGTACACACTCAAATAGTGTGCAAGATTTGGTCTAACCTTTTCTTGAACTGATCCACAGAGGAACTGTTCACAACCTCCGAAGGTAACCTGTTCCACGTGTCACAGATCTTATATGTAAAGTAATTCCCACACACACTAGTCCTAAACCGTTTCAAATCCAACTTCCAACCATTGTTGCGAGTTGGGTTATCATTTAAACTAAACATACTTCTAAAATCGACATCGTTCAACCCACGTAAGAGCTTGAAAACCTCGATCAGTTGACCTCGCTGCCTCCGAGTTTCAAGCGAAAACAAGTTCAGGGCGCGTAACCGTCGATTGTAGCCCATATGCCTAACGGAAGGGATTAACTTTGTGGCCCTCACCTGCACTCGCTCCAGCCTCTCAATATCTTTCCTGAGGGTGGGCGATCAGAACTGCACAGCATACTCCAGGTGCGGCTGAACAAGGGAATTGTACAGTGAGAGCACAATCTCCTTGTTCCGAAACTGAAATTGCCTCCTGATATAACCCAATAGTTTCTGGGATTTCTTTTCCACCTCTACACACTGTTTCATAAACTTAAGGTCGCTGCTAATTAGCACACCCAAGTCCTTTTCTAAATTAGTCACCTCGATATTACTACCCAACATCGAGTAGTCCGACTTGGGATTGGCGTAGCCAATGTGCATCACTTTGCAATTACCCAAGTTAAACGGCATTTGCCATTTTTTGGACCACTCTCCTATCCTACCTAGGTCCGCACGCAGTTGCTCGATCGCTTCGGGCGTCCCAACATTGGCCCCAAGCTTGGTGTCATCAGCGAATTTGGCGATACGACTGACGATGCCACCGTCGATATCATTTATGTAAATGATAAAAAACAGTGGCCCCAAAACGGAACCCTGAGGAACCCCACTAGTGACCGAGGCCCACCCCGAACTAGCCCCTTTAATTACAACCCTCTGCCGCCTATTACTCAACCAGTTTTCAATCCACCTACCTATTTCCCCACCGATACCCAGCGCGCGCACTTTCGCCATTAGCCGGCTGTGAGGTACCTTATCAAAGGCTTTCTGAAAGTCGAGATAAAGTATACCAATCGCCCTACTCTTATCATACTCACTCAACATGATGTGGAAAAACTCGAGCAAGTTGGTGAGACACGACCTATCCCGTCTAAACCCATGTTGGGAGTCCCCAAGCAGCTTCTAGGAATCCAAATGGTCAACGATCCTATCAGCTATTTTCCCTTCTAATAATTTACCTACAACTGAAGTGAGACTAATGGGACGATAGTTCCCTGGACTTTCATGATCCCCTTTCTTAAAGATAGGGGTCACGTTGGCTTCCCTCCAGTCACCAGGCACCTGGCCCATCTCCAACGATTTGTTGAAGACTGTAGCCAGGTGGGGAGCCACCTGGTCGCGCACTTCTCTGAGAGAGAGAGAGAGGGAGGAGAGAGAGGGAGGAGAGAGAGAGAGAGGGAGGAGAGAGAGGGAGGAGAGAGAGAGAGAGGGAGGAGAGAGAGAGAGGAGGAGAGAGAGAGAGAGGGAGGAGAGAGAGGAGGAGAGAGAGAGAGGGAGGAGAGAGAGGGGGAGAGAGAGAGAGAGGAGAGGGAGGAGGAGTGGGGGAGAGAGAGAGAGAGGGAGGAGAGAGAGGGAGGAGACAGAGAGAGGGAGGAGAGAGAGTTACAAGTTACAAGGAAAAGAAGGACCTCAAAAGGCCTTGCGGCCCATACCGAGGAAGTACCAATGGCAATGGGAGCCACGGAAAATTTTGTAAAAGTTTATTTTTCTTTCAACTATCCTAGCAGTAGTAGAAAACTGGATAGTAAATAGAAGGCTCTCTCCCCACCCTCCGCTCCCTCCCTGCCAGAGGCAGGTACGGAAAAAGGTTGAAGAAAATACCTTGACCCTGGAAAAGTAGCCAAGGAAATTTTACAGGAAATTGGAGAATATATAAATAGCTCTATATTTAGCTTGCTCACAGAGACACCGAGCAAGCGAACTCCTGCAGAGTTTTCTGAGGTTTTAATCTTAAACTATGAGTGCGTTCAGTACTTTGTCTAGCCTATTTTTAAACAGATTTACACTTTGACTGGAAACAACCTCTGAGGGAAGTTGGTTCCAGATATTAACTATTTTATAGGTTCCGCAGACTGAGGTCCTAAATGTCTTTACACACTCAAATAGTGTGCAAGATTTCGTCTAACCTTTTCTTGAACTGATCCACAGAGGAAGTGTTCACAACTTCCGAAGGTAACCTGTTCCATGTGTCACAGATCTTATACGTAAAGTAATTCCCACACACAGTAGTCCTAAACCGTTTCAAATCCAACTTCCAACCATTGTTGCGAGTTGGGTTATCATTTAAACTAAACATACTTCTAAAATCGACATCGTTGAACCCTCGTAAGAGCTTGAAAACCTCGATCAGTTGACGCGCAGCCTCCGCGTTTCAAGCGAAAACAAGTTCAGGGCGCGTAACCGTCGATTGTAGCCCATATGCCTAACGGAAGGGATTAACTTTGTGGCCCTCGCCTGCACTCGCTCCAGCCTCTCAATATCTTTCCTGAGGGTGGGCGACCAGAACTGCACAGCATACTCCAGGTACGGCCGAACAAGGGAATTGTACAGTGAGAGCACAATCTCCTTGTTCCGAAACTGAAATTGCCTCCTGATATAACCCAATAGTTTCTGGGCTTTCTTTTCCACCTCTACACACTGTTTCGTAAACTTAAGGTCGCTGCTAATTAGCACACCCAAGTCCTTTTCTAAATCAGTCACCTCGATATTACTGCACAACATCGAGTAGTCCGACTTGGGATTGGCGTAGCCAATGTCATCACTTTGCATTTACCCAAGTTAAACGGCATTTGCCATTTTTCGGACCACTCTCCTATCCTACCTAGGTCCGCACGCAGTTCCTCGATCGCTTCGGGCGTCCCAACATTGGCCCCAAGCTTGGTGTCATCAGCGAATTTGGCGATCCGACTGACGATGCCACCGTCGATATCATTTATGTAAATGGTAAACAACAGTGGCCCCAAAACGGAACCCTGAGGAACCCCACTAGTGACCGAGGCCCAACCCGAACTAGCCCCTTTAATTACCACCCTCTGCCGCCTATTCCTCAGCCAGTTTTCAATCCACCTACCTATTTCCCCACCGATACCCAGCGCGCGCACTTTCGCCATTAGCCGGCGGTGAGGTACCTTATCAAAGGCTTTCTGAAAGTCGAGATAAAGTATATCAATCGCCCTACTCTTATCGTACTCACTCAACATGACGTGGAAAAACTCGAGCAAGTTGGTGAGACACGACCTATGCCGTCTAAACCCATGTTGGGAGTCCCCAAGCAGCTTGTAGGAATCCAAATGGTCAACGATTGTATCAGCTATTATCCTTTCTAATAATTTACCTACAACTGAAGTGAGACTAATAGGACGATAGTTCCCTGGACTTTCGTGATCCCCTTTCTTAAAGATAGGGGTCACGTTGGCCTCCCTCCAGTCACCAGGCACCTGGCCCATCACCAACGATTTGTTGAAGACTGTAGCCAGGTGGGGAGCCACCTGGTCGCGCACTTCTCGCAAAACACTGGGGAGAAACTGGTCTGGCCCAGGAGCCTTAAACGCGCTCAGTTTGTCTATTCTATGAGCAACGACTGTCGCGGTACATCTAACACTATCCAGGCCAGCACCTTCGTGCCTCACAGCTGGCTCGGGGATGACGCGGGTATCCTCCCTGGTGAACACTCCCGCAAAGTACTCATTAAGCACATTAGCGATGTCTGCGTCGGAGGTCCGCAGAACGCCGCTTCCGTCCTTTAAAGGACCTATCATGCTTCTAATGGGCTTTCTACTATTAACATAACTGAAGAACTCCTTAGGGTTCCCCTTGCAGAGGCTTGCCACCCGTAGTTCTTCGTTACGTTTCGCTAGCCTAACCTTCGCCTTCACTTCCCTACACAGGCGGACATACGCTTCAGTGTTCTCGTGGGAACGATTGGCCTTCGCCCTCCTATACACTACTTTCCTATTTCGGATAGCCGAAGTGATGCCACGATTGAACCACTTAGGCTGCGTTGAAGCAGGGGTGACCGGTTTTGAGGGTATGGCAGCAGACTTCTGCACCATAAACTCATCCCGGAATGCACTCCACACTCCCTCAACATCGCCGCCAACCTCTAACCCCATCTCTGCTACGCTATCCCTGAGGGAGGAGAGAGAGAGAGGGAGGAGAGAGAGGGAGGAGAGAGAGAGAGAGAGAGAGAGAGAGAGAGAGAGAGAGAGAGGGAGGAGTGAGAGAGAGAGAGAGAGAGGGAGGAGTGGGGGAGAGAGAGAGGGAGGAGTGGGGGGAGAGAGAGAGAGGGAGGAGAGAGAGAGAGAGAGAGAGAGAGAGAGGAGAGAGAGGAGAGAGAGGGAGGAGAGAGAGAGAGAGATGGAGGGAGGAGGGGGGAGAGAGAGAGAGGGAGGGAGGAGTGGGGGAGAGAGAGAGAGAGGGAGGAGAGAGAGGGAGGAGAGAGAGAGAGAGAGAGAGAGAGGGAGGAGAGAGAGGGAGGAGAGAGAGAGAGAGGGGAGGGAGGAGTGGGGGAGAGAGAGAGAGAGGGAGGAGAGAGAGGGAGGAGAGAGAGAGAGGGAGGAGAGAGTTACAAGGAGTTAAAAGGAAAAGAAGGACCTCAAAAGGCCTTGCGGCCCATACCGAGGAGGTACCAATGACAACGGGTGCCACGGAAAATTTTCTACACACTCAAAGCGTGTGCAAAATTTGGTCTAACCTTTTCTTGAACTGATCCACAGAGGAACTGTTCACAACTTCCGAAGGTAACCTGTTCCATGTGTCACAGATCTTATACGTAAAGTAATTCCCACACACACTAGTCCTAAACCGTTTCAAA
>JAJOZX010001255.1:382500-412500 GCA_023014485.1 Bathynomus jamesi
ACTTTCGCCATTAGCCGGCGGTGAGGTACCTTATCAAAGGCTTTCTGAAAGTCGAGATAAAGTATATCAATCGCCCTACTCTTATCGTACTCACTCAACATGACGTGGAAAAACTCGAGCAAGTTGGTGAGACACGACCTATGCCGTCTAAACCCATGTTGGGAGTCCCCAAGCAGCTTGTAGGAATCCAAATGGTCAACGATTCTATCAGCTATCAGAGTTACAAGGAAGGAGTTACAAGGAAAAGAAGTACCTCAAAAGGCCTTGCGGCCCATACCGAGGAGGTACCAATGGCAACGGGAGCCAGGGAAAATTTTGTAAAAGTTTATTTTTCTTTCAACTATCCTAGCAGTAGTAGAAAACTGGATAGTAAAGTAGAAGGCTCTCTCCCCACCCTCCGCTCCCTCCTGCCAGAGGCAGGTACGGAAAAAGGTTGAAGAAAATACCTTGACCCTGGAAAAGTAGCCAAGGAAATTTTACAGGAAAGTGGAGAATATATAAATAGCTCTATATTTAGCTTGCTCACAGAGACACCGAGCAAGCGAACTCCTGCAGAGTTTTCTGAGGTTTTAATCTTAAACTATGAGTGTGTTCAGTACTTTGTCTAGCCTATTTTTAAACAGATTTACACTTTGACTGGAAACACCTCTGAGGGAAGTTGGTTCCAGATATTAACTATTTTATAGGAAAAGAAATTTCCGCAGACTGAGGTCCTAAATGTCTTTACACACTCAAATAGTGTGCAAGATTTCGTCTAACCTTTTCTTGAACTGATCCACAGAGGAACTGTTCACAACTTCCGAAGGTAACCTGTTCCATGTGTCACAGATCTTATACGTAAAGTAATTCCCACACACACTAGTCCTAAACCGTTTCAAATCCAACTTCCAACCATTGTTGCGAGTTGGGTTATCATTTAAACTAAACATACTTCTAAAATCGACATCGTTGAACCCTCGTAAGAGCTTGAAAACCTCGATCAGTTGACCGCGCAGCCTCCGAGTTTCAAGCGAAAACAAGTTCAGGGCGCGTAACCGTCGATTGTAGCCCATATGCCTAACGGAAGGGATTAACTTTGTGGCCCTCGCCTGCACTCGCTCCAGCCTCTCAATATCTTTCCTGAGGGTGGGCGACCAGAACTGCACAGCATACTCCAGGTACGGCCGAACAAGGGAATTGTACAGTGAGAGCACAATCTCCTTGTTCCGAAACTGAAATTGCCTCCTGATATAACCCAATAGTTTCTGGGCTTTCTTTTCCACCTCTACACACTGTTTCGTAAACTTAAGGTCGCTGCTAATTAGCACACCCAAGTCCTTTTCTAAATCAGTCACCTCGATATTACTGCCCAACATCGAGTAGTCCGACTTGGGATTGGCGTAGCCAATGTGCATCACTTTGCATTTACCCAAGTTAAACGGCATTTGCCATTTTTCGGACCACTCTCCTATCCTACCTAGGTCCGCACGCAGTTCCTCGATCGCTTCGGGCGTCCCAACATTGGCCCCAAGCTTGGTGTCATCAGCGAATTTGGCGATCCGACTGACGATGCCACCGTCGATATCATTTATGTAAATGGTAAACAACAGTGGCCCCAAAACGGAACCCTGAGGAACCCCACTAGTGACCGAGGCCCAACCCGAACTAGCCCCTTTAATTACCACCCTCTGCCGCCTATTCCTCAGCCAGTTTTCAATCCACCTACCTATTTCCCCACCGATACCCAGCGCGCGCACTTTCGCCATTAGCCGGCGGTGAGGTACCTTATCAAAGGCTTTCTGAAAGTCGAGATAAAGTATATCAATCGCCCTACTCTTATCGTACTCACTCAACATGACGTGGAAAAACTCGAGCAAGTTGGTGAGACACGACCTATGCCGTCTAAACCCATGTTGGGAGTCCCCAAGCAGCTTGTAGGAATCCAAATGGTCAACGATTCTATCAGCTATTATCCTTTCTAATAATTTACCTACAACTGAAGTGAGACTAATAGGACGATAGTTCCCTGGACTTTCGTGATCCCCTTTCTTAAAGATAGGGGTCACGTTGGCCTCCCTCCAGTCACCAGGCACCTGGCCCATCACCAACGATTTGTTGAAGACTGTAGCCAGGTGGGGAGCCACCTGGTCGCGCACTTCTCGCAAAACACTGGGGAGAAACTGGTCTGGCCCAGGAGCCTTAAACGCGCTCAGTTTGTCTATTCTATGAGCAACGACTGTCGCGGTACATCTAACACTATCCAGGCCAGCACCTTCGTGCCTCACAGCTGGCTCGGGGATGACGCGGGTATCCTCCCTGGTGAACACTCCCGCAAAGTACTCATTAAGCACATTAGCGATGTCCGCGTCGGAGGTCCGCAGAACGCCGCTTCCGTCCTTTAAAGGACCTATCATGCTTCTAATGGGCTTTCTACTATTAACATAACTGAAGAACTCCTTAGGGTTCCCCTTGCAGAGGCTTGCCACCCGTAGTTCTTCGTTACGTTTCGCTAGCCTAACCTTCGCCTTCACTTCCCTACACAGGCGGACATACGCTTCAGTGTTCTCGTGGGAACGATTGGCCTTCGCCCTCCTATACGCTACTTTCCTATTTCGGATAGCCGAAGCGATGCCACGATTGAACCACTTAGGCTGCGTTGAAGCAGGGGTGACCGGTTTTGAGGGTATGGCAGCAGACTGCAGCACCATAAACTCATCCCGGAATGCACTCCACACTCCCTCAACATCGCCGCCAACCTCTAACCCCATCTCTGCTACGCTATCCCTGAGGCTAACAAAGTTCGCCCGCCGGAGATCGAGCTTACTGCCTCTCGAGTTACTACGCTTCACCCGAGGGACGCACACACGGAACCTAATAAGACCGTGATCACTCCCGCCCAACGATTCGTCAACGGTGAGGCCAGTGACGAGGTTGTCTTCGGTCGTGAATACTAAGTCTAGAACGCTTTCGCCTCGTGTAGGCTCGTTGACCCACTGAGTGAGGAAGTTCTCATCAGCAAAGTCAACTAGCCTCCTCCCTTCAGCATCGGCAGTCCTGTTTTCCCACTTTATGCCGCGACAGTTGAAGTCTCCTAAAACTACACACACCCTATCCCCTAGCAGGCTACTGAGTTCGGTGTACAGGGCTGTATCGTCCTCGAGGAGGAGATGCGGAGGTCTGTACACCAAGATTAACCTATAGTTCGTCCCTCCCACGTTCAGATCGACGCCAAGCAGCTCCCGTTCCGACCGGAACTGGCAGTCAACCGGACTCAACGTGTCTCTGACGTATATTAGTACCCCACCCCCCTCCCCACGGGTGCGGTCTTTGCGAAACATTCTATACCCGGGAATTTCGAACTCCCCAACGTAGTCCCTACGATCAGTATGAATCCAGGACTCGGTGATAGCAACGATATCCTGGTATTCTGATGCTAAGAGCGCCCGTAGCTCGCAAAACTTGTTCCTAATTGACCTAGCATTAAAAAGCATTGCACGGAGGGAGCCTTCCCTATTCTGACCGCCCCCTAGCACGACCCGTTTCCCGAACAGCCAGGGCTGTCGGGAGTTGAAGAGCCCCTCACTAACGAGGGGGCAACTTCCGCAGGAGACTGAGCCCCCTCCAACGTAGGAGGAGGGTCACCCACCTGTACTTCGACGCACCCTTCAGTCGAAGGTATGTCCGCCACCGGCTCATCCTCATCTCTCCCCGGTGGGGGCCCATCATCTCTCCCCGGACTCGACCTCACCATTCTGTATAGGTGCCGGTCGAGCAGCGCGCCTAGCACACCTTTACCCTTGTTATTGAGGTGGACACCATCCCTCTGGTAAAGGTCCCACCTACCCGAAAATGCATCGAAGGGGTCAATAAACTTCACGCCCAGCGGAACGCACAAGTCTTGTACCCTCTCGTTGATGCCAATGACCTTACTGAGCGCGTGGTCACTGACATTCATTCGCGGTAAAATACCCATTAACATTCCCCTGTCTGTCTTCAGTTTTAGATCATCCGCAAGAGACATGATCTCGGTGATGATCCCTTCAGTAAGACCTACCCCACCGCCTTTGAGGAACAGGTCATTGCCACCAGCGTGGACAACGATCGCAGTCCTCCGACTAGCCACGCGCACCTTCTCTACCTCCTTCCTTAAGTGCGCCGTTCCCCGCCCAGGTAAGCACCTTACCTTCCTCCCATCCCGGTTTGCTGAAGCAAAGTACTTCTCCTGGCCCCTGATCTGCGAGTCCCCAATCAAAACGGTGTCTTCCTCCTTCGAGCACAGGAGACTAAAGCGGTTAGAGGTCTTGACAGGGGCAACTGGGGTCTCAGGCTTCGGCTTCGCAGCCTTCTTGCCCGAGACCTTTCGAAACCCGTCGCCACCCATACACGCAGTTACACCACCCGACCCACCCCGACAGGTAGCTACATCCTTCGGTTTCTTTGGGCCATCAGCAGGCCCCTTCCCACCCTTTTTCTTCATTGGCCCCTGCCCACCCTTCTCTATCGATCCCTTCCCACCCTTCTCTATCAGCCCCTTCTTTGAGCCCTCCCTTTGTTCTAGATACTTAATCTTACAGTTTGAATCTGCTGGTGTGTTTTTAATTTGATCTTGTCCACTGGGTTGGATTTCCAGTGCTACGACCCTAGCTTCAAGCTTTTTTACTAATTCCTTTAGCTCTTTAACTTCCTTTTCGTGGTTGTCTCTAAGTTTACAAAACAAACATACACTAAGGGATGTGATATCGCTGATACTACCCTCTGGGAAGTCTACGCACCAATGATTAACTTTACATTTAAAGCATTCTGCTTTCAATAGAGAGGGAGGAGAGAGAGGGAGAGGGAGAGAGAGAGAGGGAGGAGAGAGAGAGGGAGAGAGAGAGAGGGAGAGAGAGAGGGAGAGAGAGAGGGAGAGAGTGAGAGGGAGAGAGAGAGAGGAGGAGAGAGAGGGAGAGAGAGAGAGGGAGGAGGAGAGAGAGAGAGGGAGGAGAGAGAGAGAGAGGGGGAGGAGAGAAGAGGGAGAGAGAGAGAGGGAGAGAGAGAGAGGAGAGAGAGAGTTACAAGGAGTTACAAGGAAAAGAAGTACCTCAAAAGGCCTTGCGGCCCATACCGAGGAGGTACCAATGGCAACGGGTGCCAGGGAAAATTTTGTGAAAGTTTATTTTTCTTTCAACTATCCTAGCAGTAGTAGAAAACTGGATAGAAAAGTAGAAGGCTCTCTCCCCACCCTCCGCTCCCTCCCTGCCAGAGGCAGGTACGGAAAAAGGTTGAAGAAAATACCTTGACCCTGGAAAAGTAGCCAAGGAAATTTTACAGGAAAGTGGAGAATATATAAATAGCTCTATATTTAGCTTGCTCACAGAGACACCGAGCAAGCGAACTCCTGCAGAGTTTTCTGAGGTTTTAATCTTAAACTATGAGTGTGTTCAGTACTTTGTCTAGCCTATTTTTAAACAGATTTACACTTTGACTGGAAACAACTCTGAGGGAAGTTGGTTCCAGATATTAACTATTTTATAGGAAAAGAAATTTCCGCAGACTGAGGTCCTAAATGTCTTTACACACTCAAATAGTGTGCAAGATTTCGTCTAACCTTTTCTTGAACTGATCCACAGAGGAACTGTTCACAACTTCCGAAGGTAACCTGTTCCATGTGTCACAGATCTTATACGTAAAGTAATTCCCACACACACTAGTCCTAAACCGTTTCAAATCCAACTTCCAACCATTGTTGCGAGTTGGGTTATCATTTAAACTAAACATACTTCTAAAATCGACATCGTTGAACCCTCGTAAGAGCTTGAAAACCTCGATCAGTTGACCGCGCAGCCTCCGAGTTTCAAGCGAAAACAAGTTCAGGGCGCGTAACCGTCGATTGTAGCCCATATGCCTAACGGAAGGGATTAACTTTGTGGCCCTCGCCTGCACTCGCTCCAGCCTCTCAATATCTTTCCTGAGGGTGGGCGACCAGAACTGCACAGCATACTCCAGGTACGGCCGAACAAGGGAATTGTACAGTGAGAGCACAATCTCCTTGTTCCGAAACTGAAATTGCCTCCTGATATAACCCAATAGTTTCTGGGCTTTCTTTTCCACCTCTACACACTGTTTCGTAAACTTAAGGTCGCTGCTAATTAGCACACCCAAGTCCTTTTCTAAATCAGTCACCTCGATATTACTGCCCAACATCGAGTAGTCCGACTTGGGATTGGCGTAGCCAATGTGCATCACTTTGCATTTACCCAAGTTAAACGGCATTTGCCATTTTTCGGACCACTCTCCTATCCTACCTAGGTCCGCACGCAGTTCCTCGATCGCTTCGGGCGTCCCAACATTGGCCCCAAGCTTGGTGTCATCAGCGAATTTGGCGATCCGACTGACGATGCCACCGTCGATATCATTTATGTAAATGGTAAACAACAGTGGCCCCAAAACGGAACCCTGAGGAACCCCACTAGTGACCGAGGCCCAACCCGAACTAGCCCCTTTAATTACCACCCTCTGCCGCCTATTCCTCAGCCAGTTTTCAATCCACCTACCTATTTCCCCACCGATACCCAGCGCGCGCACTTTCGCCATTAGCCGGCGGTGAGGTACCTTATCAAAGGCTTTCTGAAAGTCGAGATAAAGTATATCAATCGCCCTACTCTTATCGTACTCACTCAACATGACGTGGAAAAACTCGAGCAAGTTGGTGAGACACGACCTATGCCGTCTAAACCCATGTTGGGAGTCCCCAAGCAGCTTGTAGGAATCCAAATGGTCAACGATTCTATCAGCTATTATCCTTTCTAATAATTTACCTACAACTGAAGTGAGACTAATAGGACGATAGTTCCCTGGACTTTCGTGATCCCCTTTCTTAAAGATAGGGGTCACGTTGGCCTCCCTCCAGTCACCAGGCACCTGGCCCATCACCAACGATTTGTTGAAGACTGTAGCCAGGTGGGGAGCCACCTGGTCGCGCACTTCTCGCAAAACACTGGGGAGAAACTGGTCTGGCCCAGGAGCCTTAAACGCGCTCAGTTTGTCTATTCTATGAGCAACGACTGTCGCGGTACATCTAACACTATCCAGGCCAGCACCTTCGTGCCTCACAGCTGGCTCGGGGATGACGCGGGTATCCTCCCTGGTGAACACTCCCGCAAAGTACTCATTAAGCACATTAGCGATGTCCGCGTCGGAGGTCCGCAGAACGCCGCTTCCGTCCTTTAAAGGACCTATCATGCTTCTAATGGGCTTTCTACTATTAACATAACTGAAGAACTCCTTAGGGTTCCCCTTGCAGAGGCTTGCCACCCGTAGTTCTTCGTTACGTTTCGCTAGCCTAACCTTCGCCTTCACTTCCCTACACAGGCGGACATACGCTTCAGTGTTCTCGTGGGAACGATTGGCCTTCGCCCTCCTATACGCTACTTTCCTATTTCGGATAGCCGAAGCGATGCCACGATTGAACCACTTAGGCTGCGTTGAAGCAGGGGTGACCGGTTTTGAGGGTATGGCAGCAGACTGCAGCACCATAAACTCATCCCGGAATGCACTCCACACTCCCTCAACATCGCCGCCAACCTCTAACCCCATCTCTCCTACGCTATCCCTGAGGCTAACAAAGTTCGCCCGCCGGAGATCGAGCTTACTGCCTCTCGAGTTACTACGCTTCACCCGAGGGACGCACACACGGAACCTAATAAGACCGTGATCACTCCCGCCCAACGATTCGTCAACGGTGAGGCCAGTGACGAGGTTGTCTTCGGTCGTGAATACTAAGTCTAGAACGCTTTCGCCTCGTGTAGGCTCGTTGACCCACTGAGTGAGGAAGTTCTCATCAGCAAAGTCAACTAGCCTCCTCCCTTCAGCATCGGCAGTCCTTTTCCCACTTTATGCCGCGACAGTTGAAGTCTCCTAAAACTACACACACCCTATCCCCTAGCAGGCTACTGAGTTCGGTGTACAGGGCTGTATCGTCCTCGAGGAGGAGATGCGGAGGTCTGTACACCAAGATTAACCTATAGTTCGTCCCTCCCACGTTCAGATCGACGCCAAGCAGCTCCCGTTCCGACCGGAACTGGCAGTCAACCGGACTCAACGTGTCTCTGACGTATATTAGTACCCCACCCCCCTCCCCACGGGTGCGGTCTTTGCGAAACATTCTATACCCGGGAATTTCGAACTCCCCAACGTAGTCCCTACGATCAGTATGAATCCAGGACTCGGTGATAGCAACGATATCCTGGTATTCTGATGCTAAGAGCGCCCGTAGCTCGCAAAACTTGTTCCTAATTGACCTAGCATTAAAAAGCATTGCACGGAGGGAGCCTTCCCTATTCTGACCGCCCCCTAGCACGACCCGTTTCCCGAACAGCCAGGGCTGTCGGGAGTTGAAGAGCCCCTCACTAACGAGGGGGCAACTTCCGCAGGAGACTGAGCCCCCTCCAACGTAGGAGGAGGGTCACCCACCTGTACTTCGACGCACCCTTCAGTTGAAGGTATGTCCGCCACCGGCTCTCTCATCTCTCCCGGTGGGGGCCCATCATCTCTCCCCGGACTCGACCTCACCATTCTGTATAGGTGCCGGTCGAGCAGCGCGCCTAGCACACCTTTACCCTTGTTATTGAGGTGGACACCATCCCTCTGGTAAAGGTCCCACCTACCCGAAAATGCATCGAAGGGGTCAATAAACTTCACGCCCAGCGGAACGCACAAGTCTTGTACCCTCTCGTTGATGCCAATGACCTTACTGAGCGCGTGGTCACTGACATTCATTCGCGGTAAAATACCCATTAACATTCCCCTGTCTGTCTTCAGTTTTAGATCATCCGCAAGAGACATGATCTCGGTGATGATCCCTTCAGTAAGACCTACCCCACCGCCTTTGAGGAACAGGTCATTGCCACCAGCGTGGACAACGATCGCAGTCCTCCGACTAGCCACGCGCACCTTCTCTACCTCCTTCCTTAAGTGCGCCGTTCCCCGCCCAGGTAAGCACCTTACCTTCCTCCCATCCCGGTTTGCTGAAGCAAAGTACTTCTCCTGGCCCCTGATCTGCGAGTCCCCAATCAAAACGGTGTCTTCCTCCTTCGAGCACAGGAGACTAAAGCGGTTAGAGGTCTTGACAGGGGCAACTGGGGTCTCAGGCTTCGGCTTCGCAGCCTTCTTGCCCGAGACCTTTCGAAACCCGAGAGAGGGAGGAGAGAGAGGGAGGAGAGAGAGAGGGAGGGAGGAGAGAGAGGGAGGAGAGAGAGAGGGAGGAGAGAGAGGGAGGAGAGAGAGAGGGAGGAGAGAGAGAGAGAGGAGAGAAGAGAGAGAGAGAGGGAGGAAGAGAGGGAGGAGAGAGAGAGAGAGAGAGAGAGAGAGAGAGGGAGGAGAGAGAGGGAGGAGAGAGAGGGAGGATAGAGAGAGGGAGTAGAGAGAGAGGGAGGAGAGAGAGAGGGAGGAGAGAGAAGGAGGAGAGAGAGGGGAGAGAGGGAGGGAGGAGAGAGAGGGAGGAGAGAGAGGGAGGAGAGAGAGAGAGAGTTACAAGGAAAAGAAGTACATCAAAAGGTCTTGCGGCCCATTCGGAGGAGGTACCAATGGCAACGGGTTTCAAATCATGATTTTTTTAATTATTTGATTTTTTGAAAATTATCTATAGAAATTAATGAAATATATCACACAGAACAGTTTAGAAACAAATAAAAAATATCCCTTGTAATTAAGTGTTCAATTTCAGTTTTTCAGTATAATAGTTTTTTTATGAAAAAAAAAATTTCTTTTTTATTTATATGATTTTTTCAAAACTATATAGAAATTAAGGTGACAGCACAATTGCTTCCTGGTCAAGTGCGTCTCGGTCATTGGCGTCCCTGGACAATTGCGTCTGGTTTTATTTCGTCTCAGACAATTGCGTCCCGGACAATTGCGCACTTCCCCAACTACTATATGAAGTTTATTTATTAGAGAAGTGAATAGAAAGTTCATTGTGACTTCACCTACGCAATTGTCCAGGGACGCCAATGACGAGGGACGTAGTTTGTTATTGTAATTTTGTATGGGATATAATGCCGGTTAGATTAATTGAATGCCCAGTTAGGTCAACTGTATGCCCTTGACGATTGGTTAGGTTAAGTTGTGATATTTTCGTTAAAACTAACGAAACTAACTTTATCTTAAGTGGACGTAACCCATAAAATTTGACAATGATGTTGCTGATGATGGATAAAGTTTTAGAGGACAGTTTCGAACAGAACTTATGAACATATAACAAGTTTAATAGGTTAAAATGAAAAGTATATTTGAAATTCCGGTACTAACTTTCTATTCACTTCTCTAATAAATAAACTTCATATAGTAGTTGGAGAAGTGCGCAATTGTCCAGGACGCAATTGTCCAGGGACGCCAATGACCGGGACGCATTTGTCCGGGACGCACTTGACCAGTACGCAATTGCTCTAGAACCAGAAATTAATTATTGGTTACCCTGGTATTTACTCTGATTCTGACAAAATTATTTCCGATTCTGACTCATCAAACATTGCCTCATCGTCATCATCGGCTTCTTTGCCTATTTCTTCTTCTTCCTCCTCTTTCTCCTTCTTCTGCTGTTCTTCTTCTTTTTCTTGATCTTTGCATTCTTCCGTATACTTCTCTGGAACATGAGACTTTTCTGGGCTATCCCCATGTGTTAAAAGTTTTCTTGATACTTGCTCTTGCTATACACAACCACAACTAACCACGGAAACAATTTGCCATCCTTTATATACTATTTTCTCCCAATTCTGGAGTATTCTAGAATGTTCTGGAGTAGTCTAGAATATTCTCACACATTCTAGAATGTTCCATAAGGTTCTGAAATATTCTAGAATTCTCTAAAAAGCTGCAAAACAATCTAAAAATGTTTTAAAACTAAGAAAAAAGAAATTTCTCGAATATTCTCAGCAAATAATATTTTGGAGAATATTCTCGCCTCACATCACTAGTGCCAGACTCTATCAAAAGCTTTCTATATGTCTAGCGCAATAGCAAAAGTTTCACCGAAATCTCGAAAAGAGGATGACCAAGAGTCAGAGAGATATGCAAGAAGATCGCCAGTCGAGCGTCCCTTGCGGAACCCATATTGACGATCTGAAAGAAGATTGTGAGAAGAAAGGTGTTTAAGAATCTTCCTATTAAGGATAGATGTTAGAAAATCTAGAAGAGGAAGAGCCATTGTTGTCCCAGTTAGTGAAAAATTCACTTAATTTAGAGCTAGCATTTTTGGGCTCTTGTGGCATCATTGTTTGGGCACTCTTGTGGCATCATTTTTTGGGGGGCGCTGCGCGTCCTTCCTACTCGTTTGCTGAATGCAGCACTTACAGGGCGTGGTCTTATAGAGAAGTCTCTTGCAATTCAGTTTGGTTGTTTAGATACAAGATTGTTGCATCGTGCAATGGTGCAGGTTGTGTTATTGTTACAAGGTTTAGAAGGAAGACCATAAATAGTGCCCCTTTTGTTTTTTATCTTAATTTTATGCAACTAAGGCCTAAGGTAGGCCCACATCGAGTCAGCAACCCTGAGGTAGGACCTAATAGGACCTCCAAGTCCGTAAGTTTTTAGTCTAGCTTAACTTGGGCTGTAGGTTAAACTGGCCCTTCAGAGCTTGGCCGTTCACGGCTCAGCTGGGATTCTGAACCCAATAAAAAAAAAAATAATAATAGATTAAAAAACTTTGGAAAGGCGAGAAATCAAAGCAATTGGGCGATAGTTGGAGGGTTGAGAGCGGTCACCCTTCTTCCAGCAGGAAGGAAAAGTACTAGATGAGAAACAAAGACGAGAGAGTTTTCATGGGCAGGGTGTCAGCAGTGACTCAGCACTGAAGCACAGTTTAAGAACAACAGGAGGGGACACCATCAGGACCACACACCCAGTGGCGGTCCTAGCTTACATGACGCCCTGGGCGAACCTCACCTTCAGCCCCCCCCCCTGTTCGCCAACACACACACATTCGAATCCCCCCAAAATAAAGGACAGACATAACTCTTTCACAAAATAACTTTTTATTGGACTAATTGTTGGAACTTCAGAACCAAAACAGACTCAAATTTCTGAATTTTACAAATCCTTCATCACGTAAATAGAATAACTCACTTAAGAGAATGTAATTATGATACTATGAACAGGAAAAATACAAATTAAATTGCACAACTGCCATAAATAAACTAGAGAATCAAATTTCTAAATTGTACAAATGCTCTATCACATAAATAGAATAAGACACTTAAGAGAGGGTATTATTATGCTACACTTTGAACAAGAAACAAAATAAATTGCACCACAGCACAACTGCCATCTAAAGCCTGACTCTTCTTACCTTCCTTGATGCAAAGTCATGAATTAAATCATCATATGAAATCTGCTCAGCAATTGTATGATTTATACTGATGATGGCCAGACCGGTAAGGCGTTCCTGTGACATAGTTGACCTCAGGTAGGATTTGATGAGCTTCAGCTTTGAAAAGCTCCTCTCTGCTTCAGCAACAGTGACTGGAAGAGTAAGACCAATTCTGAGAGCAGTCCACAAATTTGGATATATTTCAGAGAGCTCCCTTTCATGGATAAATGTCAGCAGTTCAAGCAAGGATATGGTCTTTGATGGCAAGTCAGGCAAGTTCTTCAGCTCCTGTGCAAGCTCTCTGCCATCCAAGTCAGATTGTCCCTTAAAGTGTAGTGTAGTACTAAGGTTCACACATTGTTCTGTCAGCTCCTCAAATGTGAGATTTTGGAAATGTGTCAGCACTCCAAACTTCTCTCCCACAATTTCCAACGTGGAAAATCTTTCCTGAATGGCTGATGTTGCAGCATCAACCACTGCATTGAAAAATGTCACCTCCAGCTTCTTCAAAGCATCAATCAAGGGCTCATCAGATGCTTCATAGGAGAAGTGCCGCTTTGTGGACCTCAGCCGTTTTTGTTTTAACACAGCCTCCACATTCATTTGTTCATAGATATCTGTGGCTGCCATTTGTGCAGCCACAAAACCTGTTGCCCTGTAATTGCGGAGACCTCTCTCTGTTTTTTTTAGGCGATTTACTGCAACATCAACGTGCATGCTAGGAGACTGCATCTGCTTGCTCACATGCTGAATTTGGCACAACAGGTCATGCCACACCACTGAACAAATGGCGAAGCGGTATGACCCAACCTCCTCTGACAGAGATTGAGCCTCGACCTTTATTACAGAGTCTTTGGTGTGGTCCCTCACCTCGATCAGTGCATCTCTCACTGCAGCTGCCTGATATCTCAGGGGCTCCACACTCTTGATCTTGCTTTCCCACCTTGTATCAGACCACATCTTCAATGTGATGTTCACATGTCTTTTCAAAATGGCCCATCGTTGTGTGGAGGCTGAAAACAAGTTGTAAAGCTTCTGCAAGATGCCAAAGTAACTTGTGGCATCAATAGATCCCTTAGCAGCATCGGCCACAAGCAAATTCAGAGAATGAGCCCCACATGGAACAAACAGAGCTCTGGGATTAATTTCTAGGAGCCTGGATTGAACACCCTTGTTTTTCCCCTCATGTTGGCCCCGTTGTCGTATGATTGTCCTCTACAGTCCATGAAAGGAACTTTTAGCTCCTCCAGTCTCTTCAGAATCAGAGATGCCAAATGTTGACCAGTGGACTCCTCTGCCTCCAAAAACCCCATGAAATGTTCCTTTACATGGGGCTTCCCCTCCAGTGACACAACCCGAATCACAACTGACAACTGTTCAGTGTGGCTGATATCTGGAGTGCAATCTAGAATTATTGAAAAAAACTTTGATTGTTTGATGTCGCTCACCATTGCTGAAATGGTCTTGCTGCTCGACAAATCAATGAGTTCGTTTTGTATGTGGTGGCCGAGGTAGCTGGTGTGACTGGAGGTCCTTTTTGGACACGGTTAATGTGCTCTTGCATTATAGGATCAAATTGTGCCATTTATTTATTTTTTATTTTTATTTATTTCTTTATTTATTTATTCTTATTTTTATTTTTATTTTTTTTGCAGGCGCTCATGCCGCCCCTCCACAAATGCCGCCCTGTGCGGCTGCCCATATTGCCCATATGAGGAACCGCCACTGCACACACCTTACTAGAGTTGAGCCCAGATAGAGCAGAAAAAACATCTTTAGAAGAGACTAATTTCAGACGTAAAAAAAAATCAGAGGGGGGAGATTGAGAAATAGCACCTGAATCGTCCGGGGTTGAATTGTAAGCGAAAGTTTGAGCGAAGAGTTCAGCTTTGTCAGCAGAAGAGACGGCAACTAAGCCATCGGAATGGAAAAGAGGAGAAAGAAGAGGAAGTAAAGTTGTTGAAGAGGTTCTTAGCCAGATGCTAGAAAGAGCGAGAAGAATTAGAATTGGATAGATTTTCACAATTTTGTCGGATGAAGAAATTTTTGGCGAGTCGAAGAACAGATTTTGCACGATTTCAGGCAGAAATATGAGCTGAATGAGGGTCAGAAGTTGGATAGCGACGGTACCTTCTGAAAGCCTCCCCTCTGTTGCGGATAGCATTAGAACAAGTAAAGTTAAACCAAGGTTTTTTTTTGCATTAGTAATAGGAATAGAATATGGAATGTATGCCTCCATGCCCGAGAGAATCACCTCCATGATGCGCGTAGTACACTCAGAAGGGCCCAGGCCACGGAAGCAGTAATCATTCCCTGGGAAATCACAGAAGCACTGCCTAAGGGCCTCCCAATCAGCGGCGCTTCCTCTTGGGAGGATCCAAAGCGCGAATTGGTGCGATAGGACAGGAAACAGATATAAGATTGTGATCGGAGATACCCAACGGAGAAAAAGTTTCACAGAGTAAGAAGGATGAGAAGCAAGAAATAAATCCAGAATGTTCGGCCTATTTTCAAGGCGATTGGAGATACGAGTAGGGTGCTGTACAATCTGCTCTAGGTCATTTGGGATAGAAAAGTTATGATCTAGTTTACCAGGGATGTTAGTGAAATGGGAGGAAAGCCAAATGTAGTGGTGAACATTGAAATCTATTAAAATGGAGATTTCAGCAAAGGGAGAGCGGGAAAGAATGTATTCCACTTTGGAAGTGAGGTAGTCAAAGAATTTTGGATAGTCAGTAGAATTAGGAGAAAGGTAAACAGCGCAGATGAATTTAGTTTGAGATTGGCATGAAAGCCGTAGCCAGTGGGTATAGAATTCGGAAAATTCGAGAACAAGTTAGGTCATTGCGTACATATATACAACATCCACCTTTGGAGTGAAATTGAGCAGAGAGAAATTAATAGGGTACAGAAAAGGGGTTCCTGTCAGTCGTCCCAGAACCCGAGTTTCAGTGAGGAAAAGAAGAAGAGGTTCAGAGGAGAGGTGGTGTTGAACAGATTGAAAATTTGAGAAAAGGCCACGAATGTTGCAGAAGTTTAAGAAAAGTGAATCAGAGAGAGGTCCAGAACATCTCGAATGGGCGGTAGCAGATCCAGCCCAGCTGCCCGGGTCTGCGTTCCCGGCATCGGCAGCTGGGGAGCCAGAAGTGGGGACATTTATGATCCCCTCCCCATGGGACTCCGAGGCTCTTGAAGTTGATGCTATTTTTTTTTTCCCTAAATTTTGAAAAGAATATGTAGTGTGTAAGATGCATGTGTATGTAGTGAGGAATAGGGAGAGAAGTGTGTATTTGAGAGCATGCTGGACTGCTCACAGGGTAGATGAGACATGGAAAAAGATCATCTACGGAGGACAGTGACAGGAGAAACAGGAGTTACAGCACTCCCTATCTTCTGTCTAACGTTCTTCCCCGGAGTACTTACCTGGTCGATTGGTGTCTACAATTTCCTCCTCTAGTTACTTGTTTTAGTGCGTCAAATTAATTATTCCCGAAATAAAACGCGGATATGCAGTATTATACGCATACACGGACTGAAGATGGGTATGTACGGTTCAAGTAAACGGCTGTTTTAAAGATTTATTTTGAATGAAATAAATATTTTAAGATATCGGAATTTATCATGAAAAAACGGGAACACGAAATTTGATAGTAAAAATCGGGGAAAATTCCGAGAAACGGAATAGTTGGCATATATGTTGACTCTATCCGCTCCTTGGGTGTACTACTTTGCTTTGTTGAGAGCTATAGGGCACGTCCCTCTATGGACAATGTGGGAATGCATCTTCCTCTGATGTAAAGGCTCTCCCTGCCTTCGTGGACCATTGGACGCTGATCTCCTGTTTATGTTTTTCCTTCTTTTTCTTTCCCCCCCCTCCTTCAGGCTTTTTTTCCCTCATATTTGGCTTTGTTTTGGACCTTGACTTGGCCCTTTCCTTGGACCCTGGGTGAAGGAGGTGGTTGTCTTTCACTCTAGTCGTTCTTAAACCAAACCCAAGCCCTGTCCCTGCCGAGTCTCACCGTTGGATGAGAGTGGGTGCCTTTTAAGCTCGGAAACTGGGTATGGGTATATCTCCATGCGTGACATCTATTGGCAGTGGGACCGAGTGTGCCCACGATTCGCCTTTCCCTTGTTGGATTCGGTGGTGGCTGGATGCGCGTGTGGGATGAAGTTTCCTGTTTTTGCTATGGCGGCTTCTCCTCGGCTTACGACCCCTGCTTCTAATTCTCGGATTACTTCTTCTCTTAGCACTCGGGTGGTGGGCAATCAGGCCCTCGAGTCTACCACTGGAAGACCGCATCTTGAGGGGTTCGACCCCCTGTTAGAAAATCTAGAAGAGGAACAGCCACTGTTGTCCCAAGACGATATGATGACTAAGCTGAGTGATGCAGCATTGCTTGGTGTGCGGTAAATTCACCGAAATCAATTCACCGACGGAAAATTCACCGACGAAAATTCACCGACCATCAAATTCACCGACGAACAATTCATCGCTGGAAAATTCACCGACCATTAAATTCACCGACGAGCAAATTTACCGCCAAATACTTGTAATTTATTAATTTATCAATCTGTACAAATATTTCATAATTTATTAAAAGAATATACGCAAAATTAAAAGCTTTATTAAAGGATACTTCATAATTCATTAAGATTCATAGTTTATTAAAAGAATTAAAAGAAATTAAAAGCTTTATGCAAGGTACTTTAACAATCATTAAAAATTAAAACGATATATTATGAAAAAATCTTATAGGTTTCTTCGGATTTGTCGGGTAGCAAAGCATACACTAGTGGAATTGAAACGTTATCTTCTAAACCATGCAGTGTGTATAATTGCTTGAATAGCAACGGCGCTGCTTTGAATGTGCCATCGGCATACCAGTGTTTGCTTTTCATTAACATTTGAAGATTTTGCACAGTGGCAAAGACTATAATGCGATTTTCATAATTTCCCGTGTCAAAATATAAAAACTCTTCGCCATTCGGCAGTTTTGTGTAGTCTTGAGGAAAAACAATGTCTTTGCAAAGGGTTGGTATGACCGGTCCTGCGTGCTTCTTGCTTCGCATGTTTCTCATTGTTCTTTTGATGTTTTCTGTACTAGGAAGCTTTCCAATTGCTGCTTGACTACATGCAGCAAAGGCATCAGATAATATTGAATGCGGAGAATCGGTTGTATCTGTAGCCTTCTTGCGAATCATTTCACTAACACTTGCTGCTTCGACGCTTGCTGCATCTGCATGGTGATTGTGTTCATTTGAATGCTTAATTATATTGTCACCAACTGTAGATACTCGAGCACGACATTTAGTTTTCTGGTATTGGTCACACTTCCAATGAATTTTATCGTGATTTTGCTTTTCTTTGTAGTACAGGTGACCTTCAACACAAAGCTTTTTCTTTCCTTTCTCGGACTCTACAAAACGAAGCGCCATTTCTTAAGGGTGTTGGGGAACGAATGAGTCAAAAGGAGTAGTAACCTCTCCAACTCAACTGGTACTAATGAATGTTTAGTTTAGATGGTTGGTTTGTCGCGGCTTGAAATATTTGTCAAGTTTGTTTTTAAACTAATTAATTAAGTTGGTTGGTTTGTCGGTGAATTTAAAGGTCGGTGAATTTTCTGGGGGTGAATTTGAGGGTCGATGATTTTTCCGTCGGTGAATTTGATGGTCGGTGAATTTTCGTCGGTGAATTTTCGTCGGTGCCACTCTTGTGGCATCATTGGTTGGGCACTCTTGAGGCATCATTCTTTGGGGGGGTCACTGGCGCGTTAGGGCATATCATACTTTTCCGAGTCCGAATTTCACTCTGGCTAATATGTATTTTTATGTAAAATTTAATTCTAAGAGAGGTTTCTTTTCTGCAACTTTTCCCAAAAATCGCGTTATCATGTTCAAAATTGCGGTTTTCTGTTCTCTGTTGAAATACCAAATATTCAATTGAACACCACCTCATATTTTTAACCCTTTGTCGTAATTTGTTGCCATTTAGAAACATTAACTTTGCTTAACTCTTACACAGGTTTAATACATACATACATGAAAACAATCTACTCCATTTGAATCTTTGTAACCATTTGGACGCAGAAGGCAAAGTTCAACATTCTCTCAATAGATAGCTCTGAGCAATTACGCCAGTTATAATTGTGAAGTAGAAGTGAGTGGACGCCATTTTTTTCGGTAAGGCCGGTCATCTTTCCAAAGACAAGGCTTACTTGGCCATAGATGGCATGAAAGTCTGGAGGGCCAAGGAGGAAGTAATGACCTCATCAGTTGAAGCTCTCACGCAGAGGTCAGAGGAGGAGATCTCTGGGATATTCTTTGATGGCAAGCAGGATAGGAACACAAAGGTGTCGAAATATGACGAAGTGACAGGGAGATTTCATCCTGGCAAAGTGATCGAGGAGCATTACACTATCACGTGGGAGCCTCAAGGAAAGTACCTCTTCCATTTCACTCCCGAGGAACCTGAAGGAGGAGAAAAGCCTGCTCATAAGATCGCTCAGGGCCTGCATGAGTGGCTTCTGGATCACGGAGCTGACGAGAGCCTTGTAATGATTGGAGGAGACTCTACCAACACCAACACGGGGTAGTCTGGAGGCGCCATAGCCCTATTGGAGAAGATGCTGGGTCGCAAGTTCCACTGGATGATCTGTCAGCTCCATGTGAACGAGCTCCCCCCGAGGCACTTAATCATCAAGCTGGACGGCCCTGTAACTCCCCGGTCAGGCTTCAGAGGGCCTATTGGAAAACTTCTTGAGAAAGTGAATGAACTTAAGATCAACTTCAACTTCAAACCAGTGGAAGGAACTGGATATTATAGAGCTGCCAGTAGAGATAGTCAAATCTCTCTCCACAGACCAGCACAACTGATATCTTCTGATCAAAGCCATCAAGTCTGGAAGTCTCAGTCCACAGTTGGCTGGTCTCAAGTGCGGACCTCTGAACCAATCCAGGTGGCTCACTACTGCACAGGCCATCTTGCTGTTGTGGATGAGGGAGCACGGACTGAAGGTGGTGTTGAGGAGGTTCGAGGTCCTCGTGTTCTGCCTTAACTTCTTCAAAATGTACTACGACATCAAAGTAAAGCACCACCTCAAATTTGGTCCTGCACACGTTTTTCAAGCCTGAGGCTGCTGAGGAACCAGACTACCGAGGTCAGGACCATCATCTCTGCTGCACTGATAAGAGGAGCTTACCACGGACATCCTGAGAATATCCTGGCTTCATTCCTGTGCAGTGAGGATGAGCATCAGAGAGCTTTTGCTGTGAGCCAGATAGAAAAGATCAGAGAAGGAAGAGACTTTGGTGATACGACAGTGAGGCCCCATAAAAATCCCAAAGTCAATCTCCAAGCCACTTCACCTGAGGATCTCAGAAAAACTCCACTCAAAGTGGACGCTTTCTCTGTTCATACTCAGTCCTGCGAGAGAGCTGTACAGGAAGTCTCAACTGCTTCCCAAGCTGTGTACGGTCACGAGAGGAGAGATGGGTGGGTGAGAGCCACGATAGACCATCGAGAAATGCTCCCAGTGTTCAGATCGAAACAGGACATAATTAAGAACTTTTCAGGTTCGAGTGGTTGATGAAGAGGCTGAAGCCATCGTTAATGCTCACAAGAGCTGAAAGTCCTCATAAGATCATAATATAAGATCTTATGAGGCCACGCTTTTCAGGGATCCAGGAAGAACAGGCGTGTAAACCTACACGTGGAGGTGGCAAGTCTCCCGCTACTTGATCAGAGTAGAGCTGGTGAGCCGCGCCTATTCTTTGAAGAAAAACTTAAAATTCTCAAATTTTACCCAAAATCTAAAATTTTTTTAGCACCCAGAGGTGTTGAAACACGCAAGAAAGCAAGGATGAGGTCAGAAAAGCAGCTTTTAGACTAAATCATATGCAGAACAGCTGCGCGCTTTGGTTTGGGTGCCCTGAGGCTGCGTTAGGCAGCCTTCAAATCAGAAAATCGCGATTTTGACCATGAAAATGAGATTTTTCGGAAAAGTTGCAAATAATAAACCCATCTTAGAATTAATTTTTATATAGGAGTACGTACATAATAGCCACTTTGTTTTTCCAAAATTTCAACCCTGAACCCAGAGTATGATATGCCTAGGCTGACCATATTTCCTTGAGACAAAAACGGGACATTGGGATGGCAAAAAAGGGACGGGGGTTATGTAATATAACATATTGAGCTTACAATTATTCTTCAGTGACAGAACCCATAAAAAAAACGGTACTGTCCCGTTCAAAACGGTACGTATGGTCAGCCTAGATATGCCCTACTGGCGCGCCCTTTCTACTAGTTTGTTGAATGTGGCACTTACAGGGCGTGGTCTTATAGAGAGCTCCCTTGCAATTCAGTTTGGTTGTTTAGATACAAGATTGTTACATCGTGCAATGGTGCAGGTTGTGTTGTTGTTGCCAGGTTTAGAAAGAAGACCATAAATAGTGCCCCTTTTGTTTTTTCTTAATTTTATGCTACTGAGGCCTAAAGTAGGCCCACATCGAGTCAGCAACCCTGAGGTAGGACCTAATAGGACCTCCAAGTCCGTAAGTTTGTTTTCGTCTAGCTTAACTTACGCTATAAGTTAAAATAGCTCCTCAGAGCTTGGCCGTTCAAGGCTCAGCTAAGATTCTGAACCCAATCAAAGTAAATAAAATAACCCCTCTGGCTGCGGAACACTTGCGTCCTCCTCGTTCTAAGACTTCTCGTACATCTTATTCCCCCAAGTCTCTTGACCCCTTCGGAGGGGGCGACGGTTCTAACCCTCACTACCCTCGGTTTATTGTTCTCAGTTCTTCCGCCTCTCCCCCTCTCTCACAGCGAGATGTTTTTGAGGTCTGTGATAACTTCATTTCCCGTTGTGGCAATCCCCGACAGATGTTGCCCCAGAATGATGGCTCTCTTGTAGTAGAAGTCTCCTCCAGAGCCCAGCACCAGAAGGTTTCGTCCCTCTCGACCCTGGCTTCTGCTCCCCTGGACTGCCTCCCCGACTCTTCCTTTAACACTTACACGAGTGTAGCTCATGCCCCCCCGCCTTTTGGAATACTCGGAGTCGGATCTTTTCACCCGCCTCTCCTCTCAGAAGGTGACCCGTCTTTACCCCCACCCCCCGCCGTATGGTCCAGGGGGCAAGGATTCCATCCTCCTTATTGATCCTGACTTTTGCTCGTTCCCAGTTACCTGAGAGAATTATGGCCGGTTATCTTCAATTTCCGGTCCGCCGTTATATCCCCAGACCACGCCGGTGTTTTATGTACCAGAAGTTTGGACGCATCAGTAAGACGTGTCGAAATTCCCCTGGTATTTGCGTCATTTGCGCGTCTCCGACGCATGGTTCCTCCTGTTCCAATCCTCCCAGCTGCGCCAACTGTGGAGATGACCACGCCGCCTCCTCCTGTCCGACCTACTTATTCAGGCGTGAGGTCCCGATTCGCGCGTCCAGTCCTTAACTTCGCTCAAATACTGCGCCATTCCCACCCTGCTACCTCCCGCTCGACCCGGACTTCGGTCACTTCCGTACCGTCCTCTTCCTCATCCTATCACTCTAGGTCTGATCAGGCCTCATCCACCCGTCCCTTTATCCTGTCGTCTCCACCCACCCGTCCACAAAACTTCCAATTCCACTGTCCCCATCTGCTCCACCTCAGTATCAATTAACTCGCTTACTCACCCCCCTGAAACCATTGCTAACATTTCAGCACATATATCGAAAACCGCTCTCTCTTCTGGTCCTTCCTCCTCCCCTAGCTCTTCTGTTAAACGACCCATCGCCAGCCCCCGGCGTTTGGGTCCCTCTACCAAACTACCTTGCTCAGGTCCCCCATCTCCTCGTCCTCTCACTTCCTTTCCCACCAGTTCTCTTCCTGCCGCCCTCATACCCCTCCCGTCTACAGTGATCCCTCTCGTCTTGCCGGCTTCTCTGAGTTCCCCGCTTCCCTTGGCGACCGTCCCCTTCCCTCCTCCACTCCTGATGGTGGTCATGCAGCTTCTGAATTTCGAGTTTAAGTTGACGTCCACCCTCTCCTCCACCTCGCTCCCCCCTTGACGTTCCAATGCCCCCGGCATCCTCTTCTCTACCTCCACCCCGGAAACCGGATTCACCCGGCCCCGCTCCCTTCTTGACCTCCCGATGCCTGCAGCATTCTCTGCTCCATCCCCCACCCCGCTTTGCACCCTCCTTCTCGTATTCCCCGACTCGCCTCGAAACCCAAACTCCCTCCACCTCCTTTTATGCGCTCTTCGACCTCCCCTTCATTAACCTGCCCCCGTCTTGTCTGCTCGTTCTTCTGGTCACTCTTTTAAGTCTCGCACCCCAACCCTGTTTTCCGAGATTTTTCCCCAGTGTGTGTCTGCCTTCAGAAGACCCAACTTGGGGTTCGCCCCTTGCGCCGTCTCCGCAGGTTCTCATCGTACCTCTTACTCCCCTTCCCTCTGATGCAGCCCCTCGTAGGGGTACGGCCATTTTTGTCCGTTCCGACGTGCCGTCAACTTCCCTTCTCCAGGCCGTTTGCGGCCCGGGTTTTCCTTGACCGATTATATTCAATTTGTTCATTATATATAGTCCCATCCCAGGAAGTTTCTGTAAACAATCTCTCTGCTCTCCTTTTACAGCTTCCTCCCACTGAGAGACTTCAACGCGCGCCATCCTCTGTGGGATGACACTGTCACCAATCAGCGGGATGTTGTTGTGGTATCCCTTCTCTCAACTACTCCTGTTTGTCTTCTCAACACCGGTCAACCACAGTTTTTCACCTCCAGACGGGTACGTTTTCCTCCATCTTTCGCTTGCTTCTCCTTCCGCATTCCTTGATTTCCCTTGGTCTGTTACTCCAGACCTTTGCGGTAGTGACCACTTCCCCCTCCTCCTCCGTGCGTCCCAGACTCCCGGTTCCTCCGCTTTAACTACCCGATGGTCTTCGCCAAAGCTGACTGGCCCCTTTTCCGATATGGAAGCCAAACCTTTGCAGTTCCGAGTAACTTTCCGAGGACAGATGCTGCCTCCACCTACCTTACCGATCATGTCACTTGTGCCGCCCTGTCTTCCATCCCCAGGTCAACATTTCCCCGTAGCTTCCCTCCCTTAGGTCCCATGGTGAACTCCGACATGAGCCTTAGCCGTTTGAGCTAAGATTTCAGCTAAGAAGTCGGCCTTTCGCAGTCTTCAACGCACCCACCCCTTGCTAATTCAATAGCTTTTGAACGTGCGCGAACTCAGGCATGTCGCACGGTCCGTGAAGCCCGCTGCTTTTCTTGGCGAACTTGTCTTCTCTCTTACTTCCCGCACCGCTTCCTCCCGAATCTGGAACAAGATCCGGAAGATTTCCTGTAAATCCTATTCCCATTCTTCACACGTTTTTATGGTAAACGGAAACCCAGTATTGTCCCCTACTGCAGTGGCCGAAATCTCGGCCTCGACCATTGCCGCCATCTCCCGACACGATCACTGTGATTCCGCTTTTCTCCGACTTAAGGCTTTGATTGGTCGCTCCCCTCATCTTTTCCAGACTCCCAGTAACTTCCCTTACAACAGTCTTTTATTCATGTCGGAACTACGCTCGGCGGTGGCTTCTTGTGGCAAGTCTGCTCCTGGCCCCGATGGCATTCATTTTGACATGCTCTGCAAACTACACCCTTCGGTTCTTTTTTATCTACTCACCCTCTATAATTGGATTTGGGTGGAAGGCACCTTTCTTTCCTGTTGGAAGGAGGCAGTGGTGCTCCCCTTTCCTAAGTCCGGTAAGGATCCAACATTTCCCTTTAACTACCGTCCAATAGCCCTCACTAGTTGCCTCTCGAAACTTCTTGAGAAGATGGTTTCTCGGCATCTGGTGTGGCACCTCGAACGCCACAATTTGCTTTCTACCACACAGACCAGTTTTCACAGGGGCCGTAGCACCACTAACATTTTGGTTCAGCTGGAGACTGCGGTCCGTGTGTCCTTTGCAGAGCGGCGCCATCTCTATAGTTTTTTTTATAATTGGAGAAAGCATATGAACACTACCTAGCGGTGGTGGATTTGCCGTAAACTTTATCTCTTGGGTTTCCAAGGTCTTCTCCCTTCCTTCCTCTCCAACTTCTTGTGTTCTCGCTCCTTTCGTGTTCAGGTGGGTACTTCCTTCTCTCCTGTGCACTCACAAGAGGAAAGGGTTCTCCAGGGAGGCAACGTCCTGAGCGTCATCGGCTTCGCTTTGGCGATTGATGATGTGGTGACCGCTTTGCCTTCAGGAATTACAGCCACCCTCTATGTTGACGACCTTGCCAGTTATTACTCCGGCTCCCGATCCACCTTTCTTGAACGTCTCCTCCACCGGGCCCTGGATTCGGTCTCCAGATGGGATCACGGGTTTCCGCTTTTCCCCTTCGAAAACGGTGGTGATGCATTTTTGTCGTCAACGCCGTTGCACCGCCGTCCCTTGCCTCTCTCTTTATGGATCGCCGGTCCCTGTAGTCCCCGAAACTAGATATTTAGGTCTCTTTGATTTCCGCCTCTCCTGGATTCCCCACCTGAAGTCTCTGTAGGCTTCGTACCTTCAAACTTGCACCCCTTTTTGAAGTTCTTTCCCATACCGATTGGGGTGCTGACTGCCACAACCTTTGGAGACTCTACCACTCCTTGGTCCAAACTAAGATAGACTATGGCTGTTGGGCCTATTCCTCCGCTCCTGCATCCGTTCCCTGGGTGTACGCATCAGCACCGGCGCACTCCGATCCTCTCCTATTGTCAGTATTTATGCGGAAAGTGGCCATTTCCCGGTGGATGTCCACCGCACCTTAGAGGGCTTAAAATATCTCTCGCGTTTGGCAGTTTCCTTCCAACCCGGTCTACGAATCCTTCTTCGGCCTACTTTGACCGTACGGTTTACGGATGGCCCCCGTTTTGTCTTTTGGGGTGGAAGGACAAATACTTTCTTCTTCTCCCTCTACCTCTTCCCCCCCCCCACACACACACACTCTGTATCTGTTCCTTCCTCTCCACTGCACCAAAGTCAAATTTCCACCCTTTCCCCCTCTGTCAATTGTTTCTATCCCTGTGTTCACTGACGGCTCTCGCTCGCTACTTGGAGTGGGTTGTGCGGCAGCCTTCCCGTCAGTAGTTCAATCGCTTTCCCTTCCCCCAGTAGCTCCCATTTTTACGGCAAAACTCTCTGCTATTCTCTTGGCCCTTCGATTCCTTTCTCAATTCTCATCTACGTCTTTTGTCATTTATTCGGACTCCCGCAGCGATCTTGAGTGCCTGAGCTCTCTCATCCCCCCGCATCCGTTGGTGAGACAGATCTAGGATTGGCTTGTCCTTTCATCACGTCCTAAGTTGGTCGCCTTTTGTTGGGTACCTTCCCATGTCGGTGTTCCGAGCAATGAATGTGCGGATGTTGCGGCGAGGGAGTTGTCCTCCCTATCTTTCGACCCTAAGGATTTCACGTGGATTTCCCGGAATGCACTCCTTCGACGGTGGCAACGCCAGTGGGAGAATATGTCTGGGAATTTCCTGAGGACCTTCAAGCCTACGATTTGTCAGTGGCCTTCCTCCTGTCGGCATGATCGACGGTTTGAGACCGCTCTAGTACGCCTGCGCATTGGTCACACTCGCCTCACGTATGGCCATCTTATGAAGGGGGATCGTGCCCCCTTCTACCCTTCCGGCATTCCTCTATTTCACATTTACTCTTAGTTTTCCTTGCCTTTGCCGCCGCCCGTTCCCAGTTCCTCCCTTTCTGCCCTTCAGCTCCACTCTTACTCTTCTTCTTTTATTGGGCGACTCCACGCCTATACCAAAGGACACACTTTTCTCCTTTCTCCACCAGACTGGCCTTTTATTTTCTATTTAATGTGAGTGAAACATAATTTCTGGCTCTCTTGGCTGTTCCTACTGCCTTTTCTCTCGATCTTCCTTCCGCTGCCCCTTCTCCAATATTTCTCTCCCCCATTTCCTCACGTTCTCTTTACTTCAGTCTCGGCGCGATATGACCTCGGCAGTCGAAGCGCAGGTGAAGCACTGGTATTCATTCAATTCAATGTAACTATCTTGGCATTTCATAGTTGATTTCATTCATTTGATTCATACCCATGAACTTGAAATATCAGATATACTACAGTAGTTGTGCACAGATCATGCAAGTTATAATTACCTACCTTAAAACAAACACGTATATATTTAAGGAATGCAGGATGCACGTATCAACTGTGTAACAACTTTATGGAGAACTGAAGTTTTATATCTACTTCAGCGTCAATCTCGGGGTTCTACGAGAGAAGAAATTAAATAAGAAGTTGAGAAAAAGATAAAATAGAATACAAGATTCTCAGTAATTAAAAAGAATTACAACTGAAGATTAGCATGACTGTCAGTTATTACTCAGTATAAAAAATATAAAAAGTGAAGTCTCCGAATCAAAGATTTGTTGACCTTGAATGGCTACAACGATGATTATGCATAAATGTGTGACGCATAAAAATAAAAGATACTGAAATTATTAGGAAAACCACCGTCACTTCAGATGAAGAAAGTTTATATTTTATTAAATACTTTAATTTTAACAAGAAAACTTCAATATACATTCTCGTTAACCCAATGGTACAAAAGAAAAAATGCCACCATAACTGAATTTGATTAAGAAACACTCCTAATATACCAAATCTCGCAAAACAAAGTGTAACCAACACTAAATCAACGTGCCTCACGTTACATTTTATTTAATGACACAACACAATGAAAAAAACTATAAGCAAAAGAACTGTAATTTTAACCTGAAAATTAACTGTACTGTAATTTTAACCTGAAAATTAACTGTACTGTAAATCTGACCTAAAATTAATTTATCGTAACTGTACTGATTCTAAATCTACATCGAACTAACATTAAATAACATGTAATAAAAATAAATATATACTAGCAATTTAATACTAATAAGAGTATTATTTCTTAATGCGAGTTTTATTTGCTAAAGAAAAATATATAAAAATGAAGCAGCGCTATCACGACAAATTAACACTAATTTCTTTTAATATAAAAGCTCACATATTGCCTAATAATGTATTCATTTCTTTATCATTTACATAGGCCTATATTAAATGCATTCACATTCATGCATTACTTTCATTACGTTACAGTGAATGTAAAATGTATGGAAATTTCCGTCTAAATACATAGGCTCAGAAATAGTAGTAGTAATAATTATGAAATGAGTGAGATTAATAATGGCAACATTGATATTTGTATATCTACTTTTTATGTCAAAAAATCAAGGCAGTTTAAGAAAGAAAAGGGTGGGGACCCTGATTTTTTTCCTTGCTTGAAAAAATAATTATCGCCGAGCTAATTAAGACTCGGTATTAAAAAAATGTACATTAAAAATGAAAGTTTCAGACAATTGGCTCACAGACTTTCTAAAGACAACTAAATTAAAATCATATAATGTACAATTTACCAGGAACTTTTCAACTATGAATAGGTGAAAATCTGACCCACGAGCCACTGCACTTAAAATTGAAAACAAAAGGATCACTCGAATTACCACAAATGTGAACCTAAAATCATAACTGCTCAGTATCATTTGCTAATTTAATCAATATCTTTGTAACGAATAATAAACGGGACATAACCCTAATCGATGAATTTTAGATTACACACACACACACACACACAGTGGGTATGGACAAAAAAAATTAGGCCACTATTTTAAACAACAAACTGTAAAACTTTTTGGTACTTTTGCATTATCCTCCCAACACTAATTTTTTTTTATAATGGAAGGAAAATAAAGTACGTTAGCAAAACACTTTTAATTTTTAATCGTGAAAGGGCATGAAAGCAGTAATATCTCGCAACATCGCAAGAAAGGTATTTTCATGCTCAACACTGCGACGCCATATAAATTCAGCCAAATAAGAAGCATGTGTCGCGCGGTTCCGCATTGAACTTTATTGCGTTCCTTCATTGACTTCCACGTTCTCTCGATCGTCTGCGTGTGCAACAAAGGGTCATCGGGATCCACGAAGTTACTTGTGGTTGATGGTGTGGTGGACGAATCCATGACGTTGAATCCTAGAGTATGCCTTCCACTTATCAGAAATAATTGTTGTGCCCTTTTTTATTTTCTCGCATATGATCGGCAGTAGATCTACTTCCCCACGATGCTCGACTTCCACGACGAAACACTCACGCGCGACAAATTCCGCCAAAAATCCACTGTTGCTGTAGTACCCTTCCTTGATGATTTTTACGCCGAACAAATAGGCTTTCGTCAATCTCCACACTATATCCAGATCCGCCGATACTTCCCTTCTGCTGTTTCACCTTCCAAAGGCAGATCTCCCGCATGCACATGCAGTAATCAACGGTTGCGTGTTCGGACATTCCCAGCTCGCGCTTGCAAAATTTAATTGAAGTCATTTCGAATGCCCAGCAATAAATGAAGTGCACGATGTCAGCAATGGGCAATTTTGACCCTTGCAGCCACGTATTAACTCGTAATCCGTACTCTTTCAAGCAACCGCGTACAGTACAACGCCAACGCGTTTTCTTAGTGTCCAATTTCATGACATGACCATTTTGGCACATCTTCAACCTTGGTAAAACGTTGAATTCTTGCAGGAATTCGATTGCTGTTTCATTATTATGCACTTTCCGTACGAGTTCTCGAAAATGCATCATAAATTAGAAGGGTTCACAAATTGTGAAATAAAAAAAGGAAAATGATATACGTAAGTGTCGGGAGCAAAATATTCTGAAATTACATCATTAGTTATATGAATAAATATTCTTAACCTAACCTAATCTAATCTAACTTGAAGCCGGCTAACTACGGCTAACGCCTGCGGCGGGCTGTTTTTAACTTAACCTAACCTAACCTAATCCCAACACTAATTTTTTTTTATAATGGAAGGAAAATAAAGTACCATAACCAAAACAACATTATATAAAAAAATTAGTGTTGGGAGGATAATGCAAAAGAACCAACTTTTTTTTTCAGTAGAGCATCACTTATCTCGCATCATGACAAGAGATGTTCAAAATGCCCTCCGTCATCATCCATACAGAGCTCAAGACGCATTCGCCACTCGTCGATAGCATTGTTCGGAAATCGTTGCGGTATGCTACGCCATTCCTTCACGATTGTAGCTCCAAGTTGTTGAACATTTCGGGTTTGATGACGAGGGTGATAAAAAATTTTTATTAGTGCTTCCTACACCGAATAGTCCAACGAATTTAAATTCAGGCTGTTGGCCGGCCACACTGCAGGTTCTATGAAATCAGGGGTTGTTTGTCTCAGGTAATCAACTGTGGCTCTAGCGCGATGACAAGGTGCACCATCTTGCTGGAAAACGGTTATCACCGCATATTTGTCTAATATCTTGAAAATATGGATCAAGAACATGATAGTAATATTCCGAATCCATTCGTATTCCTGGTTCAACAAACACTAGTCTCGTCTTTTCGAGTTTTGAAAATGCTGCACCAACCATCACACTAGGAGAAAATTTTTCTCCTAACCTTTCAGGCGTTATATCGCGTTTCCTTGTGACAGCGGCATATACACGATCATTCTGTTTATTAATTGGTTTACTAAATGTAAATATTTCCCCATCACAAAACCATATCTTACGAACTGTGCGCGGTGAAAATCTAACAAGTAATTGTTGGACACAGCAAGCGATTTTGCTTACGAATATCAGT